>CM076581.1:157467590-157565041 GCA_034641835.2 Pinus albicaulis
GTGGAATACATAGTGTAGAAATTATATAACTTATGTGTTATATATCCAAGATTCTCCTAATCTCACACTATTTTAACTTCATGCAAAATACAGAATCTATTCCACCATTGATCATTTGCGGAAATTAATTAAGATTGCAATGCACACATGAAACCATAAAAATTCACACACATTAACACAGTTGTTTAACGAGAAAGCCTGAAGCTGAAAAAACCCAACTATCTGTATATAATATATTTCATAGAGATCATGTAACAATCCTCATACAAAGCTGATCATATCAAGCTCTTAGTACAATACAATCACTACACACTAATCAAGCCCGATCTTGCAAGTCCATGCACCGATATTTGTCACCTGCTAGCCTACCTCTATTATGCAATCCCTGCTGAAGAATGGCTCTGAATGAACTCGAATCCACGAAGCTTGCACTATACAATCCTCATTTGCATCTCCACTAAGTGTTGGATGTAATCAATGCATCACTATAGTCACAATTGATAGTCACACTTGCTCTTTCACCTACCTCTCCACTGGTCTCCACTGAAACTTCCATGCACTATAGTTAACTGATGTATTCTTTAGTTTATTAATGAGTTATTATTTATTGAATTAATTAACTAATTAATTCACACCACTCTCACTAGTGTATCAATCAGTTAGACTAGATACAACTAGCTCAACTAAGTCTAACTGAGTTAAACTAAATACAACTCCACCAACTACTTCTATAACTCCACCAAACTATGTCACATGAGTTCTAACTGAAGTCCTCATGCATTAGCTCCAGTAAACCCTCAGAAATAGCGTAATTCCTTCTATCAGCTGTTGTGCCACATCTGTGCACTTAACTAAAGTGCTCCAAGAGAATAAGATACTGTTTAGAGTCTAAATATTATTAAGAGCTAATAATATTAGACATATCTATATTTAGACTGGCAGTCTAAAAATAGACTTTGCCCAATATGTCTAAAAATAGAAGTCCATCTATTTTTCCAACTTGACCAATCATCCACAAATAGCATCCTGCAACTCATAGAATATGATCGACATGTCTAAAAATAGACTTTGCGCCAAAAAATAGCTGCGAGCCCACTTAGTGAGCGACTCTTTTACGCTAAACTCATCATCTTGTTGAATCTCAACACTCCCTCTCCTTAAAGATGGGGATTATACTATACCCGATCTTTGTCTCTGTAATTCGAATTTTCTGGGGTAAGGTGCCTTCGTTAAAATATGTCTGCATCTGATCCTCGTAGGAGGTAACGAAAAGCAACATGATCTTGGCTGCACACAATCTGTAATATGATGATACCGGATGTCAATATGTTTAGATCTGTCCTTGAAATCTTTTGGTTTAACCAAGATTTTAATGCGGCTACGATTATCACAATATATCACGAGGCTTGCTTCAGCATATATCCATCTTGAACCTACCACTGATTTCCCTTCCGGCCTTGGGACAATCTCCCATGCACTATTTCTAACAATCGAATCATACTCTTCCACCATGGAATCTACCCATGCGGGATCCTCCACAGCTTCCTCGAAAGAGGATGGTTCTGTCACGATACACTTGCTCATCAGAGCCATGTATCTAGTAAATCAGTCAGGTGACTGTCTCTGTCTGCGCTGTGATGTAGGTGCTCCTACATTCTGCGCTGCGTGAAGATTTAGTCGCTCAACTTCTGTAGTGCGCTTCTGCCCTCTGATGTTTGGTGTTGCATGAGTGGTTTCTTCCACTCCATGAACCTCCTCTTGTGGCTGATCCACATCCTGAGGCTCATCTTTAGGAACAAGTAGCTCCTCATCTGCATGCAAGTGTAGCTCCCTCTCAAGCGACAACTTCATGGCTTTCTCCTCATGAAATTTGATATCCCGTTGCACAACAGTCATCCGACTGTCTGACAAATACACACGATAATTGTGGGGTGTTTTTGTGTACTCCACAAATATCCCAACCTCTGCAGTCGGCTCCAGCTTCTTCCTGGCATCCTTTGTCACATGAATGTAAACATGTGAGCCAAAAATATTCAAATGAGAAATATCAGGCTTCTTACCAGAAAACCCCTCTTTGGGTGTACTCATGCCAATTACTCTATGAGGACAACGATTTTGCACATAAACCGCAGTATTGCATGCCTCAACCCACAAGCGTATGGGAAAGCCTTGGTCATGCAACATCGCCTTTGTAGCACCCACGATCATTCTATTCTTTCTCTCCGCGACCCCATTCTGCTGTGGGTTATGAGGCGCTATGAGTTATCTTCTAATTCCTTCTACGCTACAGAAGTCTTTGAATTCACCAGAGATGTATTCACTACCATTATCGCTCCTTAGAGCTTTCACCTACTTCCCCGACTCTTTCTCAACCAGTGCCTTGAACTCACAGAACCTTGAGTATGTCTCGCTCTTCTTCTGCATGAAGAAGATCCAGCACTTATGAGAAAATTCATCAAAAAATATCACATAATACCTGTGCTTTGCTATTGAAGCAACCGAGAAAGGTCCACACACGTCTGTGTGAATTCTCTCAAGGATCATCGTGGCGCGACTATCTTTCTCATGAAAAGTGGTCTTCACAAATTTTCCCAAAGTATATCCCTTGCACTGATCTGACTACGCAAGTGTACCCTTGGGAAGCCCGGTAGAAATCTGCTGCAAAATTTTCAAAGTGCCATGGTGAAGATGGCCCAATATCCTGTGCCACAATTTGCCCTCATCCCGGCCCACCACTCCTTCTGTTTTGCCTGTCATTGTTGTGCAGCCATCTACCTGCAATTGATAAAGATTCTTAACTTGAATCCCTATCCTCCTGGTTTGACCAGTTTTTTTATTGCGCAGGAAGGCCTTTCCCTCGCTAAAAAAAACATCATAACCCTTGTCTTCCAACATCACCACAGAGATCATATTCTTCTTCAATCCTGGAACATGCATGACATCCTTCAAGATGAAAGGTTTTTCAGACTCCTTTCAAAGGAAATGGCCCTGATACCAGTCGCACTATATCTACCATCATCGCCCATATCGATGTGCACTCCAAGATCCTTTTCATTCAGATCACTAAACAAATCTTTGTCTCCAGTCATATGGAAAGACGCACCACTGTAAATAAAACACACTGATCCCATCATGCTTGAAACCAAACATGAAATCAAAGAAAAATCAAGCTCAAACTGCGAGGCTAAGGCCTCTCCAGCTGCAAATTTAGCAGCCTGCTTATTTTTCTTCTTCTGTGGACAATTAGTGGTGTAATGTCCGTGTTGGTGACAGTGAAAGCACTTCACCTTGGATAAGTCCTGCTTCTTGCCTTTCGCACCAGATTGAGAAGGATTTTTCTTCCCCTTCCCTTTCCTTGCTTTAGCAGCCAAAGCGCAATTTTATTCATCTTCATTCTTCGATGAAGATCCGTCCCTGGTACCCCACCTTATATCCTCCTGCACAAGATCTGACCAAAGTCGCTCCCATCCTGCCAGTTTCTCCCGTCCATTGACAGAGTCCTCGTAGCTATGCCAACTTTTCGGAAGCCCAAGGAGACCCAATCTCACCAAGTCCTCTTCATCTACAGTAACCCCCACACTTCCCAGCTCATCCTTGTAGTGGACAAATTTTGTGAGGTATTTTGGTATACTGTCGCCTTTCTCCATTTTTATTTTCCTGAGCTTGTCTTTAAGCACCAACTTCCTCTGGTCACTTCTGCTTTGGAACAAGTATATCAAAGCCTTCCACATTAAGAATGGGGTGGCTTTACCATGAAGGCTGGACACTATGTGATCCTTCACACCTTCCAACAGAATTCTTCGACACTTCGCTACCTTCTTTTTCCATGCGTCAAGTGTGGCTGCATCGCTAGAACCTGGCTTAGGAACATCGCTATTGATGAACTCCTTCAACCCATTATCATCTAGCACCGCCTCCATCCTGTCCTTCCATGCAATATAATTCGAGCTGCAATAAAGGGAATACTCCAATCGCAATCCGTTGAAAGACATTTCAATGAATGCTTAACTTCGACACCAAGAAAACACTACAGTAAATTCGAATTCCACCAGCACAAAACTCAACCGCTTCAATAATTGCAATCTTTTATGATCAATACTGCTTTGATACCATGTATAAATTATATAACTTATGTGTTATATATCCAATATTCTCCTGATCTCACACTATTTTAACTTCATGCAAAATACAGAATCTATTCCACCATTGATCATTTGTGGAAATTAATTAAGATTGCAATGCACACATGAAACCATAAAAATTCACACACATTAACACAGTTGTTTAACGGGAAAGCTTGAAGCTGAAAAACACAACTATCTGTATATAATATATGTCATAGAGATCATGTAACAATCCTCATACAAAGATGATCATATCAAGCTCTCAGTACAATACAATCGCTACACACTAATCAAGCCCGATCTTGCAAGTCCATGCACTGATCTTTTCCACCTGCTAGCCTGTCTCTACTGCGCAATACTTGATGAAGAATGGCTCTGAATGAACTCAAATCCACCAATATTTCACTGGGAAATCCTCATTGGCATCTCCACTGAGTGTTGGATGAATCAATGCATCACTATAGTCACAACTGATAGTCACAATTGCTCTTTCACCTACCTCTGCACTGGTCTCCACTGAAACTGCCATGCACTGTAGTTAACTGATGTATTCTTCAGTTGATTAATGAGTTATTATTTAGTGAATTAATTAACTAATTAATTCACACCACTCTCACTAGTGTATCAATCAATTAGACTAGATATAACTAGCTCAACTGAGTCTAACTGAGTCTAACTGAATAAAACTCCACCAACTACTTCTATAACTCCACCAAACTCTGTCACATGAGTTCTAACTAAAGTCCTCGTGCATTAGCTCCAGTAAACCCTCAGGAATAGCGTAATTCCTTTTATTAGCTGTTGTGCCACATCTGTGCACTTAAATGAAGTGCTCCAAGAGAATAAGATAATGTTTAGAGTCCAAATATTATTAAGAGCTAATAATATTTGACATATCTATTTTTAGAATGACAATCTAAAAATAGATTCTGCCCAATATGTCTAAAAATAAAAGTCCATCTATTTTTCCAACTTGACCAACCATCCACAAATAGCATCCTGCAACTCATAGAATATGATCGACATGTCTAAAAATAGACATAGTCTAAAAATAGACTTTGCGCCAAAAATAGCCTGCGGGCCCACTTAGTGAAGGCGACTCTTTTCACTAAGCTCATCATCCTGTTTAATCTCAACACATAGTAGTTACTTCTTTTTGAGAGTTTTGGATGAAATGGGCTCTATAAGATATTAAGGTAAGGTAAATTTCCTTTTGAGTGTTTTGGATGAAATGGGCTCTACAAGATATTAAGGTAAATCAATATATCTATCAAGTGTTTTAATAGAAGTGTAATAATAATTTCAAAAATAAAATATTCTACTTCCTTCAATCACTATTTACATATCATCATAAAGTACCACATCCTCACACAACAAGTCTTTGAGAAAATAGTGAAGATGGAATACATACCCACAAAGCCTCTTGTTAGAGAAGCATTTGAATATGTGAGAAACAAATTAGGAATAGTTCTTGTAAATAATCTTGTTAGAGAACCATTTGAACATGTGATAAACAAATTAGGGATAGTTCTTGTAAATTATTGTCACTTATTTGACTTCAAAAGAAGAGCCTATGAAATTGAGTGCAATATCTATGTGGGAGAGTACACAATATCTAAGGGGGAGAATAGATATAAGGAATGAATAAAAAGAGTAACAAAAAGCATATGATTGTGTCAATAATTTGAAGTAGTCAAGAAAAATAACAAAGGACCATCAAAATTGAGTGCAATATCTATATGATATCTATATGATCAAGTGTCAATAATTTGAAGTAAAGAAAGATAACAAAGGACCATCAAAATTGAGTGCAATATCTATATGGTTGTGTCAATAATTTGATAATTTGAAGTAGTCAAGAAAGATAACAAAGGACCATCAAAATTGAGTGCAATATCTATGTGGGAGAGTACACAATATCTAAGGGGGAGAATACAATATAAGGAAGGAATAAAATGAGTAACAAGAAGCATATGATTGTGTCAATAATTTGAAATAGCCAATAAAGATAACAAAGTAGTCAAGAAAGATAACAAAGGACCATCATCAAATTCAAATTGAAAGATCAAGTAGTCTTCTTCATGAAGACGAAGAATTAACTAGGTTCATCATTTAAAGGGTTCATTTTTTAATGAAAACATTTATGAATAATATGGAATGAATCATTGTACATTATGATAAATCTTGTATTTAAATGACATTTGATCTATGAATAAAAAAGAAAATGGGATCATATCTTCATATATATATGTGTGTAAGAGAGAAATAAAAAGCAAAGTTAATTCCGCCAAGCTTAAAGGAGAATGTCCTAATACATTAAATTATGTCTTAATACATTAAATTATGTTTGGTTTCTAGAAGCATTAATCATGAAGAGTCATGAGATCCAGATTTAGACCATACTATTTGCAAGTTAAAGGAGCATGTCATAATACATTATTATGTTTGGTTTCTAGAAGCATTAATCATGAAGAGTCATGAGATCGACATTTCCATCATACTATTTGCAAGTTCTATACGAAGACATGCAGTCTAATAACTATAAAGTATAGCCCATATAACATATAACGGCCTTTGACAGTATGAGCAAAGAGTCAAAAAATAGAGAGGCCTCCCAGCAGAGTTCCACCTGTTCATCAAGGTAAGAAACATAATATTGGAAGTGAAATAGTGACGCCACTGAACATATGTGATTTTAGAATGATTTCAACTTTTTTCTCAAAGGAGAAAAAACCCTGTTTCATATATTGATAATAGTTCATATATAAAATCCTCTTGATATACCCATAATAGGTTATCAAGTATAAAAGATCAGATTCTGCCTCATACAGAAATACATCCGAAAAAGACAATATGTAGTCACATTACAGCAATAGATCATTCTAGTTCAATCATTATTCTTGTAAAACAAAGTTCCCTTCACCCTCATATGCCTAATTATGGCTGTTTAGCTACAGTCTATCCACACCATGAGTGATTAAAAAAATAGTAAAGGTTGCACATTCCAGCATTGAGGAATCGTGAGAAGGCTCAGTAATGGCATAAGCTTAACAATGGTGGTAAAATTCCATGCACATGTGGAGAATCAGCTAGAGTGGATGAAATTGATGGATCCACAGGAACAGTAACAATTGCAGCAATCAAATGCATATCATACTACCAGAAATTTAACATACACCTTACAACAAAAGGTAATGAAATTTAAAGCATAATTATGGCCGTTTATCTACAATCTATCCACACCATGAGTGATTACAGAAAATACTAAAGGTTGCACATTCCAATGTTGTGGAATCGAGATAAGGCTCAGTAACGGCATCAGCTTAACAAGGGTGGTAAACTTCCATGCACAGGTGGAGAATCAGCTAGAGCGGATGAAATTGATGGATCCACAGGAACAGTAAGAATTTTTTCACACTAATTATCAACTAATCGACATTTCTGGGGATGGTTTTGTTAGTCTGTTGACTAAATCTGAGCAGACTAAGGATGATCTCAAGTTACCTACTGATGATCAGTTGGTGACACAGATCAAGGGAAAGACCATTCTTATATTAATCGAGCAGAGATCAGGGCCTTCCTTATCCATCAAAAAACACAAAAACATCTATACACTGAGACAACGTTCCATAGCTAAAAACGTTTAATTATACTTAGTCTGCAATCATAAAACATAGAAGCTTCACGAGAGAAAAAAAACATGGCTTATATACTGTGCTAAAAACGTTTAATTATACTTAGTCTACAATCATAAAATAGAGAAGCTGCATGAGAGAAAAAAAACATGGCTTATGTACTGTGCTAAAAATGTTTAATTATACTTAGTCTACAATCATAAAATAGAGAAGTTGCATGAGAGAAAAAAAACATGGCTTATATATTGTGCTAAAAACGTTTAATTATACTTAGTCTGTAATAATAAAACAGAGAAGCTGCACGAGAGAAAAAAACATGGCTTATATACTGTGCTAAAAATGTTTGATTATACTTAGTCTGCAATCATAAAACAGAGAAATTGCACGAGAGAAAAAAAATGGCTTATATAATGTGCCATCTAGAACCAAATAAACCCAGAATTACATTTCAACTTGATCTAAACTTCCATGCACATGTGGAGAATCAACAACAGAAAGAGCTGCTTACGTGGTGGTTCGCTTGACGTCGCCACAGATAATCACTAACAGAGCGGAAGCAGCCCCAGACTAGCAGTAGCACCACAAAAATTCAAGGAACAGAGTAGAAAGACAAAAAAACACGAAGAAACAGAGCAAAGAAACACAAACGCGTGAAAAAATAAACTTCGCGGGCGATATATTTATAAGAAATAGTTCGGCCAAAATATTTTAAGAGTAAAATTTCAGCCGAACTAAAAGTTCAGCCGAAATTTTGTTGCCGGTTTTCCCATCTTTGGCAAAAACTCTGTTTTCCCACGTCATCACTGTGCCGTTAGTCTAAATGGAAGAATGAGTTCGGCCGAACTTTCTCATAAATTTCGGTCGACCTATCTAATAGTTCGGCCGAACTATTGCCAAAAAAAATTTCCGCCCCCGATTCTCACAAAAGTGTAACCCAACTTCACATTTTCGCCCCTTTACGAAGGCTCTCACAGAAGCAAAGTTTACCAAACTTGGATCCATGCTTGGAGTTTAGGAAAGTTTTCATTAAGGGGGGATAGGCTCTAATGCCTCCTTCCTTCTCCTATTGTGTCACTTTTGTAAATCCTTCAATCCTATCCCAATTTGTTCTTAAGGGGGGATGTTAGAATATTTCGACACATAGGAAATAGGCTCCTTTTGTGTCACCTTTGTAAATCCTTTAATCCTATCCCAAGTTATTCTTAAGGGGGGATGTTAGGATATTCCGACACATAGGAAATAGTTAAGAATAACTTAGTCTAGTGTAGAGTTAGGTAAAGTGTGTTTCTTTATCATGTACATTTGTAACTTATAATCCGACGGTCACGATTTGTAGTGATTCGATGGTTATCTCTCACCTCGGTATTAACGACACTTGATATGTGGCTTAACACCCAATTGGTCCATGATATCTATTTAAAGAGCATGGAGGGTCATTTGTCCGGTAACCGTTTATGAGAGAAACATATGTAACTTTTCTTTTTATATTAATAAATTTCCTGAAGTGGCTGCGTTGGCTCAGGTTGTGGACTGTTTCCCTCTTTGAGGGTTTTAACCACGTGATTATACTAGTGTACTGATTTGTGATTTGTTTGTGAGCGGTGACCTTTGGTTCTTGATCTAAGGAACTTACCCTATAAATTCTTACATTTTGAGGTCTAAAATGGGCCTCCTAAGGAAATAATAAAATAATAGTTAAACCAATAAAATAATATTTATGAATTTGCAATTCACTTTTTGCACCACAATCCATGTAACCATAGTTAAATTCAATTCAAAAGTTGTACCAAAATAAAATTAATAAAAAAATTGTATTGATGTGACAGTAAATAAGAATGAGATTTTCAAGAAAAATTCATTATCATTGAACAACTAATGCATTTTTCCTTTGTATTTAAATAACTTAACATAAAACATAAATATAAATTTATAAATTCTTAATTATATTATATGTTATTAATTAAAATTTATATTATTTAAATTGTATAATAACATGTAATTAATATACTATATAAAAATAATATAATATAATAAATGTATAGGGATATGTATTGTTTCTTTCAAGAAATATGAAATGACAATAATATATTTTTATTCAAAAAGTGTGAAATGACATTTATTATGAGTACTTACTTTGACTTTAAAAGTACTTATAGCACTACCATGGTTAACCATGAGTTTTTATCCACCATTGAGAATATGACAAGTAAGTACCTTTAACTCAAGCAATGCCGCCTCAACCATTAGGGATGATGTCATCCCCTAAAATGTGATTGGTTCTCATAAAGTGAATTTTGATTGTACATTTTCCTTAGGAGGCCCATTTTTGACCTCAAAGTTCCCCTAATGAGATTTGGTAATTACCTGCCGCTATGGAGGGTAATTCTTCAGGAGGATTTGGAAACGCTCTGTGGAAAACAACGGCCCAAACTCTTGAGCATACCCTACGAGCATATTTTGAAACCTATCAAAGGCCGTTTAGAACCTTGCCGAACAACAAAGCCTAGAAAAATTCCACACTAAATGACCAAAAAAGGTATGAACTGTGATAAGGATAATACCACAAGAGATTCAATAACCATACTCAGTACCTGTCGAGGCAAGGAGGCATAAGAAGTGTAACCATCGTCACAGAGCTTACAGAGCCATCGGGCAAGCCAAGCAGTGAAATGATCCAGATTATTTAGGGTTGCAAGGGGTAATACCCTAAGCGATTAACTAGCCAATCTCCATCGTCGATCCTGGGATTCCAGACCATATGGCAGGTATTTAGACAGGTGGTCACTTAAGGCCAAACCAAATTTCAATGATTACACCTCCGTAAAGTTTCATTTAATGAAAATATCGCGGTGGATTTAAGGCGTATGCCTCAAATCAGAAAAGTTTGGAAAACCAATCGAAAGACCCGAACTATCAAATTTCTAATTAATGTTAGCATGATGCATAAGTACAAAGCTCGATCGCTTGCTGTGCGAGTTTCGAGGCTTATAAACCAAGTGGAAGAAACCATAGTATATAAAAGAGAAAAATAATAAAAATATCACTTAAGCACATATAAATTTTAATCCGAAACCAATTAGGCTATGGTTAAGACCAAGGTAAGGTAAATTTAGTAATAAATGTAAATAACTCAATTTTTTAATGGTATATGTTACATAAAGAAATATGTACTATTAATTATTAAATGGACACTCAAACTATTTAAATATGTATACATATTTTAATAACACAAATACTATACAAATAGATATCTCTTATTTTAAAAATAAAATAATATTATATATCACTTTAATATTTTATTCACCATAATTTATTTTATATCTAAAATATCAATATAAATATTTTATTACAATTTCATATTTAATTTTTTGATATATATATAAAATATAATTAAAAAAAAATATTTTAACACTAATTTATGGAAATTGTAAATCGTCATGTATTATTAATACTCATGGATATGTTTTTCAAAGAAAAAACCATCATTGATCAAGAATGATTTATTATAATAGATTTATTTCAAAATTTATAACTGATGTTTAATAAATTTAATTTAAATTGAAAAACACACCAATACAGTGTGATATATTTAAGATTATTTTAATTTTAATTTAATTTATATTAAATGAAAGCATTAATGAAAACAAACAAATATACTCAAATTTACCACAAAATCCACTTGTGGGATCAATCCATAGTACCTCACACCAGAGAAAACCATTTTTGCAAGTTCAAGCGCAAAAAAATTCTAAAACATATTTTGGATGGACCCTCGAACTCCACTTGCAACCGTGGTTTCACTTGTGTTGTATCATCATCTCAAAATGCTAGTGTTATTGCCATTATTGTTATTAAAATTCAATATTGTTGTTAAAACTTGTAGCAGCACAAACCAATCCATGTAGCAATAGATATCACACCAACTTTAATACGAATAATTCTTGTTTGAATCATATGTTAAAAATGGAGAAAACTAACGTGTCTAGATATATATATTTCTAATTAATTAGAACATAACTGGATCAAGACTTGTTATTTTTCCCAAAGATTGGATTCGCGATTCTTGCCTTCCACCACTTCTAAACCCGCAAGCTCGATAAGAATGGCAATTTACGAGTGGATAATGTCACACGAGGAGAAGACTTGACAACAAACATGTGCCCTCCCGTGATATGATGGATGGCAACTATTATTTCCTAGGTTATAGGTTAGTTAATGTTGGTGGGCAGTATATGTGCATCATTAGATTTAAATTTATTTCCTAAGTTATAGGTTATTTAATGTTGGTGGGCAGTGTATATCTACTTTTAGATTTAAATTTGTTAGAATATTCACTTTTACTGCCCACCAACATTAAACAACCTATAGCGTGAAAAATATATATTACTTATAATAAACTACATCATTGACATGGTTGATGACATGGTGACAAAAATTGTGAACATATGAACAAACGACAAAACTCCGTAGAGCAACTCCCCCTTATAAAACACCTTTGGTGTAATTAAAGGGTTATATTTTTAAATTGTAATTAAAAATATACGCAGTGCATGTTATGCATTTAAATGATAAATAATTTATTTGTTTTATTAATAAAATTTATTTATTTTAAAATTAACCATAAAATATAATATTTATTTTTAATTTAAGATTTATTATATAATTAAAGAATCAAAGTTTTTAATTATATTTTTTTTAATAAAGAAGAATGTAAAATTAAAATAAATGTATCAATTTTATATATATATATTTTGTAAGTTTGGTGTTGTCTTTATTTTCATTAAATTTTATCAACGAGTTACAAGCAAATATATATTGTTAGATGGCCTCAACTTGCCTTGAACGGGAAACCAAGCCTATTGGCCACCTGATGGCGTGGTATGCCATCAAAAAACAATAGGTTCTAATTCTATCAAACCACGCTGACAACAACTGAATGTTCATACATATAATGTATTTTACTTGCCTATTGGCATGACTGGTTATACATAACAAACTAAATTCTACTCACATATAAACAGTAGATACAAAAAACTATCAGCAGTAAACAACATAATACTACATTTCTTCCTTAGCTGAGGTATATTCTACAAGCGTCGGGTCTATTGAAAATTAACAAGAAAATGTGTCTCTAATTTATTTTCCCTTAAATAAACTAGACAATAAATTATAATATTATCTCATAACAACTTGTATTAGTTAACTAAGTCAGAAAGACTGAGTTAGCTCAATAATTTCGAGTTGAGGGTCAAATGTGTGGCATGTCGAGTGATTCTATTATTTTGGGGGTCTAGTTGCAGTTAATGCACTAGTGGCATGAGTGTAATCATTTAGCTCAAATTAATTGAGTTAAAATGTGAGATGCTTGTGAGAAAGAATGCATTGTATTGTTTCAGGATTGTTAGAGGGGTTTTGAGCAGTTTCTTTCCCTAGGAAAATCTTGTGTTGTGCTATTTATTTACTTCTTTCTCTTACTTGCATGTGATTGAGCGATCATGTTATATATTCTACAAATATTGTAGAATGATTCAATATCTTGTTTTAGTACATTGCATGATTGGATTAAATCCATTGGTGTAATTTCTAAATGGTATCAGAGCGCCAGGAATCACAATAGCGGAGAAGAAATTGAGTTTGTGTTGAACAATATTCAAATTTGCAGATACATTCTTTGGAGCTAGAAACCCACGAGGATGTCTTTCACTAGCTTGAGATTTAAATCTGCACTCGAAGGAAATTCAAACTATATTGCATGAAAGGACTGGATGGAGGTAGTATTAGAGGATAATGGGTTGAAGGAGTTCATTGACACTGATATTGTTGAACCCAATCGGGCAGATGTTGTGTAGCATGAAGCATGGAGGAAGAAACACTGTTACCGAGGAAATAGGTAACCTGACCTCAAAATGGGAACTCTAGCCCAAAAAGACTCAAAAAACATGAAAACACACCCCAAAAACAAAAAAAGTGTATTCCAGAATGCACTTGGTTGTTTTTGAAGGTCAAATTTCAACATTTTATAAAATTATGCTAAAAAAAGTTGTTTTTTGAAAAAAGGATTGAAAAAACACCCTCAAAACAAAACCAGTTGATGCTGGAATAACAAAAAAAAAATTGTATCATATTTTTGACATTTTTAAAAATAGAAATAACATTTTTAAATTTTTAAAATTCAAACATTAAAAAAAACCTAAAATTTAATAAAAAAATAAATTTAAAAAATAAAAATATTTTAAAGCTTAAAATTTAAAAATATATAGGAATAAAAAAATAAAAATAAAAACAAAATAAAAATTTTAATTCAAACATTTAAAAAAACCTAAAATTTAAGAAAAAAAAATAAAAAAATTAAAGATTAAAATTTCAAAATATATAGAAATAAAAAAATATAAATAAAAACAAAAAAAAATATTAAATTAAAAAAAAAAGGTTAAAAAAAGAAAGAAATTATAAAAAATTAATTTTAAAAAAGAAAAAGAAAATGTTTATTAAATTAAAAAAAAAAACATTAAAAAAAAAAAAATTAAAGAAATATATTAAATTAAAAAAAAAAAAATTAAATGTAAAAAAATGAAAAATTAATTAAAAATGAAAAATGAAAAATAAAATACAATAAAAATATTAAATTTTAAAAAATATATATTAAAAAAACAAATAAATTTTAAAAAATAAATTAAATTTAAATTATAAAAAATAATATATATATATATATATATATATATATGAACTTAAATTAAAAATATATATTAGATTTTATTAAATTTAAAAAAAATGTTAATATTAAAATAAGAAATTAAATTTAAAAAATATATATATTAAATTTTAATAAATGAATGAATAAACAAATAAATTTTGAAATAAAAAATAAATTTTAAATATAAAGAAAAAAAAAAAAACATTGTTAAAATAAAAAGGTAAAAAACTTTAAAAGTCAATTAAAATTGAAAAATTGAAAAAAAGAAATTAAAAAATATATTAAATAAAAAATAAAATAAAAAACAAATTAATTTGAAAATATTAAGTTTAATTTAGAAAAAATAAAATCTAATTTTAAATACACAATTTTAATTGAAATAAAAAAAATATAAAAATTTAATGTAATTAAAAAAATAAAAATTAAAAAAAAATATTAAATTCAAATAAATTAAAAAAAAATACAAAATTTATTAAATTTTAAATTAAATGAAAAAACTAAACATAAAATTTAATAATAAAAAAAAATGAATTTTTTTATAAAAAAAATCAATTAAATAAAAAAAATACAAAATTTAATAAAAATTATTAACAAAATTTAGAAAAGAAAATGAATAAAAAAAAAAAAAATTAGAAAAAAAACAAAAAAAATTAAAACAAATTGAATTTCAAATATAAAAATTAAATTAAAAATTTTTTTTTTTAAATATTTTGAATTAAAAAAAAAAATCAAATTAAAAAAAATAATTAAAAAATTTAAAAAAAAAAAAAAGATTTTTTTTTTATCGTGGTGGCGCCGTCAATTGGCCTCCCGCCCAGGTGGCGGCGGAGACCGTTTCCAGGAATCGGCCTCCCGCGGCGGGAGGGCGATTGCCGTGGGAGGCCGATTCTCGGAATCGCCCTCCCGCCGTGGGAGGCCGATTCCCAGAATCAGCCTCCGCCGCTACCTGGGCAGGAGGCTGATTGGTGGTGCCACCACGATCATTTTTTTTTTTTTTTTTTTTTAATTTTTAATATTTTTTAATTGGTGACTTTTTTTTTTTTTTTTTTAATTTTGTTTTTAATTTTTAATATATATATATATATATATATATATATATATATATATATATATTTTTTTTTTTTTAAATTTGATTTTCCATTTTTCTTTTTTGTTTTGTTTTTTAAATTTTTTAATATTTTTTTTAATTAATTAATTAATTTATTATTATTTTTTCTTTAATTTCAAAAAATAAAAAATTATTATTTTTTAATTCAAATTTTTAATTTTTAATTTTAAATTTTTTTTGTTTTTGTTTTTTTAAATTTTGTTTTAAACTTTAATATTTTAGATTAATTTTGTTTTAAAATTTAAAATTTATTTATTAAATTTATTAAATTTTAATTAATTTTTTTTTTTAAATCTTTTAGTTTATTTAGTTTTTCATTTTTAAAATTTATAAATTGTTTCATTAAAAAAAAACAATAAATTTATGGATATTTGTTTTTGAATTATTTGCACGTGGTTTTTTTCATTTTTTTTGTTTTTTAATGATAGTTTTTTTTTTTTAATTCTTTTATTTTAATTTTCTTTTTCAATTTTAAATTTTGTATTTTTTTTTCTTCTTATTATTATTTTTTAATTTAAATTTTTAAATTTAATTTTTAATTTTTTGTATTTTATTTTATTTATCTAAATTTTAGTTTTGTAATTTTAATTATTTTTAAATTTCTATTTTTTTTTTTTAAATTTTAATTATATGGTTTTTTTTAATAACTTAGAAAAAAATGTTTTTGATGTTTTTTTTTTAAATTTTTTTGGTTAATTTTTGTTTTTTTTCTTTAAATTATGTGTTTTTTTTCAAATTTTGTCATTTCTTTTGATATAATTTTCAAATATTTTTGTTTTTTTTTGTTTTTTTTTTAAATTTATTTTTGTTTAAATTTTTTATTTTTACGAGTTAATTTTTTTATTTTTACATTTTTATTGGTTTTTTTATTGTTTTTATATATATATATATTTATCTAAGTTTTGTGTTTTATTACCAACATGAAAATCACCACTCTAAAAGAAAAAGGTTGATGCTGCATCAATACGTTTCAAAATTAGCATGAAAATCACTGCTCTAAAAAAAAAATTTGATGCTGCATCAATACGTTTCGAAATTAGCATGAAAATCACTAACATTTTAAAACAAATATTCATACTTCATAAATAAAAATATTAGAGTGTCAAAAATGTGCACAAAAAAAAGGGGTGATTCTACATCACCACTTTTCAAAATCGGGTGCTTTTTATGCTACCAAAAAAAGTAGGTAACAGTGCGGTTACCTATTTCATCGGTAACAGTGTTAAGAGTGTTGCAAAGGCGAGGAGTATCTTATTAGAGGGAGTTCGAGATCATATTGTCTCGAGTCTCCATGGTAAGGAAACTCCATATGATATGTGGCAGGCCTTGATAGATTTGTTTCAAAGCAGCAGTGACTATAGAAAATTGGCACTCAAGGACAAGCTCAGGAAAATCAAAATGGAGAAGGGTGACACAATCCAAAAATACTTGACCAAGTTCACTCAATGTAAATATGAGTTTGGAAGTGTTAGGATTACTATGGATGATGATGACTTGGTGAGTCTAGCACTTATAGGCCTTACCAAGAGCTGGCACAGTTACCAAGACTATGCGAATGGGAGGCAACAATTACCAAAGTGGGAGCGACTATGGTTGGATTTGGTACAATAATAGTTTCAATGAAATACCAAGGATGGATCCTCATCCAAGAATAATCATGAGCAAAATTGTGCCTTGGATGGTAAGGCAAAGAAGGGGAAAGTAAAGAAGTCCTATTCCAAATCTGACACCAGAAAAGAAGGCAAGAAGCGAGACATGTCAAAGGTGAAATGTTTCAACTGTCATGATCATGGACACTATGCCACAAATTGTCCACAAAAGAATAAGAACAACAAGAAGGCTTCAGGAGCTGAAGCGGGTGAATATTTGGCCTCACTGTTTGAGTTGGAATTCTCTCTCATCGCATGCATGGTGTCAACTGTGATGGGATCTATGTGGTACTTGGATAGTGGAGCATCTTTCCATATGACTGGAAACAAATAACTCTTTAGTATCTTGGGGGAGAAGGACCTTCACATGCACATCAAGATGGGTGATGACGGGAGGTATAGCGCTACCAGGATTGGTACAGTTACTTTCCAAAGAGATTCAGGTAAACCTTTCATATTAAAAGATTTCATGCATGTACCAGGAATGAAAAAGAATCTAGTTTCAATTTCTATGTTGGAGGATCTTGGATATGATATGGTTTTTAGTGCAGGAAAGGTGTTCCTTCATCACAAAGCCACATGATAGGTAAAGAATATTAGGGTTCATGTGAAGAACCTCTACAAACTTGATGTAGATGGATGCACAACATTTAGAAGTAAAGTAGATGAGGTGGGGAGTCAGGATACTGGTGAGTTACAACACAAGAGGTTGGGTCATCTACACCACAGTGCTTTGAGGATCATGCAGTAGATTTCTACAGGTGTTCCTAAGGGTACACTTGTGTAGAGAGACACATGAAAGGGATGTACCATAGGGAAGTATACAAAGGCCACCTTTCATGAGAAGGAGAAATGAGAAACGAAAATCCTTGAGAGAGTTCACTCAGACATGTGTGGACCATTCTCAACAACTTCCACAACAAAGCACATATATTATGTGATTTTTGTTAATGATTTTTCTAGAAAGTGTTGGATCCTCTTCATGCAAAAGAAACAACAAACTTTCTCCAAGTTTTGTGAGTTCAAAGCACTGGTAGAGAAATATACATGGAATAAGGTGAAGGCTCTAAGGAGCAACAAGGGTGGTGAGTATATCTCTAATGAATTCAAGAATTTCAGCGCCAAAGAAGGAATTCAGAGAGAATTGATTGCACCTCATAATCCACAAAAGAATGGGGTTGCAGAAAGAAAGAACATAACAATTGTGGGAGCATCACGAGATATGTTACATGATCAGGGCCTATCATTGCATCTGTGGGCAGAGGCGTGCAACACAGTGGTATTTCTGTATAACTGTACTCCTCATCAGATACTTGGCATGAGTACACCAGAGGAGGCTTTTTCAGGTAAGAAACTGGATGTTTCATATTTTAAAATTTTTGGCTCTATCTATTGCCATGTGGGATTCCCCATGATCACGTGGCCCATGTTTGCAGAACAACCCATTAACTCTAAGCTCATGTTTGAATGTCTGGGGATAGCCATACATATATGTTTGGATGTGAGTGGAATTCCAGATGAAGGGGAAGTATCAAGAGTTGTCACCATGCTTTTGGCAGAGGAAGAAGGAAAGACCATGAGAGAGAGAGCTGAGGGGCTGAGTAAGGTTTCTAAAATGGTTGTGGTCAAAGAAGGATCTTCTTATATTAATTTGGATTCTTTTGTTCAAGAAATGCAAAAACTGCACCACAATCTAGTTGTGTTGCCTCACGTCAATGGATATAATGAATAATTAAAGTGTTGTTGGTCTCACAAGGAAGTGGAAACAAAGAAGGAACTATGGGATTTGTCACACCTCATCCAAAATTGTCGATGGTGTTCTTGTTACGTTATATATATTATAATAGAAGTGTGGCTTATTGAGCCAAGAAGCTCATTTTACAACCCATTATGAAGGTATGTATAAGTTTGTCTGTCCATCCCTGTCTCTTTAAAACAAAATTAAAAATTAAAAATAAAAAAATAACGTGGACTATAATTTAAAAAAAATGAATATGTTGTAATGTAATTAGAAGAAAACAAATGTGTCTAAATATTTAATTCTTATACTTTTCAAAAATATTTCAAAAATAGATTTAAATAAACTATTTGAAGATCTAGGTTAACTAATTTATGTCTATATCGACTTCATATATATCTCTATATATAAAAAAAATTATGGTTAATTTATTATTATTATTATTATTATCATCTAAATTTAAGGTCACGACCAAGCGAGACACCAAATTGGTGTATGAGATCCCCTTTTTTGTGGGACAAGGGACCCACCTCCGCGCAACGATTTGACTACTAAGTCTATGAAAGCATGCATTCTCTAGCCCCCTCTTGTTTTTTTTAACTTGTGACCTCTTAGGAGGAAACACGTGATCTTAAACATTAGGCCCACTCAACATTTGGTTCTACATATGATCTATTTAGCATTCAAAAATACAGCTTACAACAACACAATGTATTTTGCACTCTAAAAAACTTTGCACATGAAGAAATTTGATCCCTCTCGCCTCATGTTAGATCCGCACTTAAGGTGGATCTATGCTGGTGTTAGTATGAATCTTAATCGCAGGCATATGAAAAAGACTCATTTTATCCGTGCATAACGAACATCCCTAACAACAAAGATGGCTGCCAATATCTTTAGATCTGCAATTAGTTGACCAAGATAAATGCTCCAAAATCTAGATCTATGCATTAAAAGACATTAAGCAGTAAATAAAAGCAAGAGTTTCTCCATGCATCCAATAGACAAGACAAGATTGTTTTAAAGAATTTTTGTATTTTTTGACACCTGGGAAGGGAACATAGAAAGATGTTACCAGTCCCCCTCAATGGGATGGGTGATTGTAAGTCCTTAGCACATCAGATCTAAAATCCCTCTCTCTTGATGGTGTAGAAAATCCAGAAAAAAAATGGAACTCAAAGGGAGCTCACAAGAAAAATGGTAGCAAAATATGCCAATGATGGTAGATCAAAGTCAGACCAAAAGTATAGATCCAGAGTGATATTTAGGCAACAAAAGGTAGTGAGTGAATGGAAAAACCCTTTTATTTATAATAAAATATTGAGTTAGTCTAGATATTGGTGTATAATTAAAATATTATTAACCAAATATAGATCCAACTTTTATGGAATATTTTATTATATTTGTTGGAGGGAAAAAGAATTTAACTTTGGTCAAATCCCTTTATTTGTAAATAATAAATAAATAAATGATTTGTTTATTATTTTAAGGATTTGGTTGAGTAATAATTAAATAAATAATGATTTATTCAATTATTTAGTCAAATTTAACAAGGAATATTATTTAAATAAGGTTTAAATAATTATTCCTAGAAAATAATAAGATAAATAATGATTTATGTAATTAATTTTCCTGTTTTGGGTTAAATATGACCAGGAATATTAATTAAACTCTTGTTTAACTAATTATTCCTTGAGGAAAATCAAACAAATATGGATTTATTTAATATTTCCTCATGGGGTTTCCTATTTAGACCATAAACAACTTAATAAATGTGGTTTACTAAGTTATTTTTCATAGTGAAATAAATTTTACTTAAGGTAAAATTGGTCTTACATGGTGTACTTTGGTCCATCTAATAGTAACATGTTAGATGACCAAAAAACGGTGTAACAGATTGCCCCCCAGCGTGTGAGTGTTAGGAGCTAATCGTATGACCGAAGAACGTTGTAAAAACTCAATCACTAGACACTGAAGGGGAAGTCAGAGAGAGAGAAATATAAGGTAGACCAAAGCGCTAGAGGACTAGAACTTGAGGAGACAAGACTTACACGTGCAACAAGTCTCTTTTATGTGTGAGTACCTGTGCTATAGGCAGCAGGGGAGGCATATCTATGTCCGCCAAGACAAAGTACAAAGAATATTGCGTCCAGTAAACAAGGGACTGAACTATGTAGTACATTCTTGCATAAATTGAGCTAGATAAAAACATGATAATGAATCCCACATACATACTGTGCCTGGGATAATAGCCATGACTTATATAATAATATCTGAGTACATGAGGTATAAGTACAACCAAAGTGCCCCTATAAACAGGAAAGGGCTCTGAAAATATGACTAATACATGCAACTAAAAGGTGCTATAAGCGTCTAAGGCCGACGTCATTAAATATATGGAGTTGCATCAAAGGCTGTAATGAAGAGGTCGTCCAGGCATGTGGGGGGATACCTGAAGGGCCACCTCCTCACAAGGTCTGAAGCATCTCACAAACACCTGGGAATCACCGATATCATCTTCTGCATCACTTAACCATCAAGTATACATATCTCGATCATGCTGCAAGGAGCTGGAGTTGAGAAAAAATCAAGTCAAAGGGAAATAAGGAGTCCCTTTGCCTGATCCGAGGCATGGAACAAGAGTGGAAGCTGAAAACAAGGTACATCACCCTCTAGACCTGTCTTTTGGAATGAATGATCTGATGTCGATAGAAGGAGGTCCACCATAGGTGAGGTAATAATGGATCCTCAACTAAGGCACGAGAGGAAATAGTAGATCGACTGATAGACTGACACCAGGGATGATGATGGAATGTGGTGTACTGAGTAGCGGGATGACGACTTCCCTTGTTAGAGCATGAAGGGCATGGATGACCTAGCAGCAACTGACATAATATCAAAGGGGACAGGGGACAGTAGGACTGAAGGCCATAATGTGCGACACGAGAGAGGGACCAAGCAATAAAGGATGGAGGACTATAGCGGGATACAAAGGGACTCGGGATAGACTCCATGGATGCAATGATGACTCAACTCGGATGCTCTAAACAAGGGCGACTCGATGATGCTGCCAGAAAAAAAAGGTCCAATGGGGACCATAAAGACATGAGTACAAGATTATTACCCATGATGAAAATCGACACGAGCATGGAAAAGTATGGAGGCAAAGTGGTTCGCTAAGTACAAGTGTTTCAAGTGAAGAAATTCGATTTTGAGGAGTGGTGAAGTGACCCTTCTTGGTGAATTATCAAATCACAAAAAACTAAAAAATACCCATTTGAGGGCTTGGTGAGTGCTTTCCAACAGTATATATGGTTTGTCAAACTGAGCTATGGTTTGGCCGCAACAGGCGAAAGAAAAATCTGGGGTTTCTTTTTTAATAAGGTGTTTTCCCTCCAAATTCACTCATTTGCAAGTGTAGCTGTGGTGAATGTAAAGAGGAGAAAAGGCCCTAAATATTGCGGTGATCGTAGCGGACAAACTTACCATTGGAATCAAGATTTGTTAGTTGCAGAAAAGAGGCCTAACCATACTCTTTCAATTAATGGAATCAAAATTTCATTTTAGGTACCCAGAGCTCATGAATAGGCTAGGTCACACTTTTTGGGGTTTGTTCTGCAACCTAGGTAGCAGGTACTGGGTATAAAAATGTGACCTGTCCCAGGAAATGACTTGGAAAGTGTGACCTATAAGAGAAAGGGGGATTCAGTGTTGTTTTTGGCTGAGAGCTAGGATTTTTATGGTTAAGGGGCATAGGTGCCCCCAAGCATGCTATGGTCATGCCAAAATGTATTTAGAAAGGGGGAATCTAAACACATTTTTATGATGTGGTGCGCTATTTGTTTTCATTATGGTTATGCAATTCAAGAAAGGGAATTGAGGATTACCAATATCTTTTGGTACTGCATATATGAAGCAAATGGACTTAAGTTTTTAGGTTGGATTACATGGTGTCACTATCCCAAAGAGAGGATTTGGAGATAATGAACTGGTGCTCTTCTAGAAAACCCACAAGTTAATGGTCAACAACAATGTCTAGGGGACTCGGTTGTTGATGTAAGATGAAGGAATGACTCAGGGGTATCATCCCTAGAGTGATCTGAAGTGATATAGGACTCTAGAGGTTCTTCTGAATGGGGAAGAATAATGGTAATAGAGTCAACACGACCAGATACACTAGGAGAGTTGTGGAGAATTTCTTCTCTTGGACTCTCAAATATGGGTGCACCCTTACCCAAACATTGGGTGTGATTGTAATGGCCACAAGGTGTATGTTGTTCGAATGCATGGGTTTGATGTAAGGGGGGATAGATAAAGTCAGGGGTGGTGACTAATTCCATAATGTCGTCATTGTGAAAGAGGATGGGGTGACTGGTGGAAGAAAGACCACCTGATGCAGGGAAGCTAATTGACTCATCATCATGATAAGAGAGGTTCACATGTGCATCGTCATGGAGGGTGACCAAAAAAAAAGTAGATAAGGGATCCACTGATGTTGAGCCCAGGGTGATCGTTGAAGGGAGGTCGAGCGAAACATAAGGGGAAGTCTCAGAGGCAGCTTCCACCGTGGATCTCATGAATGTTGATAGGTAGAGGATGGTGGTTGTAGGCTTCGTCATCTCGACATCAGGAAGGGGAATGTTAATGGGAGTAGGTAAATCATCAAGCTGGCTCGAAGCATACTACACAAGGACGAGAGAGGTAGACTGGTTCTGTTCAATCTCGTACTCTTGAACTACCTCCAAAGAGACGCGGTAATGTGTGAGGCGAGGAAAATGGTGGGAATAATGGCCATGGAGATCACAAAAATCACAAGGTTGGTTGGTGTGAATAGTCTTAAGGTTCTTGGCTGCAGTCGAGGAAGAAAAAGAGGCTTCAGGGACCACAGACTCAGGGAAGGCAACATTAACCATGGGCTTGATACGAGGCATCTCGAGACAAGTATGGGTGGCATGACCAACAACATCACATAAAGCACAAGGCTTTAGAGGTTGAGGAGGAGCAGGGTCAGTCAGGGAAGCCTTTTCTTTTGATGCCTTCTTACGAGCTTTGCCCCTTTTACCTGAAGCTGTCGCAATAGGAGAATGTTCATGTTGAGGTGGCTGAGGCATGGTAGCCGCGAGAGGAGTCATGGGGACTGGTTGAACTAAGGTCAAAGCAAGATAAGGTTTAGGTTGAACAACCAGGGTAGCGGCTGGGGGATCGATGTACCAGACGGGAATCTCCAGGCTCAGGTTAGGAAGGGATAGGGTAGCCATGACAGGTACTGAGAACACTCCAGGAAGGGGAGCTAGGAACGGTATCTGACCTAAAGGGTACTGGCCATATGGGATGGATCCGAGTTGGTTAAGGCTTGGAGGAACCATTCTAGAAGGGTAGAGAGGCTCATGTATACCATCTGCAGGTGAAGGTCTAGGAGGAGGGGGTCTAGAAGGCTGAATTGAAGGGCTAGGAGCAGGTTGCGGAGGGCGGGGCTGCTGACTAGCCGAAGCAGGTCGTTTGAGGGAAGCCTAAGACAATTGCATCATGCAAACATTCGATGAGTTGGGATCGTAGATAGGAGGAGGAAGAAAAGGGAATGTACCAAGAAAAGAGGAGTCTTTGTAGACTCCGGGTGAGACATTGGTCAAGGGATCGACGGTTTTCTTATTGGCCACCGAAGATATGATGGACTTAGGGGAGGTCTGAGACTTTGGTTCGTAATATGTCAAATGGTCAATGGTGACTTTATTTCAATTATGGGGAAAGGAAATATTGCGGTGAATCGTAGATGGTACAACAGACATCGCATAGGTGTAGCTACGACCCAATACAATGTTGTAATCTAAGGGGGCATCAATGACTTCTAAGTCAATGCAAACAGTCTTGCCCGCAAGAGTAATAGGACAATTTCAGAAAAGGCCAATGGGATGGGAAGCATGGCCATCCCACGCTCGGAGGGTGATAGTGGAAGGGCTAACTCAGGTGATCCAAGTTGCTTCCAAACTGAAGTGGAAATCACATGGGTGGGTGCCCCCTCATCAATGATACAACGGGAAACGTTGGTGTTCCGGATCTTGACTGGGATTTGGAAGGTGATGGAAGCAGGAAGAGGAGGATGTTCTGACCGGTCAACATCGAAGACAGTCAATTGATAATATGAAGGATCTACAGCGCCCATGGCAGATATTAGAGCTTTTTGTTGTGAAGGGCACGATTGGAGGAGTTCCAGAATTGAGATGGCAGTAGGAGATTGTGCCAAATAATATAGTATACTATACGAATGGGAAACTTTTCCAGAAGAAGCATTTCAGCGTAATGGTCTCTTAGGGATCTTGGTATGAACCTCTGCCTTAGGCTGAGGGATCTGCAAAGGACCATGGGTTGTCGAAAGAGGCTCTATAGAACTTGAAGAAGGGGGCTCGGGGGAAGACATAACGGGAGGCTTGTTATATTGACGGGACTGAGTCTGAAGGTTGAGGTCAACAGTATTGGGTTGGTTAGAGTTCATCATGAGAATCTAGTAATCGGAGGTACCAAATGGAGGAGGTTGAGTGACCACCTGACCTTCAGGTGGTTGGGTAGCCACGAATCCTTACTAAGGGAAAGGATTAGTAAACACAGCCGGCTGACTAGGCGCAACATCGAGAGGGATGGAAGGGGAGGCTTTTTGTCCTCGCGATGCTTCTTGGGTCTCCCACATCTGCCGCATTTGTGGTAAAAGAGGAAAATCATGAGTGTAATGACCATAAACACCACAACAAGAACAAGGCTTATTTGTGCGAACATGCCCGTCCTGCTTGGGTTGAGTGCCCTGTTGCTGGCTAGCAGTGTTAGGTGCTTTACCTTAGGGATTAGGTCTAGGATTACCGGGCCCAGATTGATTTTGAGTGACTTTCCTCTTCTTTTTGGAAGTAGGAGGATTAGTCACGCCCTACTATGCATACACCTTCCCCTGAGGGGGAGGTGGCTGTTGTTGTGGGGGTTGAGAAGGCAAGGGAGGTGGAGGTGCTAATTCTTGAGGAGCTGGAGCACCAGGCTACGGATACGGATAATAGGGAGGTTGAGTAACATTATGGTAAACAGGTTGGGAAAAAGGAGGAGGCATGCCGTATCCTAGATACATGCTACTAGGAGGGGGGGAAGTGCTGGAGGTGTAAGCCCCTCCCTGAGGGAAACCATACCCCATGGGAGGCTCGGTGTATGGATGAGAAAGAGCTCCAATGATATTGTCGGCGGCATAACCGGAGTGAGCATAGATTAGGTCATATTTTAACGCAATATAGAGAGCAGCTTCTTCTGTTTGAGGGAAATGTGATGCAACATCTTTACCTATAGCAGGCAAAAGGGATCTAAGGAACCAGTCCATGTAGACACAGTATTCGAAGGTAGGGGCTCGACATAGGCTCTTTCTTCTCCGCCATTCCTGGACATGATCGGATAGGTGGGTCACAGATGATTGACGGAAAGAAGTCAAAATTTCGGTACCAATGCCATAACGAAGGGGAAGCTTGAAATAAGACAGAAAAGCCCGGGCAAGAGTTGCAAAGGTGGTATGAGAGGATGAGGCCTGATCAACATACCACTTAGAAGCTTTGCCAGTAAGCGTACATTGGAACAACCAAAGATGAACAGAGTCATTGGTAATGGAGTTAGACGAACAACACATGTGGAAAGATCGAACATGATTTGTAGGATCTTCTCCAGCAAGACCTTCAAACTTGGGGATGTCGGAAGGGAGCTTGGTTGGCATAGCAGACCAACCAACATCATGGCATATAGGGTCATTGATCAACTAGTTAATATCAAGAAGATTGAAGCCTGCCATATAGGGATGCAAGGGAGAAGCCGGGGTAGTTCCTGTTGCGGTCCCGCTAGTGCTTTTCCCAGCATTAGGGCCGGTGCTACCACCAGCGTTAGGTCCTGAACCAGACATGGTGAAGGTGACAGGGGAGAACCAGGGGTAGAACCAAAAGGAGAACCCAATGAACTAGAAGAGGAGTTAGAGTGTGGACTCGGTGGAGGACTAACTCGAATCCTATGCGGAGGAGTAAGTATTCTTACTGGAAACTGAGGATGAAGACCAAGAAGTCTCCTGGATAAACATCTTGGGGGTGCAAATATGAAGGCACAAACATGGCACAAAGGGAAGAGAGACCAACAAGGGCAAGGAGGTGCAGGATCAAATGATTACAATGTCAAAAAAAGGGCAGAGAGGTGCAAGATCAATTGATTACAATGCTAAAGTATTTTCCTGGCGATGTTAATTAGGCTCTTCTTCACTTAGGGTGCATGTGTTAAGTGTGTAAATTTTAATTTTTAAACTCAGACGTTTGCAGAGAAAAAGAAAAAGCATGTTGTATAACTGTAAATAAACCTGCAGATAACAGTATATGAAACTGAAATAATAGAAAATAAATAGCTAATTATGCATTAATCTAAACCCAAGGAGGCGAGCCTCTCAACAACTAGTCTGTAGGTGGGCAAAAATCTAGTCAAAACACACGAAACTAGCCAATAGATCTAAATTCGGGAGGGACAATTATCTAATTGTCAGAATTTCTTGAAATAGGTGCAGAAAAATAGCAAAAAATTGGAGGAAAAATTGTTGTAAATGAGGTGGCGAAAGGCTATAACTTGGAGGGAAGCAGAGGAGACCCTAGAGGGAAACCCAAAAAAAACTAAAAGGAGGTGTTTTGGATGGATAAATAACCAATCTGAAGTGGATCTGAAGGTAAGGGATCAGATCTGAAAAATGGTTGAACACATTAAAATTTCAGATGACTTGCAGTAGCTAAAACTTTTCCACGAAAGGTGGAGGGTACTGAAGCCCTAAGGGGCTAGGTTCCCACTTTGATGAGTAAAACAGAACAAGTATAGGTCCAAAACGGGCAGAGACGGAGGTCAGACAAACCTGAATAGAGGCCCAGACAAACCCAAAAAAATCTCAGAAAAATTCCCGCAAAAAATCCAGGTCGCAGTTTCTGACTTGTTTTCTGCAGAGGTCACAAGTTTTGGCCTGTTTTCTACGCCCTGGAGGTTCAGGTCACAGGTTTTGGCCTGTTTTTTACGCCCTGGAGGTTCAGGTCGCAGGTTTTGGCCCATAAAGTGTGACCTACACTTCTGGCACTCTCAGGAGCGGGTTTCAGAAAAGATTGTTGTCTCAGCTGCACCTTATGCCTGTCACCTACGCAATAGGTCCAAAAACACATGGAAGTTATAATTTTCAATGTTTTAGGGGTTTACATGTTAAAAACAACATCAAGAAAAGAAAAACAAGAAGATGAAGAGAAATCCTAGGGTTTGAAGCCGCTGGATATGCAGGGATCTGAAAAACGACAAAGGTCATAATTGTAAACCCCCAATGGAGTCGCCAGTTGTTAGTATGAATCTTAATCGCAAGCGTACGAAAAAGGCTCACTTTACCCATGCATAACAAGCATCCCTAAAAGAAAATATGGCTGCCAATATATTTAGATTTGCAATTATTTTACCAAGATAAATGCTGCAAAATATAGTTCTATGCATTAAAGGACATTAAGTAGTAAATAAAAGCAAGAGTTGCTCCATGGATCCAATAGACAAGAAAAGAATTTTTTAAATAATTTTTGTATTTTTTGGCACCTGGGAAGGGAACATAGAAAGATGTTACCAGTCCCCCTCAATGGGATGGGTTCTTGTAAGTCCTCAGCACTTCAGATCTAAAACCCTCTCTCTTGATGGTGTAGAAAACCTAGACAAAAAATGGAACTCAAAGGGAGCTCACAAGAAAAATGGTAGCAGAATATGACAATGATGGTGGATCAAATTCAGACCAAAAGTATAGATCCAGAGTGATCTTTAGGCAACAAAAGGTAGTGAGTGAATGGAAAAAACCTTCTATTTATAATAAAATATTGAGTTAGTCTAGATATTGGTGCATAGTTAAAATATTATTAGCCAAATCTAGATCCAACTTTTATGGAATATTTTAATATATTTGTTGGAGAGAAAAAGAATTTGACTTTGGTCAAATCCCTTCATTTGTAAATAATAAATAATAAGTGATTTATTTATTATTTTAATGATGTGGTTGAGTAATAATCAAATAAATAATGATTTATTCAATTTATTTATAAATGATTTAGTCAAATTTAACAAGGAATATTATTTAAATAAGGTTTAAATAATTATTCCTAGAAAATAATAAGATAAATAATGATTTATCCAATTAATTTTCCTGTTTTGGGTTAAATATGACCAAGAATATTAATTAAACTATTGTTTAACTAATTATTCCTTGAGGAAAATCAAACAAATATGGATTATTTTAATATTTCCTCATGGGTTTCCTGTTCAGACCATAAACAACTTAATAAATGTGGTTTACTAAGTTATTTTTCATAGTGAAAGCAATTTTACTTAAGGTAAAATTGGTCTTACATGTTTTACTTTGGTCCATCTAATAGTAACAGGTTAGATGACCAAAAAATGGTGTAACAGGTGGTGTTATTTAATGTGAGAATGTATGCAATGTGAAGTTTTTATGATTATATAAGAAATATTGTGACAACCAATTTATGTGTTAACTAGTTGTTGACTAGTTGTTATGTTATTTTATCTTTGTTCAAAAGAAACTTAAATCATTTCATTTTTTGGAAAGATTTCTTGATGAATATTGGTTAACTTTATTTTGTGAAAAATGAATTAATTTTGGAATAGGAGTTCCATTAAAGTTAAAAAAAAAAAAAAAAAAACTGATGGTAAAAGTATTCCAAGAACTAAGAGGTGGTTGAATAGCTCAGATAGTTACCTTTTCCTCTAAGGATAAAGGCACATCCCAGAGAGGAAAAGGGGTTCTGTTCTGGGAAGGAGAAGAAGATCAAAGCGAGGAAATTTCCAGAGCTGGTAGTGACCAGTGGAATACTCTGTACTCCTAAGGGTTTCTGGAAAGGAAGACTGGACTTGGAGTCCTGAGGTCTCTTTCGAAACCTCTGTCAACCTACCCAACTCAGGAGTGGAGCACGGGGGAAGAGAAGGATGTAATCACCTCTCTTATGGTTGGGCGGACACCATCAGTAGTGACCCAGATAAGATAAGTAAGAAGAATTATTTATTTAAGTTATTATTGACAAAAATGGTTGAAAAACGGGAATTCAATCTTACTGTGTAAACTCTAGTGACTGAAAATATGTATTGCAGGAAAAAAAATATGTCAATACCATTTTAATTTTGTTAACTAGAAAATATGTGTTGCGGAGAAGAAAGAACGCAAACATACTGTTTAACTATAACATCTGGAAAATATATATACATGTATGATCAAAGGAAAGATTTTATTGTAAAGTATTTATATATACACAAATATTAATAATTTTGGAAAAGAAATGATTACAGTAAGAAGGAAATATATTTTATGCTGTGTCAATTTAGAATGACATATTCATGAATTCATGCTTCTGTAAAGCTTCAGGCCTACATTCAACCAGTAAAACCGAACTAACTAAGTAAAATGATTAGGAATACACTGGTGAATTAATATGAGGCCAAAGAACGTAACCTGGAAGAGAACTGTTAGACTAGGGTCCCGAAAAGGTCCTGGACCCTAGGTTTGGTCACTCTTCCTAGAGGCTAAATTATACACGGACAAAAGAAGATGGTATGGTCATCGCCCACAACTAAAATTAAAAAAGAATAAAGATCTGCTACTCTAGCACATGATATAAAATTTCACAATCACAGAGAAAATTTGTATTACAAATTAACCGAGACAGGAAAACTTGAAAGATTAACATGCAACCATGTATAGTTGGAAACAGAGAAATGCCACAAGTAGCATGGACAATATTCATAAAACATCGACCTACTAAGTACATGCATGGAAGCTAGTAATGTAACTCTGTAAGGGTCAAGACTGTGTATTCCATACCCATCTAAATGTTGGTACTGAGTAAAAATTGCTATACGCCAGACTAATTCTCTGGAAACAGAGAGTGTACAATAAATATAATTGTAAATACACAGTGGCAAGCACGATTCTACCGGAAAAGGAAATCTATATTCAAAATAATAGCATAAACAATAGAATTTCTTCGTTGAAATAGGAACGAAAGATATAATACCCAATAATATTACAAAGTACCCAAATCCCAAAAAAATTACATGAATATCTTTTTATGGCAAATGCGTCTCATGGGGTTACAAAACTGTAACTGGAACCTAGATAAACTACATTAGGAAACAAAAGAACTTGCGGGGGTGCCATCTGGGAAACTCGACCACCGAAAGCACTGACTAAGAAAACGAGGCTAGTTACCACATGTATGCTAAGCTTTGGAGGCAACGCTTAGCTTGCCTAAAATGCAAGGGTGTGCTCTCAGCACCTGACAATGGGGAGAAGTAGGATGTGGAATACCTGCTAAGAACACAATTAGGGTGGCATATGTAGCAGGAACCGGAAATGAAATAATGAGAGTCCTTGCACCACGTCGAAGAGAAATACCTGCAAAAACAAACCGACATACCATTAAAAATACATATAGAGATTTAGTCGAAAAAAAATGTACGAACTGTAAACATAAGTATAAGGGTAGTAAGGAGTGAAACCGACCTGGTTGCATCAGTCTTGCTATCTAAGACCTAACTGAAGATGGATTCCAAGACAAGAAACCCTGGTTAGCAAACCTAGAGAACGACATTGCACACCGAAGCACGAAGAGACAAAAGCACTAAAGAGATTGGTAATTAATTGCAGTCGTGGGGAGTAGCTCTTTTGATGGTTTGGGTAACGCTCAGCCGTGACCTAAATTTGGTAGCAAACCATGCGAGCACAAATGAAAAACCGAATTGGATCATTGAAGAACAACACAACTCGGAAAATAATGCCATACCAAATAACATAAATTCGTTAACCTTATCCATTACCTGTTGATACCAGGAGGCAGAGGAAGCATAAACATCGTTGCGGAGCTTTCAGAGCCTTTGGGCAAGCAAAGCAAAAAAAATGAGTCGGATCAGTTAGGGTTGCAAGGGGTGGTACCCTAAGCGGTTACCAAGCTGGTCTCCACCATTGATCCTAGGGTTCTAGATCATATGGTAGGTGTTAAGACAGGCAGCCAAACCCAAAACCCAAAGTTATGCCTCTGTAAAAATTCATTTAATACAAGGCTGGTGATGGATGTAAGTCTTATGGAAACCAAATCGAAAAACCCAAGCTGTCAAATTTTCAATTAATGATAGCATGATGTATAAGTACAAAGCCCAATCGTTCGCTATGCGAGTTTCGAGGGTCATAAACCATTCAAATGAAACCATGGTATTCAAAAGGGAAATGTAACAACAGTCTCACTTAAGCACATATAAATTTCATCCGACACCAATTAAGGCTTGGTAAATACAAAGATATGGTAGGTATAGTAAGAAATGTAAAGAATTAAATTTTTTTTTTATGATGAATGTTACAAGTTTTATCAGAACTGCATTCACACGCTGGGACCCTAGGGGTCACCTAACCTGATAAAATTGTGTATATATGATGCATAGAAAAAGAAATAATAGTGCAGAAGACAACATGAGGAGGGGATCAACACGGCAACAACCTCGGAATACACGAGAACCTACACCCTAACCCACATCGGAAATGAATCCTGAAATGTGGATTCATATGAGTGTGGATCAAAACTAGTAGATCAATAGATTGCTGGAGGAGTACCAACATCAGACCAGTATATTGCTGAGTATTATGCAAAATTTTTAGGAATAAATGGTCCGATTGAGGAGCAACAATGAATTCCTGATGCAAGAATATTAAAGGCTACTAAAGATCCTTTCTGACAAAAAGAATTAGGGGGTGTTGCAACGCAGCCCTAACAGGGACATGAAGGAAGAAAACGAACGATATACCAAGGACCAAACCACTTACAGGATGGACATAAGTCACTCAAGACAAAGCAACAAGAACAAAAACTACAATGAGGCTGACTCTGGTAATTTATCAGATCAATAGGAAATTAAGAAACAAAAGGTGGAACTGCAAGGTGAGTTCTGGAAGATAAAACCACCTACGTTTGACAGAGAAGCTAAGGAGGTGGCAGAAGCTTGGTTGATTAACATGAATAAGTACTTCCAAGTATACGAGTATAGTAGCAATCTTAAAGCCAGATTGGCCATTTACAATTTGAGAGAAAAGGCCACTCTGTGGTGGGAGGAAGTAAAGAATGTTTGTAGCATTGAGGATCAAGATGTAACATGGGATTCATTCCAACAATATTTTAAATACAAGTACTTAACAGAATGCTTCTATGAAGAAAAATCTAGAGAGTTCCATGATTTGAAGCTGGGGCAAATGACAATGGATGAATACATAACCAATTTCACTTCCCTATTAAGATATGTTCCTTATTTAAGAGATGAAAAGGCTAAGGTTCAACGATTCTTAAGTAGTCTGCCAACCCACATGAAGGAATGTATTGAATTTGTAAACCCAAAGACCATGGGCGAAGCAATTCGAAAGGCAAGAATGTGCTATCAGCAGTCCAAAGCAAAGAGAGAGCTAGGTAAAAATTGGTAGCCAAGAAGGCGACAGAAAAGTAGTTCCAACTTCAAAAGTGCTAGGAATAGAAAATTTAATAATTTTACACGAAATACTGTAAGCAAATAGTTTGGAAGAAATGACCAAAGAACTCGATGGCCTGCAAAAGAGAAACCTATAGAGGCTTCTAGCAAACATGAACAAGGACAAGCCCCCAAAACCGCCGCTGCAGTGTTGGGTGTGTGACGAGGCTTACTATTACAAAAATTGTCCTTAGTGACGGAGAAGCGAAACCGTTGCCAATCTACAAGAAGCTTCAATAATGGGGGATGTAGCTCGAAACATACCCAGAATCAACGCATCACTGGAAGATCGTCAGGTAGATTATCAACCAACGATGATAGAGTTGGAAGATAAGATACTTTTGCAACCTTTTTCAATTTTGGTAGACCCATGTGCAAGTTTAGGTTACTTAAACCCAAAAATAGTATAATTATGTAAATTAAAAAGTCAGAAATTCAAAAACCCTTGGTTGGTACAGTTAGCCACTGGTGCGAAAAGAAAAGTAAGTGCCCAAATTCCAAACTATACATTGGAAATAGGACGACTACAATTAAATGTGGACTTGAATATACTGCCATCATGATCCTATGATGTGTTTTTGGGCATGGATTGGCTGGAAAAACATTGGACGTTAGTGGATTGTAAAGAAAATATTATATATTATAGGATGCAAGATGGAACTCAAAATGAAATCCAAGAAATCAAGAAGTCATTACAGCTGCGTCCTATCACAGCGTTGCAAATGAATAAATGTATTAAGAAAGAAGGTCAGCTTTAGGCCATCCAAGTGGGGTATACTAATTCCAAGGAGAAGGCTCCTATGATGGAAAACATACCAGTGGTACAAGACTTCATGGATGTATTTCCAGAAGATGTACTAGGATTACCCCGAAGAAGAGATATTGATTTCACCATTGAGTTAATGCCAGGAGCGTCACTAGTTTCAAGGGATCCATACAGAATGAGTATTCTGGAACTAACATAATTAAAAATGCAATTGCAGGAGCTGTTGGACAAAGGGTATATACGACCGAGTGTGTCCCCTTGGGGAGCAGCAGTGCTATTTTTGAAGAAGAAATATGGAACTATGCGAATGTGCATGGATTATAGACAATTCAATAAGCTAATCGTCAAAAATAAATATCCTTTATCACAGATTGATGACCTATTTGATTAGGTGAAGGGGGCCACCATATTTTCGAAAATAGACTTAAGATCTGGGTACCACTAGATCCAGATAAAGGATGAATATATCTACAAGAATTCCTTCTATACCAGATACAGGCATTAAGAATTTGTGGTATTACCCTTCGGTCTAACCAATGCACCAACAACATTTATGAGGCTGATGCACGAAATATTTCACCCCTTCCTAGACAATTTCGTGCTGATATTTATCGACGATATTTTAATTTATTTGAAGAAGCAGGAAGAGCACAAGGAGAATTTAAGAATAGTGCTGGAAATGTCAAGGAAACATTAGCTGTATGCCAAGTTCAACAAATGTAATTTCATCAAGAGAGAAATCCAATATCTAGGCCATGTTATCTCAGCTGAGGGGATAGCAGTAGATCCAGAGAAAATTAAGACGATTATGGAATGGCGAGCTCCGCAAAATGTAGCAGATATCTGATACTTGTCATTGAGTGGTTCTCCAAAATTGCTTTTCCAATTACTTCCTCATAAAGGAAGGGAAAAGTATTTAAGTGGACTCCTGATTGCCATAATAGTTTTGAGAGGTTAAAATATTTGTTGACCACCGCCTTGGTGCTGAGAGTAGCTAACTCCAATAAATAATTTGAGGTATGTACTGACGCCTGCAAAGAAGGTGTTGGGGTAGTTTTATTGCAAGAAGGAAAATTAGTTTCCTATGAATCAAGAAATTTAAAAGAGCATGAACAAAGATACTCAACCTACGACTTAGAGCTGACAGTGGTAGTGCATGCACTCTGGATATGGAGGCACTACTTACTAGGGAAAAAGTTTGTTCTAAAAACCGACCATAGCAGTCTAACTAGCTACTTCAAACAAGATGATCTAAACTCTTGTCAGACAAGATGGAACGCCTTCTTAAGCGAGTTTGACATGGAAATTTAGCATGTAAAAGGTAAAGAAAACAATGTGGCGGATGCCTTGAGCAGAAAACTGCACTGCGTCTATGAGCTTTGCTATAATCAACTTGAATGTAAATTTTTTGATTAAATAAAAGAGGAAGCCAGGAAGGATCCTGAATATCAGGTTTTATGGCAACAAATGGAGGAGGACAGAAGGCAAGGAAAAACTGGTGATTACGGAATTAGCAAAGAAAAACTGCTAACATTTAAGGGAAAAATATATATTCCAAATACAATGGAATTGAAGGAGTTGATTATGAATGAATATCACCAAAGCAATTATTCAGGACACCCAGGATACCAAAAAATGATGACAACAATTAGAAAAAATTATTTTTGGCCTGGCATGCATAAAAACATTGCAGAATATTTAACCAAATGTTTGGAATGTCAACAGCTTAAGGTGGAGCATCAACATCCAGCCGAATTGTTGCAGCCCATAGTGGTGCCTGAATGGAAATGGGTAGTTATATCCCTAGACTTCATTACTAGTTTACCAAGATCTAAAAAGCACAATGATTCCATTATGGTGGTAGTTGATAAGCTAAGCAAGGAAGCACATTTTATACCTGTACAGTCTACGTACAAAACAGTGCAAATAACCGATATCCTTGTGAGAAAAATCTTTAGACTAAATGGCATACCGAAAAAATTCATATCAGACAGGGATGTGAAGTTTATTTCTGCATTCTAGAAGACTTTTTTCATAGGATTAGGAACCCAAATTAATTTCAGCACAATTTATCATCCTTAGACGGATGGACAAACTGAGTGGGTGAACCAAATCTTGGAGGACATGCTGCGCATGTACGTGATGCAACAACCAACAAGATGGGAGGACTATTTGCACCTGGTAGAATTTGCCTACAACAATGGGTACCAGGAGTCGCTTAAGATGAGTCCTTTCTAAGCTTTATATGGATGATAGTGTCGTACCCCCATCAATTAGAGCAGCCCCAAAACTAAGTTGATGCTTGGACCAGAAATGTTGGCCGAAATGGAATCAGAGGTAAGAAATATCAGAAAAAATCTAGGAGTTGCTCAAGACCGATAGAGGTTATATGCAGATAAGAAGAGGACTTATCAAGAATTCGAAGTGGGCGAACATGTGTATGTGAGAATCAAACCAAAGAGGAGCACGCTAAGGTGGGCCTCCTATGCTATGTTGGCTCCCCGATTCTGTGGACCTTTTCAGGTATTGGAAAGGGTGGGGCTTGTGGCATATCGGTTGGCCTTACCCAGCCACATTAGGGTGCACAATGTGTTCCAGGTATCTTTACTGAAGAGATACATGCATGACCCGAAGCATGTTATTCACCGGAAAAGCATCCAGGCAGGTAAGATTATAAGATCTTAACTGGAAGTACAAATTTTTTATGAGAATATAATTGGAGTTCTGTCGATTGCAAGTCGAATCGGACGATGAATTTCTGGTCAAACCTCAGCGTATACTCAACCAAAGAGAAATCATGCTCCGAAGGCGAGCCATCACTCAAGTTAAAGTGTAGTGGAAGCACTTCAGCTCGGAAGAGGCTACCTGCGAGGATGAAGGATTTGTACGTGAGGCTTATCCGGAATTGTTTCCCAAGTTGGAGTGAAACATTGAGGACAATGTTTACTTCCTGGGGGGAAGTTGTGACAACCAGTTTATGTGTTAACTAGTTATTGACTAGTTGCAATCTTATTTTATCTTTGTTAAAAAGAAACTTAAAACATTTTATTTTTTGGAAAGATTTCTTGATGAATATGGGTTAACTTTATTTTCTGAAAAATGAATTAATTATGGAAAAGAGGTTCCATAAAAGTAGAAAAAGAAGAAAAGAACAGATGGTAAAATTATTCCAAGAATTGAGAGGTGGTTGGACAGTTCAGACAATTTCCTTTTCCTCTAAGGATAAAGGCACATCCCAGAGAGGAAAAGGGGTTTTGTTCTGTGAAGGAGAAAAAGAGTAGAGTGATGAAATTTCAAAAGCTGGTAGTGACCAGTGGAATAGTCTATACTCTTAAGGGTTTATGGAAAGGAAAACTAGACTTGGAGTCACGAGGTCTCTTTTGAAACCTCTGTCAACCTACCCAACTCAGGAGTGGATCACGGGGGAAGAGAAGGATGTAATCACCTCTCTTATCGTTGGGAGGACACCATCAATAGTGACCTAGATAAGATAAGTAAGCATAATTATTTATTTCAGTTATTATTGACAAAACTGGTTGAAAAATAGGAATTCAATCTTACTGTGTAAACTCTAGTGACTGAAAATATGTATTGCAGGAAAAAAGAATATCAATACCATTGTAATTCTGTTAACTAGAAAATGTGTGTTACGGATAAGAAAGAACACAAACATACTGTTTAACTATAGCATCTGGAAAATATATATACATATCTGATTAAAGGAAAGAGTTTATTGTACAGTATTTATATATATACAAATATTAGTAATTTTGAAAAAGAAATGATTACAGTAAGAAAGAAATATATTTTATGCTATGTAAATTTAGAATGACATATTCATGAATTCATGCTTCTGTAAAGCTTCAGGCCTACATGCAACTAGTAAAACTGAACTAACTAAGTAAAAAGATTAGGAATACACTGGTGAATTAATATGAGGCCAAAGAACGTAACCTGGAAAGAACTGTTAGACTAGGGTCTCGAAAAGGTCTTGGAACCCAAGTCTGGTCGCTCTTCCTGGAGGCTAAATTATACACGGATAGAAGAAGATGGTCCGTCCATCACCCACAACTGAAATTAAAGAAAGAATAAAGATCTGCTACTCTAGCACATGATAGAAAATTCTGCAATCACAGAGCAAATTTGTATTACATATTAACCGAGACCAGAAAACTTGAAATATTAACATGCAACCATGTATAGTTGGAAACAGAGAAACGCCGCAAGTACCATGGACAATATTCATAAAACATTGACCTGCTAAGTACATGCATGGAAGCTAGTAATGTAACTCTGTAAGGGTCAAGATTGTGTATTCCATACCCATATAAATGTTGGTATTGAGTAAAAATTGCTATATGGCAGACTCATTCTATGGAAGCATAGAGCGTACAATAAATATAATTGTAAATACATAGTGCAAGCATGATTCGGGAAAGGAAATCTATATTCAAAATAATAGCATAAACAATAGAATTTCTTGGTTGAAATAGGAACGACAGATATAATACCCAATAAGATTACACAGTACCCAAATCTCGAAAAAATTACATGAATATCATTTTATGGCAAACACATCTCATGGGGTTACAAAACTATAACTGGAACTGAGATAAAATACATTAGGAAACGAAAGAACTTGCGAGGGTGCCATCTGGGAAACCCGACCACTGAAAGAAATGACTAAGAAAACCAGGCTAGCTACCATATGTATGCTAAGCTTTGGAGGCAGCGCTCATCTTGCCTGAAATCCAAGGGCGTGCTCTTGGCACCCGACAATGGGGAGAAGCAGGGTGTGGAATACCTGTTGAAACGAGAACACAATTAGGGTGGCATATGTAGCCAGAAGCGAAAACAAAAGAATGAGAGTCCTTACACCACGGTGAAGAGAAATACCTACAAAAACAAACCGACATACCATTAAAAAAGCGTATAGAGATTTAGTTGAAAAACAAATGTAAGAACTGAAAATAGAAGTATAAGGGTTGTGAGGAGTGAAATCGACCTGTATGCATCAGTCTTACTGTCTGAGACCTAACTGAAGATGGATTCCAAGACAAGAAACCCAGGTTAGCAAACCTAGAGAACGACATTGCACACTGAAGCACGAAGAGACAAAAGCACTAAAGATATTGGTAATTACTTGCAGTCATGGAGAGTAACTCTTCCGGAGGTGTGGGTAATGCTCAGCCGTGACCTAAACTTGGTAGCAGACCCCGTGAGAACAAATGGAAAATCAAATTGGAATATTGAAGAACAACAAAACTCGGAAAATAATGTCATACCAAATAACCACTGTGATAAGAACAACACCACCAGAAATTCGTTAACCTTACTCATTACTTGTCGAGACCAGGAGGTAGAGGAAGCATAACCATCACCGCAGAGCTTGCAGAGCCTTTGGGCAAGTAAAGCAGAGAAATGAGTCGGATCAATTAGGGTTGCAAGGGGTAGTACCCTAAGTTGTTACCCAGCCGATCTCCGCCGTCGATCCTGGGGTTCCAGATCGTATGGTAGGTGTTAAGACAGGTGGCCAAACCTAAAACCCAAATTTATGCCTTCGTAAAGATTCATTTAATACAAGGTTGGCAATGGATGTAAGTCGTATGGAAACCAAATCGAAAAACCCAAGATGTCAAATTTTTAATTAATGATAGCATGATGTATAAGTACAAAGCTCGATCGCTCGCTATGCGAGTTTCGAGGGTCATAAACCATTTAAACGAAACCATGGTATTCAAAAGGGAAACATAACAACAGTCTCACTTAAGCACATATAAATTTCATCCGACACCGATTAAACCATAGTTAATACAAAGGTAAAATAGGTATAATAAAAAATGTAAATAATTTTTTATTTATTTTTATGATGACTGTTACAAAGATATATTATTGTTGGACCTTGTATATTGTGAATAATTTTGTATATATAAGTGGAATGGGAGATTTTTATGAGATCATATTCAAATAAAGTGTGAGAATAGATCTTTAAATTTGTTTAAATTAAATATGATATTTTATTTTAACTAAATTATTTATAGAAAAATAATAATAATGATACTAATAATAATAATTTAAATTTTGAAATTAAAATTACTTTAAATATTAAATTATTAAATAATATTATTTATAGATAGAATAAACAACGTTTTCACACTCTTTTCATAAATTACACTTATTTTTATTTTATTTGTTTATTTTAATTCTATATAAACATATAGGATAATTGAAAAGAGAATCAAGAATGAAAGCGAGACTTACACTTTGTCCTTAATTAAAAAATTAATGATATTTCTGCTAAAATAAAGTTTAAAATAAAATAAAAATAAATAAAAAAATAGATATTTGCTTATAAAAAATATTGTATAATTATTTATTTATTTAGATAAATGCTATTTAAAAAAATTAATATAAAAAATATTCTTTATAAGGATACATATTTTTAAAATATCTAAAACACACACATATATAAATAAAATATTTTAATTTATATTTAAGTAAATTATTCCAATATTAAATTTCAATAAAATATATATGCATCAACTTTTTATGTAAAACATTATTTTCTATGTTTATATCTTGATGTACTAAATATGTTTATATATAATTATCATATAATATGTTAAAAATATTAATAATAAAAATATATTTCAATATTCATTTCAAATAATTTATTTTAATATTAATTTTATAATAGTAAAAAAAAAATTTAATGTAAATGATTTTTTTTCAAAAGAAAATTTCAAAATGAAAAAACAAGAAGATATTTTGATGTTGTATTTTATAAAAAAAAATATTTTATACTTATTTATTTATTTAAATAAATGTTATTTAAAAAAATAATAATTTTTTTTGAATAAGAGGTAGATATTTTTTAAATATCTAACATTAATTTATAAATATTATTTTTAGAATCTATGCTTCTGTGATCTATATAAAATTGTAAAATCTTTTTCGGTAATAATCACATATAATGGAACGTTGTCGATGCGTTTCGAACCAACCAGTGTGGTTCATCATCAGGACTAGGTGAGAGATCTCTCACCTAGTCCTGATGATGAACCACATTGGTTGGTTCGAAACGCGTCGACAACGTTCCATTATATGTGATTATTACCGAAAGAGATTTTACAATTATAAATATTATTTCATTATATTTATAAATAAAATATTTTAATTCCTTGGATGTGGGTGAAACGCTTGACACAAATGAACATCAATTCCTAACTCATATGGAATGTGGGAATTCCCAACACAATTCCCCACCTACATCTGATCCAATTACCGTTAACTCCTCGCACGGTCCTCGCAGAACCAGAGTTAATGCAGATCAGACAGGCCTTGTGTCACCTGACCCTGATCATCACCTCGCCCATACCTCCATTAATGTCCATGATGTTTAACCAGCAATGTAGCCATGCCTACCCTCTGTGCTTGCTCATCGGCTTGAGCTCCACAAGCAGTACCATGCGAAGATCATTCATTGCCTCTCTGACAACCTTCATCCTCAATCCTATATATCCTCCCGACCTCTGCTCCTTTCCTCCCTCATTCGCTCTCTGCTGCATTTAGCTCTCCTCCTTCTGATATGGACGCTCACTGATTCCAATCTGTTTTGAAGTCTCAGTCCCGGAGTGGAGTTGTGCAGTCCCCCTTTGCTTGGTGCTATGCATCCTGTGCACCTATTCCCTAGCCTTTGCAGCTTCTCTCACCCCTGTGTCACCCCCGCCTCCCATCCCCAGTGCGTAATGGCCCCCAGGATGCGCCAATGCACTATTCGCGGTGGAAAGAGAGGGGCTCTTCCAGGTCGTTACCATTGTGGCGAGGATAACCACCTCGAATGGATTGAAGGCTCTTCATCTAGCACCCTTGCCAGCCACCATTCCGCCCCTGAGCAGTGAGTAGAATCTTCCAGGCAACCTGTGCAAAGGGGAAGACGAGGCGCGAGGAGGTCCAACTCCTCTCCCAGGGCTCCCTCTCTGCATAACACTCCGGCACCCCCAAACAGTCCTCCACAGGGTGATGAGGATACAGACATATGGATTATGGATTCCGACGGCGTTTGGACGAAGGTCCCTGAAGGAGTAGACCCGGACTCCCCCATCCTCTACACTCCTGCAAATCTCCCCAAGCGAACTGCAGCTGAAGTGGAAGCTGCGGTGGAAGCGGCTGTTGTGCAGGACCCTGCCTGTCCCATCAACGAGGAGAATCCCCATTGCAGTGATGATGAGGATGAATAATGTCTGCGTAGTTGTTCAGTTTTATTTTGTTTTTTGTCATCTGTGCCCACAAGGCTCTACTGGTATGTTATACTCTCTAGCTCTTAGATGTATCAATGCTACTGCGCACAATGTAATGCTTGCTTTCAAGTTTTTCCTGGGCCAACCCCCTCCCCCGCGACAACCCAGAAACAGTGAAACAAAAGCAGAGATTGGTGAAGCGCAACTTACCAACCCTACCTGTAAATTATGTATTTTTATGTTTTCGAAATTAATAAATTAACACAACTTCCCCAAAAAAATAAATAAATTATATTTTAACTAAATTATTGTAATGTTAAATTCAATAAAATATTTGTACATTAGCTTTTCATGTAAAACATTACTTATTTTATGTTTATATCAAGATATAAGAAAGATGCTTATATGAAATTATTTTATAATATTTAAAAAATAATAATAATAGAAAATATTTCAATATTTATTTCAAATAATCTATTTTTATATTAATTTTATTATAATAATAATAACAATAATTTTTGATAATATTAAAATATTAAAATAGTTTACTATTTAATATAAAAAAATATGTAATCTTTTAAAAAATATATATAATTTTATATTTAATTTTTTAAATATTTAATATAATACGATTTAAAGAAATCAGATTCTTTAAAAGTGAAATTTTCTATTAAATCACATCTCAAAATCGAGAATCAGCTAGTTTCTAACCATTAAATTGAACAATCTATTTTTTTTGGTATTACCATTCATCACTTTCCGTTTAAATAAATAAGTAAAAACTAAATTCTTGGATACATAATGACCCAGTTGATTCATTAAAAAAGGGAAAAAACTCGATTCCACATTGAGAATGAAATTTTAACATTTACCATTTGGGTTTTGACGCATCAGCACGGCGAACCACCACATGAAATAGCAGTATATTTTAATTTCTGAGATGTGTTTTAATTAAAAAATTACTATAAAATATTTATTCTTATTCAAATCGACTACTTATTGAACCAAATTATATAATTATGATTTTCGCTTGATACATAACACGAAGAGAAGCGAAGGTGACGTGTTCATCGTATCAAAATGGTCGCGGGGTAATGATGAGAGGAGTTGGGTGGGTACCATCGTCATGTAGTGTGTGAGAAAATCACTTTGCCATTTCATTTGTGAGGGAGGAAATTTTTATTTCAAACACATGGTATGCGACTTTATAAATTCACAAAGGTGTAGGTTATGCAAGTAATTGGTGAGTAATTTATTTGTTTTTTATATTGTTGCCGGTTTTTGTTAATTATGACATAATTTAGTTTATTTAATTTATCATTTATAAAATGCACAAAAGCACTCTAAAATTTTTATGCTTTCATTTTAAGTTATATATATATATATATATAAAACTATATAAAGTAGAGGTAACATATTATGAACCCATTGAATATATGTGTTTTTGTTTTTTTTTTGTTTTTTTTCTCGCAGGCGCACAGCAACGAGTCTGTGTAGGTTTCTGATCGCAGAGAAGCCCAACCGCCGCCATGAGTGCGCCTGGGGTGGGGAGCCCTCTCCCACCCCTCCGATCTCATCTGAGGAAGCCTTCCGATGCTTGTTATCGCAGACAGGGAAGAATCGATTGACCCCTGATGTCCCGAAGTTTATCAAAAAACTGGAGGAAATTCCTGAGATTGCCCTGCCAGAGGATCAACCGATAAAAATCGCCCTAGCCCTGGCTGACAGAGGGTTGGTTGGGAAATTTATGGGTCGCTGGCCTTCTACAAAAACAACTGATGACTGGATTCAACGCAACTGGAGGCCTCAGCTGAAAAACAATGTGATCTGCAATGCGGTCGGAAGAGGCTTTTTCATCTTCGAATTCACCACCAAAGATGATCGAGATCTGGTTTTCAGAAATGGTCTGTATTTCATTGGAAATCAGGGTCTGTATCTTAATAAATGGACCCCTGAATTTGATCCTTCAGTCGATGTCCCTAAGGAGGTCCCAGTCTGGGTCCGACTCCCCAATCTCCCGATCCATTGCTGGAGCTTTCACTCCTTACAGAATATTGGAAATGGGCTGGGCCGATTCATTGAAAAAGCAGATAACAAGGGCCAATACACCTGTGCAAGAATCTGTGTGGAAGTCGACTTAGAAGTTGGCTTGCTTGAAGCGGTAAAACTTACAGTTGGAGAATGGCACCATTACCAAAAGCTGGACTACGAGAAACTGCCTTTCAAATGCAGAACCTGTCATGAACACGGACACTTCCAACGAAACTGCCCAAAAGCCCCAATAGGGGACAAGGTGGAAGAAGAAGGATGGAAAGAAATTAAAAAGGGCAAGGCTATCCCAAGGCCAACTGAGAAGAAAAATTCTGGGCCATTGGGGAAGCCCTAGACTAAACCAAAGGCCAAAGAAGCTCCAAAAGAAGGCTCCTCCTCAGGTGAAAAGGTGGAAGCCATCGGGACCCAAGAAGAACCAGAAGACCTGTCGAAGAAAGTGAAAGAAATTGGTGCAGAAACAATCATCCTTCCAGCAGATGATGATCAAGGAGGAAACGAAGGTAACGAGGAGCACATCAGTCTTGCCTCTGAATCTGGGGGAGAATCAGAAGAGAGAGACTCCGAATCAGACAGCTCGCAAGTCACCCCTATCAAGTCGGCCAGGGATCGAAAATCCAAGAAGAAACAGAGAGAGGAAAAAAATTATGTGGATGTACTCCAAGGCTCCCAGAAAACTCTCAAAGGAATGATGAATACAAGATCCGGGCGCAAGCATGGCAAGGCTCTAAAAGGAGCCAAAACCTCCCAAGCCAGTAAATAATGAAATACGTCTCCTGGAACTGCAGAGGGTTAGGCAGCAGGCTGAAAGAAGAAGCCCTAAAAGATATTGTGAGGATGTATTCGCCTGAAATCCTTCTCATCCAGGAGACAAAGCTGGAGGATCCTCTCCTCCTCCAAGCTAGCAAAGCTTTCTGGCATAAAGGCCAAGGGAGAGCTGTCAGTGCTAGAGGCGCCTCTGGTGGGATTGCCTCCTTCTGGGACAGCTCCATTTATGACCTAATCCATGAAGAATTCTGCCCCCACTGGCTTTTCACTAAGCTTCTCCACAAAGATTCTGGCCAACAAGTAAGTATGTTCAATCTATATGCTCCGGTCTTACCAGTTGAGAAAAAAATTTGTTGGGACTCGCTTCAGTCCTATCTTTTATTGCACAATCCAGAAAACATTATTATTGTAGGTGATCTGAATGTTACGCTAGCTATAGAGGAAAAAAAGGGTGGCTCCCCGGTCAAGGACCCAGCTAGAGAATGGGTTGAAGACCTTATGTTGGACTGGGATTTGGAGGATATCAAGCCCACATCTGGGAAATTCACCTGGTCCAACAAAAGGATAGGCCCCAACCATATTGATGCTTGTTTGGACAGATTCCTCGTCCAAACCTCTTTCTTGACATGCGGTCTACTGGCCACCTCTAAAATCTTGCCAAACTACACTTCTGATCATAGACCCATTCTGCTTGAGCTCTCCCTGGATAGAAACCTTGGTCCCATTCCCTTTAGATTCAGTCCTCTGTGGCTTAAGTAAGATGGTTTCCAGGAGGTGGTCTCAGAGGCCTAGAACCGACAGGTTCAAGGTTCCCCATTCTTTGTGTGGGAAGAAAAATTGAGGGGTCTTAAAAGAGGGCTCAAGGAGTGGGCCAGAAGGTTGAAAACACCCTCCTCCAAAAGAAAGGAGTCTCTTGACAGCCTTGTTGTCCATCAATTAGCAATGGATAATTCCGCTGTAACTCAAGGCCTCCTTCAAAAAGAAGTTGAGCTGCAAAAAGACTTCCATAAAGCAAGTAGGGAAGAAGAAGAGTTCTGGAGACAGAAGTCCAGAAATCTATGGTTACAGGCCAGAGACAAAAATACAAGCTACTTTCATAAGCAAGCTGAAGCATGCAAGCACTTCAAAACAGTAAATGAAATTCATCATCAAAACGCTGTGGTTAAATATTTTGAAGGCATAAAGCGGGTAGCCCACTCTTTCTTCAAAGACCTCTACTCTGCCCCTCAAGACCCTCCTATCAATCCTCAAGCCTATCCGATTAATCTAATTCCTCATTGTGTTCAAGATTCTGATAATTCTATGCTGACTGCTTCGATCAGCATGAATGAGCTCAAAAAAGCTTTGGATTGCATGGAACTGGATAAAGCTCCTGGGCCTGATGGGTTCACCGTAAGGTTTTATATGTCCTGCTGGCCCACAATAAAAAAATATCTTTTGAGAATGGTCAGGAAATCTCAGTCTTGTGCCAAGATTGGAGGCAACATCAACTCGACCTTCCTTGCCTTGATCCCGAAAGAGAAAGGCGCCTCCGATTTTAGCAGATTCTGGCCCATCTCTTTGTGTAACACTAGTTATAAGCTGGTTACCAAAATAATAGCCAACCGCCTCAAGAAAATTCTACCGGTCATCATCCCAGAAAATCAAGGAGGATTCATCAAAGGGAGAAAGATTATGGACAATATTGTGCTAGTGCAAGAAGCTGTTCACTCAAGCTATCATCGAAATGAGAAAGGTATGGTGATTAAGCTCGATTTGGAAAATTCCTTTGATAGGGTGAGACATGAATTCCTGTTTACTGTGATGAAGAAATTGGGCTTCTCTACAGCCATCATAAATTGGGTGAAAGCCTGCATAGCTTCCCCTTGGATAGCGCCGTTGGTTAATGGTCGATCAACAGAATTCTTCCAAACCTCAAGGGGATTAAGACAAGGTTGTCCTTTGTCCCCGCTCCTTTACGCTATCCAAGCCTCAGTGCTTAGCTTCCAGCTAGACTACAGTCAGCAGATCCATACTCTGCCAGGCCTTAGAATGGCTCACAATGTCAAATACATAAACCATGCCCAGTTTGCTGATGATACATTATTGCTTGGAGGAGCAAGCATAAATTCTGCAAAGTCCTTCAAGAAGGAGCTGGACATTTATAGGGAGGTCTCGGGCAACAACATCAACTACCTAAAAAGCACAATCTATGGCTAGACTTGCTCGACCAAGGAATTGACAGACATAGCAAGGCTCTTATAAATGGAAGGAACCCAGACCTGGGAATCATTTAAATATCTTGGGATCCAAATCTTCAAGTCCAAACCTAAAGTAGCCCACTGGATGCCCTTGCTAGACAAGCTAAAACTCAGAATTCAAGCTTGGGAAGCCTCATGGCTGAATAATGCTGGGAAGGTAATCCTAATGAAATCTGTTCTCATAAGTCTGCCATTATATCATCACTCCATTCTCCTTGCCCCTAAAACCTTTATAAGTAAAATGGATGGTCTTCTGAGAAGATTTCTGTGGGAAGGGGGGAAAAACAATGAAAGAAGGCTTCACTTAGTAAACTGGGACACTCTTAAGATGCCATTATTGGAAGGAGGTCTCCAAATGCACGATCTGGCTACCCAAAACCTTGCTCAGGGCTCCAAGCTCCTTTGGAACATAGTCTCTGGGAAACCTAGTTGGAATAAGAGAGTCCTGTGGAAAAAATATTTTCATGGGCAGCGTCTGAGCTGCTTGGATCAGCTTCCAAGAACATCCAAAGGATCTCTAGTTTTCAAAATCTGTCTCACAGCAATGGAGCACTTCAGCCACAAGCTATACTGGATCCCAGGTAATGGGAAAAAAATAAGAATTTGGGATGATTCGATTCTAGGTGATCAGCCTTTGAACCAGATGGAAGAACTCGTAAATATTAAAGCTTGGCTTCAGGCCTGCAATTTGAAAACCTTTTGGGAAATCTCCAATTGGACGGAAGATGCAAGAATTCTATGGGACAGTTGGAATTTGGGGGAGGTCCCTCAATGGCTGGAGGGAGAAGCCTCGTTATTGCTGGATTTGCTCCAAGGAAAATCTCCATTAAAGGCTACTTCTAAGGAAAAACGAGGGTGGGGCTCACTCTCTGGCTCATACTCAGCATAAGAAGGTTACAAAAGCATGATGGTTGTCCCAAATGTTCCTCCGGATCCAACTCAATGGAAATGTGTTTGGAACTTTCCCTCTCTCCCCAAAGTTGTCTTCTTCTGCTGGACGTTGGCGCATAAAAGTATCCTCACTAGAGATAATCTGCGAAGGCGTGGAATGGAAGGGCCCTCCAGGTGCTCCCTATGTGTGTCGGATGAAGAAACGGCTAATCATCTGTTGTTAATGTGCCCCTTTGCTCAAGAATTTTGGAGGGGTGTCCTGATGTTAGGCCCTGACAAAATTGAGCTCCCTGGAAATATACAAAATCTCCTTTGAAATTGGGCCAAATTATCTCCGTTTTGTCTCTCCAAAAGAAGCCTTCTCAAGATTGGCTGGATGTGGATTCCCAAATTAATATGCTGGAAGCTGTGGCTGGAGAGGAACAACAGAATTTTCAGGGATGAGAGCTGTAACCTTGCTAGAGTTATCACTAAAATCAAATCTCTTTTGGGGGAGGCTCTAGAAGCCAACACTGCCATAAGAAACGAAACAGTCCTGGATAGTGAGGAGGATCACTGGCTTAAAGAGCTTTTTCCAAACCATAAAGATAGCTCCATTCCTCCTGCAATTTCCCCTACTAATTGGGAAATTCGTCTGGATGAGCAGGAGTTCATTAAGTGGAGATCAGCTCTGGATGACCATTGTCTTTTCTTCGATGGGGCCTCTAAAGGCAACCCTGGAGCAACGAGCGACGCTGGGGTTCTCTTGAGCACTGGTGGTTCAACAGAGTTGCGATTTGCATGGGGTCTGGGCAATGACACAAACAACAGAGCGGAGGCTCTTGCTCTGTGGCAGGGTCTAAATTTGGCGATCAAGAGGAATTTCCTATTCATCTCTGTCTTTTGAGACTCTAGGCTAATTATCTAGGCTATGAAAACCCATAAGAACCCCTCCCAGGTTCATTTAGCCTCCATTCTAAAAAAAATCAGGCTTATCCTGCCCAAGTTCCACAAATTTCCTTCTATCACATTCTAAGGAAGTTAAATTCTCAAGCAGAACTGGAAGCCAATCTTGGCTCTCTTCGGAGTAGCAGATCCCTCTTAGTTAACAATGTCGAATCAATCTGCAGCATTCCATAAACCTTTTGAAGATTGGGCCTCCTTACCTTCGGGCATTCCTCTGTTTCAAAGTCCTATCTGCTATCCAACACTTCAGGATCGGACCAACTCGAGCGGTCAGTTACTAAGGATCATGGATTCTGCAATAAAGATATAGTCAGATCGATCTCCCCTCTCTCTTGACCTTTGCCCTCTATCAGATTTCATTGCTGTTTCAATTTGCAATCTGATGGGCGAGTTTTGGGCGGACTTTGATGACAGCATCAAAGGTAGTAACAATCATGTTTTGGCAGCTCTTTATAAGGGTTCTGCAAGCTCTGCCGACCGGAGTGATGGATCTCCTCTAGGCATTCTAAGAAGCAATGCTGCGAATCTGCAATCTAAAATGGAGGAAAATAAAGATGCCTCTCCTATTCAAGCTCTAGCGCATACCCAAGCCCCTTTCTGCATTCTCAGTGCAACTCTTTTAGCAGATCTCTCCAGTGCGAGACACTCTCTCCTTGGTGATATCAGACCCTGTAACAAGGAAAGATACCTCAAACGATGTAATCCGGATTGCGCTCTTAGACAGAGAAGCCTTGCAATAGCCTGCGGCAGCTGGTTTGCTGCCACTTAAATAAAATCTAACCATTGTTGTCAAAAAAAAAAAAACTATATAAATAATTTCACATGCTAAATATCATAGCATTAAAATTATTTATTTTTATTTATTTTATATAAATATCGAAAAAATAGTGTGTTTTTTTATAGTGAAATATGTTATTTATAATTGAATACATATGTATAAATTTCAACATCACACACACACACACACACACACACACACACACACACACACACATATATATATATATAAAATAATGTTGCTTTTTCATATTGAGATCTAAAATATATTTTTTAAGAATAAAATTTAATAATTTTATTTTAGATAAAAATAAATTACATTTTAAATAATCTTAATTATTTTAAATTGATTATAACCCAAACAACCAAATGAGTCTCGACTGATACCATTTAAAAATCCATAAGGAAGAACCCCAAAAAAGTGTTGTGCTATCTTTAATTTAATAGTCCATATCAAAGTATATATAGTCAAAATTTATGTTTAAATATATTATGAAATTCATATGCATATGATATGTAACAACAAAATAGAATTTAGGAAAATTATGTGTACACCAAAATTATTGTAGTAAGAGGAAAGATGCATGTAAATATTCTTAAGATGCCATGATATTTTCTTGGATCTTTTAGGCATCTTTATCCAACTGTAGTCGAATATTGAAGAGGTTGTAGGTTACCTAGTTCCTCTCCATCAACACATGATCAAATGAGATATGAAAGAAGTCTAGGATACTAGATTTTATATTTTGGAAAAGAGGAAAAAATATATATTTCTTTACAATATAGACTCCATTCATGTAGTTCATGACCAACTATGAACCTCCATAAACATGAATGTGAGTGAAGTTCCTTTCCTTGGCATGTTTTAGAAGAATTTTAAGGGTCGTAAGCTCACTAAAATTAGTTTTGGTTAGTATTATGCATTTATAGATGGAAATGTAATTATATTCAAAAATATATAATATCCCTTCACCCCCCCATAAAGAAGGATCTCCTTCGGTTTCCCCATTGAATAAATCCTAGCAGTGATCAATTGGAATCTAAATTTCCTCTATAAAACTGGGGTTTGGGAGGGGAGTTTGGAAAATATTTTATAATTGCAACAATTTTAATGGAAATATTTGAGGAGGAGGGATATTCTAAAAGATAACATGCTTCTTAGCATTTTAAATAGCATAGACCATAATGAGTGCAAGATATTTATGATTTTTTGGGCATTGATAAATGATCTAGTTTTTCAATGCATCCTCAATGGATGAAGCATTCCACTCATAGGAGATCCCAAATGTACTTTATATTTCTATCTTTATCATCTTAGAGAATGAGCACCCAAAAAATTGATAGATGTATGTCTCAACCATGATACAATAGAGGTAGCATTTTCTAGGACCTTTGAATGATATCTTTTGTAGGTTGTCCCATGTGAGTGCTTTATTATGAAAATGGAGGCACCTAAAAAATTTGGGTTTTGCAGGGAAATATCCCCTAGAGGATATTGATGACCATATCTATTGATCTAGTTGATCCAATGGAGAGACACAAGTATTCGGTAGAGAATTGACATAGAAACCCCACATAAGAGCATACTCTACATCAAGATTTGATTCCCTACTTGATAACACATGGACATGCCCAACTACAAGATCTCTTGCCATAATATGATTTAGGAAGAAGAAGAATATCGTATCGAGTTTCCTGATAGGATGAGTGCGTAGGAGATTATTATTTTGACACTTGATCCAAGGGTCCTCCCATATGCACCATTGTCAATGCACCACATCAACCATCTACCTATAAGGGAGAATGAATGATGACCTTAAAAAAAGTGGAACTATTTTGTGTATTTTTATTTAATTCTATGATCTGATCCACTATAAAATCATGAAGAGTATACTTTTTCTTTATGATTTGTACCCATCACATTGATCCTTGTATTAGTATCCATACATATTTAGGGGATAGAGATTCTAAGTTAAAAATATTTTTTATTCCCCGTCCCACTAAGGCTTTGTGGATATCCATTCATATCCATGAAGCTATCTCTATTGGTCTTTTATCCTCATATCCATTCCAAAGGAAATGAAGGGATACTTAATGGATCTTTTCCAAGATATCTTTGGGTAGATAGTGGAGGATTCAAGTACCGCATTCAGTAATACCCAAATTCATGAGACAACCAACCATATGTTGCACCAAACATGAAATTTCCTTTCAATATTTCCTAGAAGCCAAAGCTAATCAATTTTAGCATAATTGGTTGTCTTGAAAATGAAGCCCATGTATTTAAATAATGTGTTGATGTCCTCAACTTAGAAAGAGAGTGATTAAGAGATGCACAATTTTTCTTCATATGACATCCCCAAAATAAAATTAAGGATTTTGAATTTTTTATGCATGTTCAAGTTTCTTTACTTAAAAGGTTGACTAGATCTTTCAAATTACTCTGATTAGTGAAACATGAATGGCGAAATTGAACTTCTGATGACTTGATACACGAGAGCTTTCCAACATACTTTTTGATAATTGTGTTACCACCTATAGACTACAATAATTATTTTTTTAATTAAATACTAATTTAATAATTTTTAATATTACTATAAATCTAGTTTTAAGTTGGATTTCAGTAATGTGTAAAATTAATTGGTACAAATTTATTTCTTTTGGTTTTCTAAATGATTGATATAATTTGAAGATTGTAAGGTGATTTTCTTTTTTATTGATATGATTTAAAAACTATAATATGATTTTTTTTATATATGAATATTCATAAACAAAATTATTTGTTTAGTAGATATTAATTTTTTTTAAATAATTACAAATTATATATGAAATTTAATTTTTAATAAAATAAATATATAATTAAAATATTTTAAAATGTAAATTAAAAACTAAAAAACTTACTCAACTATAATTAATATTAACAAATTTATAAAATCTTCTAATAAATTAAATTAATAATTAATATAAATAATATATCCTCACTCCAAATAAAACCAACATAAATGGATATACAAACCAACCATGTAATAGAATTAGCATTATAGGCAAAAAGAACAACCTAAATTGTTTCTATTGCAATGCTAAATAAACAAGGGCAACTGGCGTTGCTGTAGTCCTGTCGGCCATAAGAGAGCAAGAGACCAATAATGGCGTCAACCAAGGCAATCTACTGTATGGGCAGGGCAACTGGCGTTGCTGTAGTCCTGTCGGCCATAAGAGAGCAAGAGACTAATAACGACGTCAACCAAGGCAATCTACTGTATGGGCTCCACCACTAGCAGTCCAAACAATGCATAAAATTTAAAAAGCCACCACCAGTCGTTCAAACTTTGCATAAAATTAAAAAAGCCAAGCGAATCCAAGGTGAATCCATACTTTGGATTAAACTCAATTTGATGTGAAAATTCTGAAATTCTGCAACCCCGCAATAAGACTGCAGAAATGGAATTTTGGATAAAACCAAACATTTTGCTAAAATCATCAATTAAATACCCAGTCAATGCAGATTAATATCAATTCAATGCCAAATCAATTGCTATAATCCCATTGCCATAGGCAGGGACTAATAAGAAAAAAGTACTACATCCTAATCAAATTAAAAGAAATAAATGGTAACTAATTAAATAGTTATATATTATTTACTAAATTATGCATAATATATAATTAGTTAAAAAATAATGAAGGTAAGAAACTAGAATATAATAAAAAAAAAATTAATAATGAAATTAATTATAAAAGTGAAATAATAATAATAATAATAATAATTAAAAAGAACACAAATGAAACCATTAAAATGAAAATGTATGAGAAAAAAGAACCATTTTCCCGACTATCCTCCCATCATGTATGCAAATGGGCACAAAGCTACAGGACGGAATTTTTTGGTTCAAAGTGTACACCTATAATAGGTTTCATCAAACATTTTCAAAGAAAGGTAGGAAAAAGAAAATCTATGCTACATTTTCAAAGAAAGGTAGGAAAATTTATAATTAAAATTATTAAATATATTTATAAAATAAAAAATAAGTTAATAAATAATTTTTGCATTTGAATGTGATATATAATTTGATTGTGATGAAAGGTATTTTATAGTCTAATATAAGAGAGATGGTAAGAGAGACCCAAAAACTAGGTAGATGCATGTTTGAACCATCATATAATAAATGCGACATCTTCTAGGATCTTTGAATGAACTCTTTTTTAGGTTGTCCCATGTGAGTGCTTTATTATGAAAAGGGAGGCACATAAAAAATTTGGATTTTGCAGGGAATTTAAGCCTCCATAGCATATTTCCCCACCAAGGAGTAGGTTATCTATTGTTTTCTATGCATGAGTGGAGTAGCTAATCTCAAGGACATATCCCCTAGAGGATTTTGGTGGCCATATAAATTGATTTAGTTGATACAATGGAGAGACATAGGAATTTTGTAGAGAAATTACATAGACATCCCACATAATAGCATTCTCTACATCAAAATCCAATTCCCTACTTGATAATAAACGAACATGTCCAACTACATTGTCTCTTATCATAATATGATTTAGGAAGAAGAAGAATATCCTATTGAGATTCCTAATAAGTTGAATGGGTAGGAAATGATTATTTTGACACTCAATCCAGAGGTCCTCCCATATGTACCATTACTAATGTGCCACATTAACCATCTATATATAAGGGGGACTGAATGATGGCCTTCAAAATGATCAAACCATTTTGCGTGTTTATATATATTAGAAGAGTACTAAATATAAATCACATTTTGATCCCAGGTCTCTAGATGCTTCTGATTTTAACCCTTAAAACTATGCACTAAAGTATTTTTGACTACTTATGTCTACCCATCTATCTATGTATGTCATAGATATTTTCAAAACGATGTCCATATTCACCCAATTTGTAGTCCAAAAGGCACCAAGAAATCTTGTATCCATGTTTGAGATGGTGTTCCTTGGTATCCCAAAGTACACCCAAACTTGTTCAAAGAATATGTTTATTTCTTCCTATTCTTTGATTGTATTTTCGTAAAGCATAAGAACACATATCCTGTTGAGCTTATCAACTACCAAAAAATATCGGTCATCTCTCTTCTAAGTTTTTGGTAAACTATCCAAAAAATACATCAAAATGATTTCCCAAGGTCTTGTGGGTGCATGTATATGCTTATATAAACTTTGCATCCTCTTATTGAGCTTTTTGGTACAATAGAGTATGCATCCTCTAATATATAATGCTACATATTTTTGGAATTTTTGGTCAATACGCATACATTTGCAAGTTAAAAATTGTCTTCACAACACCAAAATATCTTACAACCTTGTAAGTGTGAGCTTCTCTCACAAATTGTAATCTTTCACCATTAGGAACATAGAGCTTTAATAGCTTGTGGAGCAAATTATATATTTTAGAGATAATAGTTATCCTTAATGTCACCTTGATGTACATGGATTTTACCTTGTAATTTCTAAAATTCTCCTTGAATTCCTCATCCTCTATTTATGAGTCTTTGTATGCATCATGGGAAAAATCCTCCATTTCCACAAGAGTTCCAAAATTTATAACATGTAATGTAGATGGCCTTGAAAGCATGCTTGCTAAATTATTAGTGTTTCCCTTCTTGTTCCTGATGACCAGATGAAATTCCTGTAAAAATCCCATTCACTTGTAATTGTTTAATCAATCTACTTACAGTCTTTCAAATACTGTGTTCACTAGTCATATATGTGGATAGGACCTTTCCAATCTCATGCCACTACTATGGACTGTAGATTTAAGTCTCCAAGCTCATGCCATTACCATCTTCTAAATCAGCTAGATGTTTTCCATCTAACGTCATCCCCTCATGTTTATTTGGCAAGTTTTTTATAGCCTCACCAGTAACCTTCATCCACATTGATTTCTCTTCCAGATACATTCTATTATCATGGCTACCCGCTTGAGTCTCATTGCTCATTTTCTCATCCTTAATGATACCTATGACCTATTCGGTTCCCTTGAATTGCAGGTAATAGTGACTGTAGGTCTTTATTCCAATTGGGTGTCATTCATTTATTTTTCCCCTTCACAGTCATTGCTTGGTTGTTTCTTTCTCAAAAACCTCATGATTTTTCTCTACAAGATGATTTGTGGAATTAGGTGGAAGGTTGAAAGGAAAGTCCTTGAAAACATGGCTATGTTCATGGTACTTATAAGAATGAAAAGGAAGATGTTCATAGTCAATGTTTTGCTACTGGTATAAGTTTCTATAACTCAAACATATGGAATCTAGGAAGGGTTGAGACATTCATATAAACATAAATGCATGTGTAAAAGGTGTAGTATCCTGACTTGCTTTCTTCAAATACCATAATGAAGTAGTTGAGGGTTTTTCTAATCCCTTTCCAAGTCTCTACATCCCAAAACTCATGAATTCTTCCTTATCTAGGATAAAATTTTCTATCCAGAAATAGATACAATGTCCCACAAAGTTAAATAAGTATGTGCCATTCTAAAAAATCCACATTTGATATTTAAAATTAGTGAAATAATTATACAAGACCCTTTAGACCCAAGTTTTACGTCCACATGCCCTTTTGGCTTCTAGTGACAATTGATCCACTAGATTAGGGCCATCTCTATTTACCAAATGCCTATGGAATTCCCTAATACAATGTGATCTTGGAAATACTAAATTTACTCACCAACTCATGTATAGGTGACTGTTGATTTTTCAGTACAATGGATACAAGTACTTTATTTCCAAACTATGGTAATTACTTGTGAATATATATTATAGTTATTTTATCTTCATCCAGCAATAACACATAAGAAATTCAAATAATAACCATGAAAAGAAGATAGATATCACAATGTGTGTGAGAGAGATATGTGAGTGATAAGTGTGTATGTAAAATAAAAAATTTCATGTGTATTTTATACCCAAGATACCCAAGAGATATGTCTCTTAAATTAAATCACATCTCATTGTAAATTAAATTATAGTAAGTCGATAGTTTACATTTTTACTCATATTTGTTAAAGTGTTGAAGATCATTTAAATAATGGTGGGTAATAACTCGTAAGTATATTTTTTAACATCTTTTTCTTATTATGTATTTTATGCAAATATTTTCTTAAATTATGGTGGGTATTAATTGATGCTAAATATTTTATTTACATGAGTATGAGCTATTTTCAAGGATTTTTAATTTTAGCTCGTTTTGTTGATTTCCTTTCTTTAAATTTCCTTTCTTCTAATTTAAAATTTAATTGTATTTCATGTTTTTACATAGTATTATAAATACATCAAGGATTATGAAGACTGGCCATAGCTACATTCTTCAACACTCCCTCTTAGCTAGGGATGTATTCATAATGACATGTTTTTTGCATACATGATATTTCTTAAAAACAAAAGTTTCCTTGATATCATATTTATCTAGGTCAATCCCCTTGACCTATATTAGCATAATAATTAATATGTACTACATCAACATCATCATCACCTTAGAATTAAATGCAAGGACTATTGGGAAGCGACAACATGTTAGAGTGGGTTTATTGTAATTAAGGGGAATCAATCGTAGAATGAATGTAGTGGGTTGAGGCTTCCAGTGCAAGCATTCAACTCTGGGTTTGAGGGATGGTTCCATAAAGCCCCATATTTTTCCAAGGTTCCTCAATTCTCTTCATTAGGGTTTTCTCTCAACTATGTGACTGGAATTGATAGTGTCGTTTGGGTACGATGTTTTCCTCTTTAGTTTCCTCATAGTGAGGTCATCAAATAGGGTGGTTAATTCATCAATGGAGTCCATAGTGAAGCTCTAGGATCCAAGTATTTTCGTTCTTGGGTTTATTACTGAAACTTTCGGTCGAGGTTTACAACCTCCTCTCTTGTTTGTGTTTCCTCTGAGTGCCCTCCCTAAGCTACCCATTTCTTCTCGATGGGGGATTTTGGGGTTCATCTCTCCTCAACACTAGGAATTTAGACATTATGGTCTTTACTAAGTGTGGTCAGTAAATTCCCCCCCTCCATGCACAGATATTTGTGCCTCCAATGCCCTCGTCTCAACCATGTCATGGGATAATTCGCCCTTAAGTAGTAAGTGAATTTTATGCAAGAAAAGATAAAGGAGATTATGAAAAAACCAACATCTCAATGATGGTTTGTCCACCAAACTTTTGAAGCCATTATTAACCAAAAGAGGACATCAGGGAACTAAAGTGTGTGGTGGAAGAGAGAAGAAGCTCGATCCTCCATGGTGAGCCCAACATCAAATGCATATGTCCATAATATTTGAATAGTAATATTTTTTGTTATGTTAACATGGTCAGTGCGACCGATCCCAGTGCGAGGGATAGTTAATTTTTAGCTAATGTTGTGTAAGTTTGTCTTCATTGACAAGGTTTTCTAGTGTAGTTACAAGCTAGCAGATGCAGTGGTTGTAATAGACCTTGTGTCTACTCCAGGGTGTCTTTTTGTTACATTTTTGGATGTGTGGTCTTTAAAACTTCACCTAACACTTGGGTATGGTGTATTTTGTATTGGATGTATAACTTTGCCCCAACAAAGATTTCATAATATAAAAAAATATTCAACTTTTGTTTTAAAAAAAGGTATATAGTAAATAATTAATTACTAGTTATTAATAATTATATTCATGCAATTATTTAGTTAATTAATAATTAAATTAAAAAAATCGAAACAAATACACTAATAATAGGTTTTTTTTAATTTTAAGTAATGTAAAAATAAAATTATTATTTTTAAAACATTCAAAATGCAACAACTAATGCAAAGCGTGTATTAAAAGAAACAATATAACACGAAGTGATTTAACAAAGTTAAAAACATGACAAAGTGTCGTTTTATTTGTATGTGGCACCATCACTGGTCATGCTAATAAATGTACACCATGATATTAATTGATGGTATGATGTTAATTTCCGTTTTAAAAAGATTGAAATATTATTATATATTTTTATTATAGATAAATGGGCATATTGTTGTTAGACTTGGTGATGCATTCTCTAAAATTACAAATAAAGTTTAGAGTTAGAACTAGGTGGTAAGAGGCATGTCGAATTATACTTCCCTCTCAAATAAACATTGAGAGGGATAAGGCTTCTAGGGAAATGATTTGGTTTTAACTAAATTTGGTCAAGGGAAACTCTAAGTCAAACTTTAAGAGTGGATTGTTAGGTAAAACTTGGTTCTATGAAAGAGTCAAAATTTACATGGTGCAGAGTGGTGGTTTTTGGGCATAAAATTTTGTTTTCCCATGGAATGCATGTAATGTAATGTTCTAGGGAAGTCTAGGGAAGGTGAGCAGTGAAACTCACTTCTGTATCTTAGCAAGGTTTTGGCCAAAGACACTCATAGAATTTTGTTAGATAGTTCTTTCCTTAGTGTGTTTATGTTTTCTTATTTGTTGTTGGTTGTTTTAATGTTCCTCTAAGTAAATATAATTTTCTCTCTAGTAGTTTTAACATGGTATCAAAGAGGAAGGTTTATTTATGGCTTGGATATTTGAATCTATTGGATATGTCAGAGCTAAGTGTTGGCTTCAGAGGGACACCGTTTTTTCCAATGGTTTATTTTGTGTGGTGAGAGTGAGAAAGACACACGAGTATGGAAATAAGATGAAGGAAAATTCAGTGGAAGAACTAAAGGAGAACAAACCAATGGAAACGTAGAGTGTAGATCAAGTTTGCGGTGTGGTTTGCATTTTTGTGTGCCATGTCCAAGGGAATTTCATCCAAGCTACGAGAGGAGGAGGCCTAGGTGATGAGTTTGAAGCGTAAGAACATGGAACTAGAAGATCAAATCATATGTCGATAGCAAGTTCATAAGAAAAACAAGCAGTAAAAGATAGATCTATAGAGAGAGCATAGGGAAATAGAATGGCTATAATAACAATGAAAAAATAGTATTATTTTATGATGGAGCTAAAAAATTTATTGCAAATATTGTTGTAAGCCCCTATAAGGCATGTGTACCCATGGGAAATCATTGGTAAAGTGTGGAGTTAGGCCTAAGTGATAGAGGGCATGTTGAATTATACTCTAGATGTAAATTTTGATGGGAGTAGGGCTAAGGAGGGCAAGGGAACATGTTGAATTATACTCTAGATGTAAATTTTGAGGGTAGTAGGAGTTTGAGAGGGTTGGTATACTTGGGAGGTTTGGCCATATTTGGTTAGTGGAAACCACAAATCATCAAGTTTTAAGGGGAGATTTTTACATAAAACCTTGACTAGGTGAAAGAGTCAAAGTTACTAGTATAGAGTGGTGGTTTCGAGCACATGGTTTTGATTTCCCATGCTTTTGGTTTCTCATGGTTTTGTACCCATGGAATGCATCTTGGGAAAAATTAATTATAATGGGACAAAGGAGGCTTGGGAAAAATTCATTATAATGGGTCACCCAGTAAAATTAAGTATAATGGGCCAAAGGAGGCTTGGGAAAAATTCATTATAATGGGTCAGTGAAGGCTCACTTTGGGAGCTTAACCTAGTTTTGGCAAAAGGACATTCTATTGGCTAATTTTTAGTAGAGTGAGATTTTCCAAGATAAAACAATATGTTTGTTTTATAATTTGTTGCTGATTATTTTAATGTATCTCTCAATAAATTTAATTTTCTTTTTAAAAATTTTGACAAATGAATTCAATATTTAAAAAAAAAAATTATTTAAAAAAACAATAAAAGTTTAACACAGATCAAAATAATCTATCCATGAAATAGTTAATTTTAGTAAAGGAACATAAAATTAATAACTCAACCACAAAAAATTATTTTAAAAATGAAAGGAAAAGGTAGTGGATGAATATTAATTTTACACTGAATCAAACATCACAGGGAAACAAATAGGCCCCTTAAACAAAACCTATGAAATAATGATGAATAAAGAGGAAATGAAGACGAAGAATGATGATATAACCAAGATTTATTGCAGGTAACAATGACAGCAGGAGAGAGCACTTACCTAAACGATTATGATAAGCTAAGATTGTTGCAGCAATGGTAGGAGGAGAGAGCACTTACCTAAATCGAAAGTGGAAGTTCTAGATACCGTGTTGAAAAATGTATGGAGATGAACTCAATAATGAGATGGTAGAAAAGAGCACTAAACTGAACTTGTTAGACGATAACATGTGGAATTTCTAGATGCCATCTTCAAAAAATTCAAATCTCAGGGAAAGTTACCACGGGTGCAGGAGCGAAAGTTGACCACTCAGTCTGTGAATGAACTTGTTAGACGATAACATGTGGAATTTCTAGATGCCATCTTCAAAAAATTCAAATCTCAGGGAAAGTTACCACGGGTGCAGGAGCGAAAGTTGACCACTCAGTCTGTGAATGAACAAGAACAGGTGATAACTGTGTAGTTGGTAACATTAGTATTCTCTTTATGGCAGGTATACGTCACTTATTTTCAGAGACCGATGTGATTTTTTTCGTGAACAACGTTGTCAATCCTTAACAACTCGGGACGAAACTACATCTCTGGAGACTTTCTGTCGTTTTTGGTGTAAAGAGTAGTAAATTTTAACAACTCAGAATATTAATCAGCATAATTTATCTTAATCATGAGTTTAATATGAGTGGAGATAACAAATTTATTCAAGTGCAAATATATTTTATAGTGCAAAAAAAAAAAAATATGTAATTTTTCATTTAAACAATTTTATCAGCGTATATTAATTTTTTTTATTATTAATATATTTTCAAGTATGTGTCAATATTAATTTATATTAAAATATTTTAGTCATAATTCATATTGGATATTTTATTATATACAATATTAAAATATTTTATTTTAACATTTTTTTCTAGATATAAGTATAAATGAAGTTGATATTCCATGTTAAAATATTTTGGAAAACTATAAAGTTTAAACATCTTACTCATATATATATTTTTAGTACTTTACTTTAAAATTTAGAGAATATTTTATTTTTATTTTTAAAAGGGACATACGACATACTTACACATCCTCTTCACACTAGGTTATAGGATAATCTCTCTGCTCAACCTATTTTATAGAGATTATCTATTTAAAATAAAATATTTCAATATCAATTATATTTAAAATAACAATAATAATTTCTTATAAATATTAAAATATTTCAATGATGTTGTACAATATAACACAAAGTTAATAAAGTTAGTAATAGTAAGTAAAAACACATAATTTTTTTTTAACCATCATGATGTCTCATGATAACAAAAGAATATTAACATTATATAATATAAATAGTGTTAAATTCTAAATATAAAATATGCACAAGGTACATTGTTGCAAGTAATGTATTAAGTCCTTAAGGTCTACGATGGTTCGACAAGTGATACTAGGTAGTTATCATACCTTGGTTGCAATGTCTCGGTATATGGTTGTTGAACCTAAGTGTTTATTTGCACATGAGGAGATCACATATTGGTAACATCCGAAAATCAAGATTCTTTTGTTATGTTTTACTCGCATAATACATTAGGCGATGGTTAATATTATTCATGGGTAATGGTGTAATGTGTTTGCATGGAAATTTTTAGTTACTGGTTGTATGAGTTGTCCTGCTTATCTCTATTCCCAAGGTACTTGACACTTGGGGCATATTGTTGTCGTCCACATACCCGACACTACGATGAACTGAGAGGATTTCCGAGGGTGTTTTAGTAACTGCCCCTACCCCCAATCTGTCGTTGATGCCACCATTTCAACATCGCAACATGTTGCTCTTACTAAGGTGCTAGCCAAACCCTAACCAGTCTTTTATTCATAATTTTATGTGGTTTTCTTCCCTATTTCTCACAACGTCCTATCCTCCTCATCAGGCTTCTATGGAATTTGTTGCAACCAGCTTGGTGTCAGCAGGGTTTCCTCTAGGTTACAGTTATATGAACCCCCTTATCGTCTTGACTAAGGTTGATCACTGTGGCTCCAATGGCTTATTTATTTTATGGTCAAGGTTTGCTCCAAATGTGTTACAATGTTTCTTGGCGAATGCACTAAGGGTTTCTTTGTTTCTTCTTTCCAATTTATAATCGAATTCTAAGTGTAGTTATAGCCAACTCACAGACCTTGTTTTCTTGTGGCAAGTAAACCTGGTTTCTTCGCACGAACGTGCTTGTTTACAAGCTGATCCAAGATATGAAAAATTTCTAATGAAGCCTTCGTTTGAACCAGGTGTTCTTTATCAGGTTCCTTTTTCCTGCTCAACCATTATCTTGGGATTTTGGCTACACCTTTTCAGCTTGTCTCCGACATTATTTAATAGTCTCCTGTTAGGATTTATTTCTAGCATGGAAAAATATCTTATATGTTGTAATAACTTTTATGTTAAGAATAATGCCCTTCTCGGCATACTGCAAGAGGGTTTCATTTCGGTTTGGGTAGTTTTTGTTGATGTTGTTTGCAATTTAAGTGTTATGTTCCAACCGAACTATGGTGCGTCACTTATTGGGTTACTTTGATAAATATTTGTTAATGAAAATGTGGTTATAACATAAGTTTTTCCGAAAACCCCGTTTGTATAATTGTAATGTGTAAAGGTTATTTTCCAATATTTACAGTACATAGCTAATAGGTGTGATCGATTATATTTTTATGAGGGTTCATTTGTTTTTCTAATGTTTTTACTTGCCATTTTTCATTATGAAATTTGGTATATAGAAATAATGGTTACATGATAGCATAATTACTATTGATACTTGGATTCTCTAGGGTTATTCGATTTTTATTCATAGAATAATATGGAAGGTGTCAACAAGAAGGGAATACATCATCTTGGGTTTTTTTTGGATTCTCTAGCACAATATTCTTCCAAGTTAGATACAGGTTTCTTTTCCCCTGGCTTTGGTCTTAGGAAGTATAACCATCTTCAAATTTATTTCTCTAAACTATATTTCCCGCATTCATTTCATTCAGCGTATCTTTATTATGATGAATTAAGTTATGAATAATAATATTTTTTTCTCTAAGAATTTTTTCACAGTAGCTACCCAAGCGGATTTTGGTTAAACCCATGATTCTTTTCCATCAGGAATAATTGCACAAAATTTATCGACCCTACTCTTGTATGCAAGGGTAGCCACAAGAACAATTGTCTGTTCAATGTAAGCTTTAATCCTCATTAATTACATAATTTGTTCTTTTGTGCATTTATAGTACATTGTAAGTCTCCTATTCGTTTCTTTGATGTACATAGCTCGATAAAATCCTCGGCCAAATTAAATTGACCAGTCATGCATTTCATTGATATTTTTGTTCTAATTAGTGGCCTACATATCTTGGCTGTAAAAATAACTACTATGCATAAAACACTGTTTGCATTTCCTTAGAAACAAAACTTTTGTAAATGCATATTCTTTAATTAATCACTTGAACAGTAAGAAACATAAACAAAATCTTATGGAAATTACATCCATTTCCTAATGTAACAAAAGGTCCAATTACTTCTTCGAGGAATTAACACTTATCTGTCCTCTCGAGCCTTGGTATGGAAATTGATCAGAATGACGTATTATCCACCTAACCAACGAGGCTATAAATCATGTCCAGGCCTCCCCCTGAGCCTCTTGGCTTCCAAATTAGTTTAAAAAATTACCATTCCAGGACCTCAAGACTCCAGTCTAGTCCACACGGTTCTTGTGTAGATTTTCCACTGGCTACTACCACATCAAGACAACTCTTCTTAGTAACATGTTGTTCTCCCTGAGAGCATCCTCTTCAGGATTATTTCTTTTTTTCCTTTCTTAATTTACCTTCTTGGGATGAAGTAACTATTTTTCTAACTACCTAGAAGCCAAGATCCTCTTTGAATTCATTCCCATATTTTTCCTTAACTAAACAAGATTAAAAAATATGCTATAATAATTATAATATTCTTTCCATATTCTTCTACCAAACTCAAACCACAACTTGTTTTTATGAAGTATGTAAAAAAAAAAGTTAAGTGTAAATTCCTGTAAATTCAAATTTCAAAGGAATCCTACCGTAGGAAAATCACAAACCAAGCTTTTGACTTGATAGCTAGCCCTCTCAAGCTGGAGAGGGCTCTCTCCAGAAAAATCATAGCCAAGAAAGCTGGAGAAAGTAGGATTTTAGGCTAGGCAATGGGTGAAAGGGTTTGATTTGATTTAGGGTTCGGCTTACTGAATGAGGATTAGGTCAAGGGAACTAGATTAGGGCCAATGAGATGAAATTTAAATCCATTCGATGGGGAAAGGTAGGTAGAAGGTTTAACATTCAAAGGTGATTGGTGAGATGAATAGACCAGTGAGGAGCTAGGAAGAGTATGAGATGAATTCTCCCTAAAGTGAAGAAAATGAACAAATTATGCTAAATTCCCCAAAACAGAGCATAAATAATATGAATTTTTCCTTTCAACTTGAAATTAAGCATATCATAGACATGAAATGATTTATGAGCTCACAATACATTCATAAAAATGATCACAGAGAAAAATCTATGTCAAACATTCATACCAGATGGATCCCAAAGAAATAGCTGCAATTTATCATTAATATCCAGGCCAAAATGCTTCTTGATCAATACAAAACTTTCGAACTGATGCCAACTTCCACCCTTTGACTCCTCTTAAAACCTGAGCTGAATGGACCTCAAACCACCTCCTCTCATCCTTATAGGTTGAATCCATGAGGTGAGGGAGATATTACATGAAAAGCTTAACTGAAAGCTAGAGTATATGATGAGAAAAGTGACACATTCCTATCTCTAGGAACTGATTCATTACACCTCAACTGATTGACTTACCTAATGTATCTACCCTAGATAAAAGTAAAAACATGACTTTTACATCCACCTTGACCATTTACATTAGTCATTTCTCATTTCCCAAGGTGAAAAGTCAAATTGGAGAAAAATTGTTGAAGACTGTGAAAATTGGAAATTTCCTAGCAAACACACAGCGTGGAAGCAGAAAAAATAACCTATTTTCAAAGCTGGTTTGGAGTGCCTTCTCGGCGTCTAAATCAGCTCCATGATAGCTCATTGGAAATCTATTTGAGTATAGTTTCCAAATATACCTCCAATTACCAAAATTATGCTCATTTTCTCTATCAAAAACTTGATCTTCCAATACTGGTAAACATGTAACGTGCAGGCCAAAAAGGAGGAAGAAACATGAAATTTTGGTTGTTTTATGCATTTTTGAGGGACCAGTTCTCCTCCAAATCTTCTTAAACTTGCTAGGGTTTATTTCCTCATCATTATGAACTTGTTGGTGGTGTCCATTTTTCATTTGGAGGCTGCAAAAAAGAGTGCAACGTCCAGGTCGATGCGCCTTTGGCAAAATTTCTGTGTTGAAAATTGCAAAAAATTACTGAAATGAACATAAGTGAAAAAATGTGACAAAATTATGAGGTTAATTTCTCATTGAGTGCTTGAGGCATGGAGTGACACCTCAGAAAGTATGTATAACTTCTCTTTCTTCTTTTTCTTTTTCAAATTTTGAATTTTTGCATGGGCTCGTTTGAGCTTGGTCCTTGAAATTTTGTTCCTCATGGCATCGTGCTTTGTCATTTTCCTCTGAATGTCATTGTCCTTTTGAGCTTTGGCCAAGAGCTGAACCAAGTGTTGGTTGAACCTCTCAAGCCGTACTTCTTGTTCTCATTGATTTCTATGGCAAGCTGTTCATGTAAGGTAAGCTGGTTTGCTAGCTCAGCTTCCCTTTGTTTCTCTAAGGTTAGAGATATTTTCAGCCCTCTAGCCCTTGGTCTCTGTCTTGGAGGCTATTCCTCCTTATCATCTGGTTCACCATAATTCTCTAGTGTTTCTTCAAGCAAAGCTTTAGCATTCTTTACCTCTCTTTGTGTTTTTATGCATCTCACTTCATCAATGGTGTGTTTGGTGTCAAACCCTAGGGAGATGATGGAATGGAAGGTGAGTGTATGAAGTGAGGGGTGTTGTGATGAAATTGGAGGAGTTTGGGAATAGGGATTTGTAATATGAGGGAGGTGAGAGGGGTAGTGGCTATGAGGCATTTTAGGATAGGGGACCTAATTGCAGGTAGGGTGTAGGGAGCCTAGGTAAATGAAAACCTAGGACTTAGGGTTTTGAAGGATATGATAGTTTAGGAAAAGGGGATATCAGTGTAGGGATTTAAGAAAGTGTTGTGTGATATTAGGAAAGGTATATGAAGGCTAAGGGACTAAGATAAAAGTGTAGACTAGGTTTTAATGAAAACTAGGGTTTTGAAATAGAAGGAGACACCAAATTCCCTTAGGAAAACTTCACACATCAAAATGACATTTTATAAAATGTAGTGAATCAAATTTTTTACTTACTGGCTTGTTGGAGGCATGAAGAGTTTTTGTTGAAGGTTTGGAAGTGAATTTGTGAGATTTTAAGGTCTGGTTGAGAATGTTTTAAGCAACTAGGAAAACGCGTAATGCCCCTAGCAAACACGCAATGCCGATGATAAATACACTACAATTTCAGTCAAATGTGCAACATCCCTGGCAAACGTGCAACATCCCTGCAACACCTTTTTTCAGACCACATTTGGAGGCCTTCTCAGTGTCCACATTGGGCCCATGATAGCTCGTTGGAAATATTATCCTGTCTACTTTCTAAATATATCTTTGGTTTTCTATTTGGAGTTGATTTGTCTTGTCAAAACAGATTTTCCCAATATTGGTCAAAAAGTGATGAATGAAGGTGCAGAAATGTAGAGTGATATTGCAGGCAACTTTTGGAGGCCTTCCTCAACTCCAAATTGAGCTCATGATATCTCATTGGAAATATATGTCCGTCTAGTTATCATTTGACTCATAAAGAAAGTCCTTTTGACACTCCATCTATGAGAAAACTTGATTTTCCCAAGGTTACTCTAGAAGTGCAACAACTCTCTTGTGGTACTGTATTTTTGAAATTTATCTAAAACCATGACACTTGTGTAAAAATTGAATGATGTTTTCCTTCCTTGACCTATTATGGACAAAAAACTCTCTCAATATTTTCAAATTCATCTCTTTTTGGTTGGAAACATAGTTTGAAGCGAAATTGGCCTTGTGTGTGGCAAATGATTTGTCCCTTAGAATGACTTCTTGGAAAATGATGGAGGCATGATGTTTATGAGTTGGGATGGCTTCATACTTGCTTAAATGACCTCCCTTATTCCTCCTCTACTCAAATTTCTTGTTTCCATAGAAAACCCTAGCTTAGTGGGAGAGGAAATTAGGGTTTGGTACTTGTGAACAATGATGACTTGGGCACCCTTGGGAAAAATGGTTAATTAATGAAGTGAGGTCAATGATAATGATAGAGATGAAGTGAAAGTAGAGTAAAATAAGGCGGGATGGGTGGGATGAAAATACCAGTGCTAACACCCCCCTTGAGAGCAAAATTTTCCTCGGTGTTTAATCATGCTTCTTGAAAAAAATGAGGATATGACTCTCGCATCTAGCCTTCGTCTTCTCAGGTAGCCTTTTTCGGGCTAAAGTGTCGCCACTTCACTTTAACTGAGATGATGGCTCACCTTCGTAACATTGTTTCTCTCCCATTGAGAATACATAGGGGATCTACAAGGGACTCTCAGTCCCTCTCCACCTGTCCATAAAATGCAATGTCATTAGTGATTAGTTTTTAGAAAATTTATCTATTATAAACAAGGCATTATATTTACATTCTTGCATGCACATTTTGCGAGTTAATGATGATCTATAGTATATATATATATATATATATATATATATATATATATGAAACACATTATGGACTCGTATGTGGCTCAGTAATTCTATTTGGTATGCAACCAGTCCATTTATTTCTAGTACTTGGAAAGGTCCATAATATCTAGGAGCTAACTTTGTATAACCTTTCTATTGTAAGGTAATTTTCCGAGGTCATACTCGGACATATACATGATATCCTACCTTAAATTCTATATAAGTTCCTTTTTTTTTCGTAAATGTCTTTTTCCTGTCCTGTGCAACTTTTCTATTTGGTATGCAACCAGTCCATTTATTTCTAGTACTTGGAAAGGTCCATAATATCTAGGAGCTAACTTTGTATAACCTTTCTATTGTAAGGTAATTTTCCGAGGTCATACTCGGACATATACATGATATCCTACCTTAAATTCTATATAAGTTCCTTTTTTTTTCGTAAATGTCTTTTTCCTGTCCTGTGCAACTTTCAAATTCTGTCGAAATTACTTTAGAGTGTTTTTTATTTCTGCTAAAATATCGGGTCCCAGCATTAGTTTTTCCTATGGGTTATTCCAATTGACAGGTGCCTTTCATCTTCTCCCATAGAGAAATTCAAAAGGAATTAGCTTTAGTAACTAATGATAACTATTGTTATAGGAAAATTCCACTAAGTTTGAGAAACTCTTGACACTCTAAGAATTTGGCCAGATATTTTGTGATATATTCCCTCATACCAGGCCAAAAATAAATTTTCTTAATAGCAGAAAATAGTTTTTGATAACCGGGGTGAGAAGCATAAGGCCTTTTATGGAATTCATCCAAAATAAATAGTCTATCAACTAGCTGATTAGGAAAATATATCCCATCTCTAAATGTTAAAAAATTATTCTCGTTTATCTTATAATTAGTTTTTTGTTCTTAACTATTTGATTGATTGATTTTCTGCCATAAAAAATTATATTCAGGGTCTTTTTTAGCAGCTTCTCTGATTAAATCTGAAAATTTAAATTCTACTTAACTATATGCTATTTCATATAGGTGATGCAATTTCCTACTCAAGGCATCAACCACCCAATTTTCTTTCCCTCTAGGATGTTTGATGTCAAAGTCAAATTCCCTGAAGAAGGCTGTCCACCTCGCTTGTCGTGCATTCATACTAGGTTGTTTAAAGAAGTTGGTTAAACTCCTGTAATTTGTCATCAATACAAATTTCTTGCCCAACAAACAATGTCTCCATAATTTTATGGCATGTACCACTGATGTTAGTTCTAGATCATAGGCAGAATATCTCTATTCATGTTCTTTTATTTTCCGTGATTCATAGGCAATCACTTTTCCCTCTTGTATTAACAATCCACCTACCCCCTCCTAACAAGCGTCAATGCACACCACAAATCATTATCTAGGTCTGAAATATTTAATACTGGGGTGGTAGTTAATATATCTTTCAACGTCTCAAAACTATGTTGGCATTCAATAGTCCATTTGTAGGTTTTTCCCTCTTTATGTAAGGTTGTTATGGGGTAAGATATCTTGGAAAATCCTTCAATGAGATGTCGATAATATCCCACTAGTCCCATGAAATATTGAATGTCAATAACTTTAGAAGGTACATGCCATTCCATCAAAGTTTTAATTTTCTCAGGATCCACTAATATCAGTTCTGCAAATATCACATGGCCTAAATATTGTATTCGATATTTATAAATATCACATTTACTGAATTTAACGTATAAATGATGTTCCCTCAATATTTGTAACACAATATATAAATGTTTCTTATTCTCTTCTAGACTCCTAAAATATATAAGAATATCATCAATAAAAATTAGAACGGAATTATTAATGTATGGATGGGGCACACCATTCATCAGGCTCACGAAAGTGGTTGGTGTGTTGGTAAGACATAAGGGAAAAAACACAAACTCATAGTGACCATAGTGTGTTCTAAAAGTAGTTTTAGGAATATCCTCTTCTTTCACTCTTATTTGATGGTACCTGGAACGTAAGTATATCTTAGAGAATAATGTAGCTCTTTTAACTTGATCGAACATGCTAATGATCCTTGGAAAAGGGTATTTATTTTTTACAGTTAGCTTATTAAGTTGGATGTAGTAAATACATAACCTTAAGGTTTCGTATTTTTTCCTGACGAGAAAAACAGGAGCTCCCCAAGGGGATACGCTAGGGAAAATGTAACACTTATTGAGAAATTCTTCTAGTTTCAATTTAAGTTCAGTCAATCCAGGTATACTCATCTGATAAGGGGTCTGGGACACCAACACAACCCCCGATATTAACTCCAGAGTAAAATAAATATCCTGTTTGGGAGGTAACCCGAGATCTCTTATGGGAATACATCAACAAATTATTGAATTACCAGAAAATTTCCTAGGGAGACTGAATTATATTTGGAATTAGTAAATCCCACTTGGTTTGCATATATCAAACATCCTTTGCAAATGGATTTTCCTAACTGAGAAATGGTAATTGGTCACAGTACCATAGGCCTTCTAATTCCTTGCAGCTCCTATCTAACACCCTCCTTACTTACGTAGTTGAAGGTTTTATCTTTGAAATTCACCAAGGACCAATGATCTTCCAACCAATCCATCCTAATAAGTGCATTATAAGACCCCAAAGGTAATACATTCAAACCTACATCAATTATCTAACCTGCTATTTCAATGGGACAATTATCTACTTTCGCTATCACTTTCCTTTTTGCTCTGATGGCCAATTGTACTAGTGAGGAATTTTTAAATTTAAAGGTTTGCAGATGACATTTTTCAACAATTTTAGGACTAACATAACTCAAGCTATCTTCCAGATCTATTAAAATTGATATAACATGATTAAAAATTTTACCTTCCAAATCATTCATGGTTGTTTGAAATTCCTTTTGATGATTATTGAAGGCAACATTAATCCTTGGTATGTTTTGGGCTACATCACAAGCTGTGGAAGCTTCCTGCATGTTGGCAACTCGTTCTGCTCTCATATGGTGGGGGATGTTTTTATAATAATTTGGCTCCTCGCAACCCCAACACTACAAGGGAGGTTTTTGCACCAGACTAGGTTCTGGTTTACTAGAAACCTCCATCTACTTGGATTCATTTTGAGATTTAAACTTCTTCTGACTTCTTCTAGGAGCTTTTTTCAGCTGATTTATGTGTATATTCCTAAAATTTCTCCCTTTCATACCTTTCACATTTTGAAAATTATTTGGTTCTTTCCTTTTAAGACAGGATTTACCACTTTCCCCTTTCTACTTTACCTATTGAAGCAAATTCATGCCTTTCAGATAGCTTCATCCATAGTCTTAGGGCTATTTAATTCTAATCATTCTTTCATGTAAATGGGCAGGCTTCTAATAAGCCACTTCACTTTGGATTTTTCCTCCTGAATGTAAGGCACATATCTCAACATGGATGTAAATTTGGCCACATACTCATCTATAGAAAGCGATCTCGATCGAAGATCATGAAATTCCTTCACCATGTCATCATAGAATCATTGAGTCAAATACTTATCTTTAAAATATTTCTAGAAGTCCATCCAATTCACATTTTTCTCATTGATTTCATGAATCGCCTTAATCTCTTCCCACCACAGTGTGGCCTTTCCTTGAAGTTGGTATATTGCTAACTTTGCCTTTAGTTTTTCATCGTATTCATAAATTTGGAAGTATTTGTTAATGTTAATTACCCAAGCTTCGACAACTTCCTCCATTTCTCCATCAAAATTGGAGGTTTTTTTTTTCCTTTTTTTTTTAAAATTTTTGAATTCCCCTTTTAATTTTGTCTTTTGTTTCATATTATTTTGATGGTCTGACATGTTGTCAGATCCTTCTTCATTTCCATATTCATCCTATTATGAATGCTGAGTGTGATTTCCTTCCTGCGCATTTTCACCTTCCTACCTTTTCCCTTCATTTTTCTCCTCATTACTAGAGTTGGGTATCACAGTTCTATGATTTTCATGATATCACAAACTCTTAAATATTTGTTACTGAGCCCGCATTGATTTCTCATTATTTTCCCTTAGATTGGGCATCTTAGTTCTTAATTGTTGAACAGTTTCCATAAGCATAGTCATCGGGTTTTGATGGTTCCCCTCGAAATGAACCCAAACTTCCGGATTAGCACTTGTACTAGCTGCATGGCTTTGTTCCACTGATGGATGTATGGGCATACTTCCTTCCCCCCTGCACATCACGATTTTATGTTAATCCTTCTTGTAATATTTTTATTTCCTGTTCTTTTCTGTTGTGATCACAAAACACAAATTCTTCAATCAATCACCCAATCCCAGCCACAGTGCTGAAATAGAGCTCTAATACCACTTGTAAGAGTCCTCCCCACACAAAGTTAGTAATAGTAAATAAAGAAACATAATTTTTTTTTTACCATCATGGTGTTGCGTGATAACAAAAGAATGTTAAAATTGAATAATGTGACTCATGTTAAATTCTAAATATAAAATATGCACCTGGTACATTGTTGCAATTCCTTAAGGTATATCGTGATTCGATAGGTGACACTAGGTAATTATCATACCTTGGTTGCAATGTCTTTTTATACGGTTTTTGAACCTAAGTGTTTATTTGCACATTCGTAGAACACCTATCAGTCACATCCGACCATATATATTTTCTACTATGTTCTACTCGCATCATACATTAGGCAACGATTAATATTATTCATGGGTAATGGTGTAATGTGTTTGAATGGAAGTTTCTAGTTCCTGGTGGTATGATTTGTCCTGCATATCTCTATTCCGAAGGTACTTGACACTTGGGCACATCGTTTCATTCCACGTACTCGACATTACATGTAACAAAGAGGATTTGCAAGAGAATTTTGGTAACTTCCCTTACCCCCAATATGTCATTGATGCCGCCATTTCAACACCACGACATGTCTTTATTACTTAGGTGCTAAGCCAAACCCTACCTAGTCTTTTCTTTAGAATTTTTTGTGGTTTTCTTCCCTATTTCTCACAGTGTCGTGTTCTCCTCGTCAGGCTTCCATGGAATTTTATAACCACCTAGCATCGATAGAATTTCCTCTAGGTTACATGTATACAAACACCCTTATCATCCTTAATGAGGTTGATCATTGTGGTTGCAGTGACTTATTTATTTTATGGCCGGGGTTTTCTCTGAAGGTGTTACAATGTTTCTTGGCGAATGCACTAGGTAAGGGTTACTATGTTTCTTCTTTCTAGTTTATAATCGAATTCTAAGTGTATTCTCGAGAGTTCACAACCCTTGTTTTATTATGACAGGCAACCATATTTTATTTTCAAGCTAGTCCAAGATATGAATAACTTCTAATGAAGTCTTCTCTAGAACCATGTGTCCTTTACCTTGTTCTCTTTTCTTTCTCGACCATTATCTTGGGATTTTTGCAAAATATTTCGACTTACCTCCGATATTATTTAAGATTCTCCTGTTAGGGTTTACTTTTAACATGGAAAAACATCTTATATGTTTTTATATTTTTTCTGTTAAGACTAATTCCCTTCTCGACATACTGCGAGAGGGTTTAATTTCGGTTTGGGTAGTTGAAGTTGATATTGTTTGCAATTTAAGTGTTATGTTCTGACTGAACTATGGCATGCCACTTGTTGGGTTACCATTCCAAAACCTTAAGACTTCGGTCCAAACCACACGTTTCTTGTGTAGAGTTTCCACTGGATACTACCAGATCAATACAACTCTTCTTAGCAGCATACTTCTCACCCTAATTATCTCTTTTTCATCTTTCTTAATTTCCCTTATTTGGATGAAGTAATTGTTTTTCTAATTACCTGAAAGCAAGATCCTCTTTGAAGTCATTCCCATTTTTTTCCTTAACTGAAGATGATTAACAAATATCCTAAAATAATTATAATATTCTTTCCATATTATTTTACCAAATTCAAACGACAACTTATTTTTATGAAGTATGTAAAAGTAAAAAGTAAGTGTAAATGCTAGCGTGCCCAAATGTCAATATGCCCAAGGGTGTTACAGTATTCAATATTGAAAAAAAAATGTATAATTAGATAAAAGATATGTAATTCCACATATATAATTAATTTCACATTTACTATAGACTTAAATCACATTCTTATTAAATCACACCTTGTTTGAAACACCACCCCAAATTTGATCACTCTCTCTACATAATAAATTATCTTTATCTGCAAAACTAAATTCTCACATGTCGAATAATCGAATTGATTCCTACAGAAAGTGTAACATCCATACAGTAATTACTTATATCCACATAAATTTTTTTTTATTGGTTTATTACTACCTTCGTTATACTAACATATAGATACACCATTCCATGTGATTATTTACTAAATTCTTGTGTTTCACATATATTTTCCCATTCACCATATCGACATTACTCTTAAAACATACATATGATTATTCTTATAATTTTCAACTTTAATGATCATTCTAAAAAAAAATAGAAGGACTAATTAATACTAAACAATAAATAGAAAATATAATTAATACTCGAGCTCACAAACTCTGAGTCTACATACATTTGTAAAGTCCTTCCAAGTTTTGAATGTTTTAACATATACTACATCTTTCATTGGAGCTCAGTGGTCACATTGGGATTCCCACATCGTTTGATGTTATTACTCTGTGTACCCTTACCACACTGATTGAAAATTGCAATAATGTATTAAGGTCATTTGTTAGTCCTTAGATTTTTCGCTACGTATACTATCCATTGCAAGGATTGATTGTCAGTACAGTTGTATTGAGGATTTTTTAATAGTTTTTAATAATACATATCTCGATTGCTGTATTGACCTCCACCTGTCCCACACTCTACTCTTGGGCTAATATGTCCGTTTGATTCTTATCCTTGGGTTACGACTATGCCAACATAGGGAAGGATTGTTAGGGTAACCACCCAACACATCCTTCCACATGTATTTCATTTCTTCTGCCATTGAGGTCAGGTTTCAACTCTGCAAGTTTGGTTCATTCTAATGTTAAAATTTTGGTGATTTCCCTCTGTGACATGGTGCCGCCGTTGATATGACCCTGCCGCACTTGTCTTGCCGGTCCAGAGAGGTATTACAATGCCTCTTAATCTTTGTCGGCCTTTGAATTTCAATTCATTTCCTGCAAATACATTTTTTAAAGTTTTTTTTTGCTTCTGCATCAGTATGTTAATGATAATTGTTGTAAAGCTCTATTTTTTTCTCGCAGGTCCTCTCGACGCTCTAGGGATTGAACTCCGTCGCACAGAGGCATGCTGACGATGTTTTCGCACGGTCTTCTTGGCCTCCTCAACGCAATAGGTAATAGTTTTTCGACAATATTTAGCTTAAGATATGTTTATATTTTGTCTTGGTTTGGTTATTTTTCCATGGACATAACCCCATAGCTACAGTTGTGAACGAAAAGTTTGAATGCCAGTCAAGGTTGACTTCAGGACTTCCTTGAGAGCTACGTGAGTTTCCTTATCGATAAGCTCTTTTCTCATTCACTATTCTAAGGCTATGAAATTTTTAGTTGGGTTTTACTCAAGTTGGTAACCACGACCACCCCTCTGTCTCCTGCAAGGACTTGGGGTTTTTCCATCGTGAAATTTTTTCGGCCTAGCCATAAATTTCTTGTTTACTGGTTACTCTTTACAGAAGGGATTCCACCAGGGCTTGGGCCTGTTTTCCGAATTACTCAGTTTAATGTTTAATTAAATTATAATCTATCTATTAAAACAGAGGAAAGGACTCTGTTCCTCAGCTAAAATTTTGGGTGTATTTTTTTTGGTGCTTAGTCCATTATTTGGACTTCCTGTCATTTTACAACTACTCTATATTTTATCTATTGGTTCCTCCTGTATGTATTAGTTTCGACATCAAATTTGTCTCTTTCTCGTATCTCGATTTTAGTGAACGAACAATGTAAGAGGGTTATCCTTCATATAAATGAGGACTGTCTATTTCGTCAATTTCTAGACTATACAATCATGTACTTTCTGGTTAATGTCAGGATTTACTGTGCATTACTTGTTTAATAGATACTAGAATGTTAATTCATTTTCTTCTGCACAATATGGCTTATTATTTCAATTTCCCACTAGTGTTATTAAAGGAATATATATATATCTCCCGGGTTAATGGCTAAAGGGATGTGAACCCAGACCCATCCCTCGGGTCTGCGTACTAAACTTGCAGGCCTAAACCCATGGAATTCTTTTTGCATAATAACCCTTTTGTCTGTATTCTCTTACTGCACTATTTACTATGCTCATTGTATTGTAACCTTTAATGCACTAATATCACTTCAGTTTTTCTGTCAATGCTTTGAATATATTAGTACTAGGTTGTTAGATAGAATATCAGTTTTGTCATAAGTTGGATTTACTGAGTTGTTTGAATATACCCCTTTCATTGTAACCCTTCATTTACTATTTACAGTGGACACTACTTGTAACCATTATAAAATGGAATAATTTATATTTGTGTCATACATTAACACTACCTGAAACAATTCTAACAAAAAATAATTTATAATTGCAACTTAAAATAAACACTACTTGTAGCAATTATAACATTATAGTAAGGCTTATTCCTTTTGTTATCAATGTTTAAACTGTAAATTCAAGATACTAAAATACCTATCTTAGAGTATTATTCCAGTAACTGATGATCCTCCCAACCTTGAGTGACATTATCACATCCTTTTCTCCTCGATTGCTCCTCACCAGGGCCTAGGTAATTTCCTGAGACAAGAAGTTAGACCTGAGGATCAAAATCTAGATTTTACTTCTCATTACGGGAATTTTGAGGTCTAAAATGGAACTCCTAAGGAAATTATAAAATAATAGTGGAAATAATAAAATAAGATTACATTACATCATCAAATTTTAGACGGAAAAAAAGAAAAACTATTTTTTCAACTCGTATTTTCAACTTATCTCCATATCGGTTTACTCAAATTTCAAGAGGAAACACTTGTTGGATGTAAAATTTTATTCCTCATTCAAGGAGTACCCATGTTTCATAATTTAGATGAACCTTGATACACGAAAAGTAATTAATACATGAAAAACATGATTGCAATAATGTTTTTTCTTGTTTTTCTCATTTTTCATGTAGCAGGGTTGATCGAAAGTATCTAACATGAGTACTCCTTGGATGTGGAATTAAATTTTGCATCCAACGGGTACTCCCACTCGAAATTTGAGTAAAAATTTAGGGAGATAAGTTGAAAATATGATTTGAAAAAGTAGTTTTATTAATTTATTATTTTTTAATATTTTTACTTTTTTACTCCAAAAATGGTGAATCTTCCCCCATGGTTGATGTTATCATCCTAAATCCTATTGGTTCTTATAAAGTTTATTTTGGTTGTACATTTTTCTTAGGAGGCCCATATTAGACCTCAAAATTCCCCTAATTTGCTTGGGTATTTCCTGAGCTCCACTGGTTTCCACACCAGCTCTGGATAACTCATGGCAACAACCTGTTGCTAAACCCCAATATCCTTTCTGTACAAAACCCCTTCCCTTCTTAGGATTTTCATTTTAATCCTTTTTGGGAAGGTAACTGTCATAACTGTCTCCACCTTTACCCTTAGTTCTTGGAAAACATTTACCAATCAATTACTTCCTCCTTTTTACTCAAGGAAATTATTAATTAACTCTTTTTTTTGAAAAGACAAATGATGATGCTCAACCTTAATTTGCTGGCACTCCAAGCACTTGGTCAAATATTTTGCAATGTCTTTTGCATCCCAGGCCAGGAATATTATTTCCTAATTGCAGTTAACATTTTATGATATCCTTGATGTCCTGCATGGGAACTCCAGTGATATTCATCTAAAATAAATCTTTTTAAATTATTTTGATTAGGGATATATATTATTTTATGGTAGACTAGGTACTTCATATCATTGAGTTCATAGTCAGAATGTTTTCCTTCCTTCATCTTATTTTGCTTGGTACCATAAGAACTGATATTCAGGGTCTTTCTTTGCTGCCTCCATAATCTGTTCTTGAAATTTGAATTCAATTTGGTTAAAGTAAAGCTCATAGATGCCATGCAGTTTCCTTCTTAAGGCGTCATCCACCCGGTTCTCTTTAACTTTCATGTGTTGAATATCAAAATCGAACTCACTTAGGGATGTGTTCCATCTTGCTTGGTGAGAATTAAGATTAGATTGTTTAAAATATCTAGTTAAAATACTATGATTAGTTCTCAACACGAATAATTTTCCTAATAGATAAAGTATCCATATCCACAAGGCATACACCACCGCAGTCAGTTCCGAGTCATAGACAGAATACCTCTACTCATGATTCTTCAACTTCCTAGATTCATATCCTATAACTCTTCCTTCTTGGGTCAAGACCGCTCCTGCCCCCTCCTTACATGCATCAGTGGCGCATAATTCAAATTATTTACTCGGATCTACTACTTTCAAAATAGAGGTAGTAGTTAACAACTCTTTCAATAACTCAAAATTGTTATGACATTCCTGAGTCCACTTAAAGACTCGTCCTTTATGATGCAATGAGGTAATGGGAAAAGCTATTTTAGAGAATCCATTGATGAATCGTCAGTAGTAGCCAGCCAAACCCATAAATGAACGTATGTCTGCTACATTCTTTGGGACCTTCCATTCCATGATTGTCTTTATTTTTTCATGGTCCAAAACAAATCCCTTCAGTAGAAATCATGTGTCCCAAATATTGGATCTACTTCTTGAAAAATTCACACTTACTAAACTTAGCAAAGAGCTGATGTTATCGTAACATTTCCAGCACCATGCACAAATTCTCCTTGTGCTCTTCCATATTCTTAGAGTAAATTATAATATCATCAATAAAAATTAAAATGAACTTATCCCAAAATGGGTGGAAAATTCCATTCATTAAGCTCATAAAGGTTGTTGGTGCATTGGTTAACCCGAATGGTAACACCACGAACTCATAATGTCTGTATCGGGTACGAAAAGCTTTTTTGGATATATCTTCGTCCTTAATCTGGATCTGGTGATACCCTAACCTTAAGTCAATCTTAGAAAATAATGTAGCTCCCTTCACTTGATCAAACAAATCGTCTATGCATGGTAATGGATACTTGTTTTTAATGGTCAATTTATTGAGCTGTCGATAATCCATGCACATTCGCATAGTACCATCCTTCTTCTTCACAAACAACACTGGTGCTCCCCATGGGGGCACACTGGACACACTAGAGACTTTCTGTCTTTTTTGGTGTAAAAAGTAGTAAATTTTTAAGCACTAAGAATATTAATCAACATCATTCTGTTTTATCATGAATTTAACATGAGTGAAGATATTAAATTTATTCAAGTGGAAACATATTTTAGAGTGCAAAAAATAATATGTAATTTTTCATTTAAGTAATTTTATCAGCCCACATTAAAATGGGTTTTTTGTATTATTTATATATTTTTAAGTATGTGGCAATATTAATTCATATTAAAATATTTTAGTCATAACTCATATTGGATATTTTAATATATACAACATTAAAATATTTTATTTTAACATTTTTTTCTAGATATAGATATAAATGAAGTTGATATAGATATTCCATGTTAATTTTGTTTTGAAAATGATAAAGTTTAAACATCTTACTCATATATATATTTTTATTACTTCTAATTACTTTACTTTTCTATTTAGAGAATATTTTATTTTCATTTTAAAATGGACTGAAGATGACATACTTACACATCCTCTTCTTATATTTTTATTTTTATTACGTCTAATTACTTTACTTTTCTATTTAAAGAATATTTTATTTTTATTTTAAAAGGGACAAAAGATGATATACTTACACATCCTCTTCACACTGGGTTATAGGATAAGCTCTCTACTAAACATGTTTTATAGGGAATGTCTATTTAAAATAAAGTATTTCAATATCAATTTTATATATAAAATAACAATAATAATTTCTTATAAATATTAAAATATTTCAGTGATGTGATACATAGTCCTTCCCACACAAAGTTAGTAACAGTAAATAAAGGCACAATTTTTTTTACCATCATGGTGTCTCATAATAACAAAAGAAGGTTAACATTATATAACATGAATTGTGTTAAATTCTAAATATAAAATATGCACCAGGTACATTATTGCAAGTAATGTATTAAGTCTTTAAGGTGTATGGTGATTCTACAAGTGATGCTAGGTAATTATCATACCTTGTTTCAATGTCTCCATATATGGTTGTTGAACATAAGTGTTTATTTGCACATTAGGAGAACACATATTAGTAATATCTGACCATCTAGATTTTTTTGTTATGTTTTACTCACATAATACCTTAGACGATGGTTAATAGTATTCATGGGTAATGGTGTAGTGTGTTTGCATGGAAAGTTTTAGTTCTTGGTGGTATGAGTTGTCATGCATATCTATATTCCCAAGGTACTCGACACTTGGGCACATTGTTGTTGTCTACGTACCCGACACTGCGATGAATAGAGAGGATTTGAGAGGGTGTTTTGGTAACTGCACCTACCCCCAATCTATCGTTCATGCCGCCATTTCAATACCACAACATGTTGCTCTTGCTAAGGTGCTAAGAAAAACCCTAACAAATATTTTCTTCATAATTTTTTGTGGTTTTCTTCTCTATTGATCACGACATCCTGCCCTCCTCATTAGGCTTTTATGGAATTTGTTGCAACCACCTTGGCATTAGTAGGGTTTCCTCTAGGTTACAGTTATATGAACCCCCTTACCTTCAAGACCAAGGTTGATCACCGTGGCTCCAGTGACTTATTTATTTTATGGTCTGGGTTTACTCCAAAGGTGTTGCATTTTTTCTTGGTGAATGCACTAGGTAAGGGTTGCTCTATTTCTTCTTTCTCATTTAAAATCTAATTCTATGTGTAGTTATAACAAACTCTGTTGTGAAACCAGCTCCAAAAATAGAAGAAAAGAGATATCAACGCCTTAGAAATAAGCCACTTCGAGGGGGCAACCTCCAATACATTACATAAATGAAAAATTCTTGGATGATACAAATGACCAAAACCTCCTTCTATATATAGGAGTCCATGGGGCCATAATGTAATCCTAGTGGGGCCACAATGGAATCCTAGCCGACCTAACAATAATAATTTAAGGGCACAATAATAACAATATTGGGGTTACATGGGTACAACAATAACAATAAGTGGGGCTACACTAACATAATAAGGGACTACATTATTAATATAGGGACCTAACATGCCCCTCTCCTTCAAACAAGTGTTGTCCTCAACGCTTTAGTAGCTCTGGGTGCTTTTGTATAAAATTCTCATCATCCCATGTAGAATCTTCAGTGGGTAAGTTCTTCCATTTGATGAGATACTCTGAAATTGATCGATTTTATATTTGTCGAGTTCTTGTTTCCGTGACTGCTTCAGGTTCGAATATGTTTTTTTCCTTCCTCATCAAGTTCTGGAAATATTGTTTGAACTGGAATTTTGTCCCCTATAACCTTTTTTAAGCATGAAACATGGAAAACTGGATGCACTCGTGAAGAAGTAGGAAGCTCCAATTTGTATGCCATAGTACCAATCCTTTGCAAAACCTTGTAAGGACCATAGTACTTTGGTGATAATTCATTATCCTTCTTAGCTTGCTTGAGGAAAATTTGTTTGTATGGTTGTAGCTGTAAAAATACCCAGTCTCCCACATCAAAACTTCTCTCACTGCGATGTTGATCTGCCTGTTGTTACATTTAATTTTGTGCCAAATTTAGGTTATCCTTTAAGAGTTGGAGAACTTCTTGTTGATGCTCGATGTGATCCTCCACTGCTTGAACCCTAGAATTTTCCCTTAAATAAGATGTGATGGATGGTGGATGATATCCATAAAGTGCCATAAATGGGGTCATTTTTGCTGTAGTATGGAAGGAAGTGTTATACCACCATTCAACGAGAGGTAACCACTTGACCCATTGTGTTTGTTTATCAGATACAAAACAACGAAGATATCCTTCCAAACATTTATTTACTATCTCTATTTGACCATCAGATTGAGGATGATAAGATGAGATATGAGCTAATTGAGTACCCAAACAAGAAAATAACTCCGTCCAAAAATTTCCTGTAAAAATGGGATCTCTGTCACTCACAATAACCCTTGGGCTTCCATGTAGCTTTTGAATTCTGTCCATAAATGTAGTAGCAACTGTACTTGCTTTAAATGGATGAGATAATGCACAAAAGTGTGCATACTTGGTAAGTCTATCACCTACCACCATGATGACACTCTTTCCTTCGGACTTAGGTAAACCTGTGATAAAATCCATTGAAATCTCCTCCCAACGTTGACTTGGAATGGATAAAGGTTGTAGAAGTACCGGGGTCTTAATTGTTTCCACTTTATTCTGCTGGCAAACCAAACATTCCGCCACAAACTTTTGAATATTATATTTAAGGCCATCCCAAAAAAATTCTTTCTTCACCCTGTGGTAAGTTTTTAAAAATCCCGAGTGTCCTCCTAAAGGAGAAGTGTGCAATTCCAGAAGAATCTTTTGTTTTAGTTGGGAATTCTTACAAAGATATAAACGATCTTTTTACCATAAGGAATTATTTTTCCAACTAAATGTATCATATGTACTAGGATCTTGCCGCAACTTTTGAATGAGTGTCCATACATCTTTTTCCTTCTTCCATTCATCTCTTGCTTCGATTATCCAATCTGGTTGGATAATAGAAATGGCACAAAGAAATGCTTCCACCTCTTCATTCTTTCTTGAGAGTGCATCTGCAACAACATTAAGCTTTCCTTTTTTGTAGATTATTTCAAAGTCATAACCCAACATCTTTGTGACCTATTTTTGCTGCTCTTCTGAAGATAGTCTTTGTTCCAAAAAGTGTTTAAGACTATCATGATCAGTTTTTACCTTGAAGTGTCTTCCCATTAGGTAAGGTCGCCATTTCTTTAGTGCATGTAGTATTGCCAACATTTCCTTCTCATAAATAGCCTTTTGTAAATACTTTCATTTGATTGAACGACTTTCAAAAGCAATGGGTCTTCCTTCTTGCATTAAAACAACACCAATTCCATTTCTTGAGGCATCACATTCCACAATAAAGGTTTTTGTGAATTCTGGCATAGCTAAGACTCGTGTTAGGCACATTGCCTCTTTAAGATGTTCAAAGGCCTTAGTTGCTTCAGGAGTCCATGAAAATGCATCTTTCTTCAATAGTGTTGTTAGAGGTGTTGCTATTCTCCCATAATTATTAACAAACTTGCAATAATACCCTGTTAACCCGAGAAATCTGCGCAACTGCTTTATGGTTGTGGGGACTTTCCATTGCTTAATGGCTTTAATTTTGTTAGGGTTTACCATAACAACCTCATGAGATACAATATGACCCAGATATTCCACCTCTTTTACTCCAAAGAAGCATTTGGATGTTTTTGCATATAATTGTTTCTCCTCCAATAGTTTGAGCACCCTGTCAACATGTTGAACATGATCCTTCCAAGACTTGTTGTAGATTAGTATATCATCAAAAAATACTAGCACAAATTTTCTAAGGAAGGGTTTGAAAATGGAATTCATCAACCCTTGAAATGGAGAAGGTGCATTGGTAAGGACAAAAGGCATGACTAAAAATTCATAATGACCCTCATGAGTTCAAAATGCTGTTTTCAGAATATCTTCAGTCTTCATTCTAATTTGATGATATCCTGAACGAAGATCCTACTTGGTAAAATAAATTGCTCCATGTTATTCATCCAATAATTCATCAATCACAGGAATGGGAAATTTATCTTTAATAGTGAGCTTATTTAGCTCCCTATAATCCAGACACATGCACCATGATCCATCTTTTTTGTGCACCAATACTACTGGAGCAGAGAAAGAACTTTGACTAGGTTGAATTATACTAGCCTCTAACATTTCTGCAATCATACATTCAATTTCGCTCTTTTGGATATAAGGATATCTGTAAGGCCTAATGTTTGGAGGAACACTTCTTGGAATCAAATGAATTGCATGATCATGATCACGAATAGGTGGGAATCCTTTGGGAGTATCAAACACCTTGGAATGATTGTCCAAGACTTTTTGGAGATCTGGAGAAATAGATGATTTTGATGTTGGAACTTCTAGTGAGCATAATTGTGCAATTACGCCCCATTGTTATTTATTTAGAAGCTTTGTCATGAAATTAGAGCTTATTATATTTCTTGGCTTCCCTGTGATACCTCGTAATTCGATTTCCTTTCCTTCTGAAATTTTTTTCAAGAAAAGTTCTTGAAAATTAAAAGCTACCGTCCCTAAAGATTGTAACCATTGTACTCCTAGTACAACATAAACACCTCCCATTGGGATGGAAATCATTGGAATATTCAATACATATTCCCCCATGGCTAGCTTGATATTATGGCATTTTCTAGAGCAATTTATAGTTCCTCCATTTGCAACCATCACTTGAAATTCTGGTGCTGGCTATAGGAAACAATTCAATTCCCTGGCTACCTTATAATGAATAAAATTATGGGTACCCGAATCAATCGACACTATTACCTTTTTCTTCTTGATATGTCCTTCTATCTTGAGAGTTTGAGGAGTGGTAATTCCTGCCAATGCATTACTTGATATGGTTGGACTCATTTCTTCTTCTTTTAGGGTTGGTTCCTGGTGTATATCCTCTTCTTGTTCATTTTCTTATTCCTCTTAACAATTTGTGTAAAATAATTTCTTCTCAGCACACCTATGACCTTTAGTGTATTTGCTATCACAACTGTAGCAAAGAACTTTTTCTCTTTTTTCTTCCAATTGTTGTGGTGTCAACCTTGTGGGTTGTGGAAATCTAGGCGTAGCAACACTTCCTTCTTTATAGAAGTGAGTGGTAGGCTTCCTTGTCACCATAATTTTATATTCAATTTTTCTTGCCAACTTGAATGCCTTCTCCAATGAATCAGGTTCCAAAACGCAAACTTCATGTTGGATGTTATCCTTTAAAGTAGCTATGAAGAGATGAATCCTGTGTTCCTCTGGAATATCATTTACCCTTCTATTCAATTTTGGAATTCCTCAATGTGCTCCCCCACTAAACCCTTTTGTTTGAGATTTATCAATTGGCTAAAGAAGGTGTTTCTCTTTGTATCATCATAATGTGCTATCATTTCCTCCGTAAAAATTGACCAAGTGACAATTTTTTTATGGGAGAAAAGCCATCGATACCATACAAATGTATTTTGTTCTAAATGTAAAGTTGCAATGTGTACCTTTTGTGTGTTTTTCATATTATGGAGATCAAAATATTGCTCCATCTGTAATATCCATGTTACAGGATCCTTTCCATCAAACTTCCTAATATCCATTTTTGGAATATGGTGGTTCTTCCTGCCAACATTAGAGTTTATGAAATCACGATTAAAATTTATCTTGTTCTCATCATGAGTTTCCTCTACTATATTTTCACCATTAGGAAACATTTCTTGTATCAAATTTTTCAAACCTTCCATGTCTTCTTTTAGATCATTCTTCATGTTTTCCATTTTTTCATCGATCTTAGCTTCCATGTCATCCATCTTAGATTCCATGCCATCTTCCATGCCATCTATCTTAGATTCCATGCCTTTCTTCAAACCATACATATTATTCTTCAAACCATCCATCTTCGCTTCCATGCCTTTCTTCAAAACTTCCATTTCATTTTTTGCTACTCTTTGCGAGAGCGAAATTTGGTGTGCTTGCTCTTGTAATTTTGATACATCATGTTGCAATTCTTCATCTTCATGAGTCATAGTAGAGCCTTTTGAAGGCTTAATGGGTCTTGAATTATTTTTACGGGGCATTTTTAGAACCCAATACTGATATCTATTCTACAATACACCCTTTTAATCAATTCAAATTGATTCTTCAAACAAGAATTATGCAATTCGGAAAAAAATATACACACCTTTTTCTTGCTTTTGAGGAGCTCGATATTGAAATTGGATTATCTTTGTGATTGCAGATCTTCAATAACTGAAATTCGGCACTGAGGTAGCCCTCTAAATTATCTTTCGAATGCCATAGGTTTGACGTAATTTGGATTCTCCAAGGCAAAGTTATGTCTAATCTCCCACAATGACCTAATTATGGACTGGTTCAGTAGAGTGAACTTGTACGACTTTCTAGGTGTCATTGTTTCATATTTCAGCTCTGAAATTGATAGAAAATAAACTAAAGTATGTGTACTTATGACCACTTTTTACGGCACTCCAATCTGATGCTCAGAGAGAGAGTTATGAATCGTTTCCCACGATCACCTCTTTGAGATGAAATTCGGGAGCCTTAAAAAGCACTACCTTCCACAGATCATATCTCCGAGAATATTGTGAACCAAGCTCTGAAATTTTGCGACAGGTTTCCTTAGGATTTTAGCTTCGTGCCATAAAAATTTCATATTCTGAACCTTCGTAGAAAAAAAGTTATAGCGAAAATTTTACAATGACCTGTTTAGAGCAGCGAAACCCTAGAATCGAAAGCTCTGATACCAAATGTTGTGAAACCAGCTCCAAAAATAGAAGAAAAGAGATATCAACGCCTTAGAAATAAGCCACTTCAAGGGGGAAACCTCCAATACACTACATAAATGAACAATTCTTGTATGATACAAATGACCAAAACCTCCTTCTATATATAGGAGTCCATGGGGCCACAATGTAATCCTAGCCGACCTAACAATAATAATTTAAGGGCACAATAATAACAATATTGGGGTTACAGGGGTACAACAATAAAAATAAGGGGGGCTACACTAACATAATAAGGGACTACACTATTAATATAGGGACCTAACAAACTCGCAAACCTTGTTTTCTTGTAACAAGTAAGCATGGTTTCTTCACATGAATGTGCTCGTTTACAAGTTTATCCAAGATATGAATAAATTTTAATGAAGTATTCATTTGAAATAAGTGTTCTTTATCCTATTTTTTTTTCTTACTCGACCATTATCTTGGGATTTTGGCTACACCTTTTTGGCTTTCCTCCGACATTATTTAACAATATCTTGTTAGGATTTATTTCTAGCATGGACAAATATCGTATATGTTGTAATATCTTTTATGTTAATACTAATTCCCTTCTTGGCATACTGCGAGAGGGTTTCATTTCAGTTCGGGTATTTCTTGTTGATGTTTTTTGCAATTTAAGTGTTATGTTCCGACGGAACTATGGAAGGTCACTTTTTGGGTTACTTTGATAAATATTTTTTAATGAAAATTTGGTTATAACATAAGTTTTTTCCGAAAACCCTGTTTATTAATTAGTAATGTGTAAAGGATATTTTCCAATATTTACTGTACATAGCTAATAGATGTGATCGACTATATTTGTCTTAGGATTCACTTGTTTTACCCCTGTATTTACCTGTCGTTTTTCATTAAGAAATTTGGTATTTAAAAATATTGGTTACATGATAGCATAATTACTATCGATATTTGGATTCACTAGGGTTATTTGATTTTTATTCACAGAATATTATGGAAGGTATCAGCAAGAAAGGAATTCATCATCTTGGGTTTTGTTTGGATGCTCCGACACAATATTCTTCCAAGTTAGATGCAGGATTAATTTCCCTGGGCTTTGGTCTGGGGAAGTATAATCGTCTTCAAGTTTCTTTGGCTAAACTATATTTCCTGGATTCATTTAGTTCAACGTATCCTTATTATGATGAATTAACTCATGAATAATAATGTCGCTCTCTATGAATCTTTTCATAGTAGCTACCCAAGCGGATTTTGGTTAAACCCAGGATTCCTTTCCATCAGTAATAATTTCACAAAATTTATCGACCCTACGCTCGTATGCAAGGTAGCCACAAGAACATTTTTCTGTTCAATTTCAGCCTTAATCCTCATTAATTACATAATATGTTCTTTTATGCATTTCTAGTACACTTTTAGTCTCCTATTTGTTTCTTTTATGTATATAAATAGGTAAAATCCTTGGCCGAATTAAAGATACCAATCATGCATTTCATTGATATTTTTGTTCTTATTAGCAGTCTACATATATCGACTTTAAAAAAAAATACTATGCATAAGACACAGTTTGCACATTTCCTTAGAAACAAAACTTTTGTAAGTGCATATTATTTACTTAATCATTTGAACCGTAAGAACCAGAAACAAAATATTATTGAAAGTACATCCATTTTCTATTGTAACAAAAGGTCCAATTACTTCTTCAAGGAATTAATACTTATATTTCCTCTCTAGCATTGCTTCCAAATTAGTTTAAAAAATTACCATTCTAGGACCACAAGACTTCAATATAGTCCACATAGTTCTTGTGCACAGTTTCCACTAGATACTACCAGATTAGGACAACTCTTCTCAACAACACACTTCTCTCCCTGACAACGTCCAGTTCAGGATTATCTCTTTTTTTCTTTCTTAAATTCCCTTCCTCGGATGAAGTAACTATTTTTCTAACTACCTGGAAGCCAAGATCCTCTTTGAGGTCATTCCCGTATTTTTCCTTAACTAAACAATATTAAAAAATATCCTATAATAATTATAATATTCTTTCCATATTCTTCTACCAAACTCAAACCACAACTTGTTTTTATGAAGTACGTAAAAGCAAGAAGTAAGTGTAAATTCCTGTAAATTCAAATGTCAATATTCCTAGGGGTGTTACATCTTATGCCCCTTGAGCAAAACACTATCCTCAGTGTTTAATCATTCTTCTTCAAACAAATGAGGTTATGACTTCCGCATCCAACCTTCGTCTTCTCAAGTAGCCTCTTCTGAGCTGAAGTGTTGCCACTACACTTTAACCTAGATGATAGCTTGCCTACATAACGTTGTTTCTCTCCGATCGAGAATACATCAGTGATCTACCAGGAACTCTCAGTCCCACTCCAACTATCCATAAAATGCAATGTCATTAGTGATTAGTTTTTAGCAAATTTATCTGTTATAAACAAGGCATTAAATTTATATTCTTACTTGCACATCTTGCGAGTTAATGATGCATCTAGAGTCATATATATATATATATATATATATGAATAAATATATATGAAAAACATTGTGGAATCGTATGTGGTTGGGTAATGCTAATTGGTATGCAACTGGTCCAATTCTTTCTAGTACTTGGAAATGTCTACAGTATCTAGGAGAAAAGTTTGTACAACCTTTCCATTGTAAGGCAGTTTTCTGAGGTCATACTCAGACATATACATGATATCCTACCTAAATTCTTTATAAGTTCTTTTTTTGTCCGCATATGCCTTTTTCCTGTCATGTGTAACTTTTAGATTCTTCCGAATTTTCTTTAGAGAGTTTTTTTAATTTCTGCTAACATATCGGGTCCCATCAATAGTTTTTCCTCTGGGTTATTCTAATTGACATTTGTCTTGTATCTTTTTCCATACATAAATTCAAAAGGACTTAGCTTCAGTGACTCATGATTTCTATTTTTATACGAAAATTCCACTAAGTGGAGATATTCTTCCCATTTTTTGGGTTGTTGCATTACGTACTTTCGCATCATATCCTCCAACACCTAGTTTAATCGTGCGGTTTTCCCATCTGTTTGTGGGTGTTAAGAAGTGATAAATTGAACCTGAGTACCCAAACATGTAAAGAGATTTTTCCAAAATGCGGATGTGAAATTTACATCTCAATTAGAAATCATGACTTTAGGCATCACATACAGCCTAAATATTTCTCACATAAAGATAATTTAAATTTGTCCATTTTTATATGTGGATTGGACATGAATAAAATGGGCTATATTGTTTAACTTATCAACCAATGTTGTTATTGAGTCATTATTTTTCCTTTTTTTAAACAAACAAGTGATAAAATCCATAGTGATTACCTCCCATTTCCATTCTGGAATGGGTAATGCGTTAAGTAACCCAACTGGGTGTTGGTGCTCAAATTTAACATATTGACACTCTAATAATTTTTCCAGATATTTTGTGATATATTTCCTCATTCCAGTCCAAAAATATTTTATCTTAATAGTAGAAAATGATTTTTGATAACCGGGGTGAGCAGCATAAGGCCTTTTATGGAATTCCCCTAAAATAAATAGTCTATCAACTAGCTGATTAGGAACACATGTTCCGCCTCTAAATGTTAAAAAATTATTCTCATTTATCTTATAATCATTTTTTTGTTCTGAACTATTTGATTGATTGATTTGCTTCCATAAAAATTTATATTCAGGGTATTTGTTAGCAGCTTCTATGATTAAATTTAAAAAGTTAAATTGTACTTGACCATATGTTATTTCATATAGGTGATGCAATTTCCTACTCAAGGCATCAACAACCCAATTTTATTTCCCTTTAAGATGTTTGATGTTAAAGTCAAATTCCTCGAAGAAGGTTGTCGACCTCGCTTGTCGTGCATTCATACTATGTTGCTTAAAGAAGCTGTTTAAACTGCTATGATTTGTCATCAATACAAATTTCTTGCCCAACAAACAATGTCTACATACTTTTAGGGCATGTACCATTGATGTTAGTTCTAGATCATAGGAAGAATATCTCTGCTCATGTTCTTTTATTTTCTATGATTCATAGGTAATCACTTTTCCCTCCTGTATTAACACTCCACCTACCCCCTCCTGACAAGCGTCAATGCACACCACAAATCCTTATCTAGGTTTGAAATCTTTAATACTGGGGTGGTAGTTAATAAATGTTTCAACATCTCAAAACTATGTTGGCATTCAACAACCCATCTGTAGGTTTTTCCCTTTTTTAGTAAGGTTGTTATGGGGTAAGATATCGTGGAAAATCCTTCAATGAGACATCAATAATATCCCGCTAGTCCCGTGAAATATCAAATGTCAACAACTTTAGAAGGTACATGCCATTCCATGATTATTTTAATTTTCTATCCATCGATATCCCTTCTGCAAATATGACATGGAATAAATATTGTATTCGATATCTATAAAAATCACATTTACTGAATTTAATGTATAACTGATTTTCCCTCAATATTTGTAACACGATCTGTAAATGTTTCTTATTCTCTTCTAGAATCCTAGAATATATAAAAATATCGTCAATAAAAATTAGAACTAAATCATCAATGTATGGATGGAACACACCATTCATTACGCTCATGAAAGTGGCTGGTTCGTTGGTAAGCCCAAAGGGAAAAACCACAAACTCATAGTGACCATAGTGTGTTCTAAAAGAAGTTTTTGGAATATCCTCTTCTTTCACTCTTATTTGATGGTACCTGCATCGTAAGTCTATCTTAGAGAATAATGTAGCTCCTTTAGCTTGATCGAACAAGCCATTGATCCTTGGAAAATGGTATTTTTTTTTACATTTAGCTTATTAAATTTCCTGTAGTCAATACACAACCTTAAGGTTTCGTCTATTTTTCCTGAGGAACAAAACAGGAGCTCCCGAAGGGGATACACTAGGGTGAATGTAACCCTTATCGAGCAATTATTTTAATTGCAATTTAAGTACAGTCAATTCGAGTATACTCATCCAATAACGGGTCTGGGACATTGACGCAACCCCAATATTAACTCTATAGTAAAATAAATATCCTATTTGGGAGGTAACCCCGAGATATCTTATGGGAATACATCAACAAATTATTGAATTATCGGTAAATTTCCTAGGGAAACGGACTTATCTTTAGAATTAGTAAATCCCATCAGTACTGAATATATCAAACATCCTTTGCAAATGCAATTTTATAACTGAGAAGCAATAATTGGTTGTAGTACTATAGGCCTTCTAATTCCTTGCATCTCCTGTCTAACGCTCTTGTTACTTATGTAGTTTATGGTTTTATCTTTGAAATTCACTAAGGACCAGTGATCCTCCAACCAGTCCATCCCAATCAATACATCATAAGACCCCAAAGGTAACACATTCAAGCCTGCATCAATTATCTAACCTGTTATTTCCAGACAATTATCTACTTTTGCTATCACTTTCCTTTTTTATTTGTTGGCCAATTGTACTAGCGAGGAATTTTTAAATTTATAGGTTTGCAGATGACATTTTTCAACAATTTTAGGACTAACATAACTCAAGCTAGCTCCCAGATCTATTAAAATTTATACAACATGATTAAACATTTTACCTTCCAACTCGATCCTAGTTGTTTCAAATTCTGCTTGATGATTATCCAAGGCAACATTAATCCTTGGTATGTTCTGGGCTACATCACCAATTGTGGAGGCTTTCTGCACATTGGAAAATTGTTCTGCTCTCATACGGTTGGGGAAATTTGTATAATTGTGTGGCTCCTAGCAACTACAACACTACGAGGGAGGTTTTTCTACTGGACTAGGTTCTGGTTTACTAAAAACCTCCATCTTCTTGGATTCATTTTTATATTTAAACTTCTTCTGACTTCTTCCAAGTGTTTTATTCAGCTGATTTATGTGTATATTCCTAAAATCTCCCCCTTTCATACCTTTCACGCTGTGAAAATTATTTGGTTCTTTCTTATTAAGACATGATTTACCACTTTCCCCTTTATGCTTCACCTACTGATAGAAAATTCATGCCTTTTAGATAGCTTCATCCATAGTATTAGGGTTATTGGATTCCAATCATTCTTTCGTATAAATGGATATGTTGCTCATAAACCACTGCACTTTGGATTTTTCCTCCTAAATGTAAGGCACATATCTCAACAAGGAGGTAAATTTGGCCACATACTCATCATAGAGAGCTATCCCAATTGAAGATCATGAAATTCCTTCACCATGTTGTTGTAGAATCATTGAGTCAAATAATTCTCTTCAAAATATTTCTAGAAATCCCTCCAATTCACATTTTTCTCATCAATTACATGAATCACCTTAATCTCTTCCCACCAGAGTGTGGCCTTTCCTTGAAGCTGGTATATTTCTAACCTTTCCTTTATGATTTCATCATATTCATAAATTTGGAAGTATTTTTTAATGTTAATTACCCAAGCTTCTATCCCTTCCTCCATTTCTCCATCAAAATTGGAGGTTTTATTTTCCGAATTCCCCTTTTAATTTAGTTTTTTATTCTTATTATTTTGATGGTCTGACACATTGCTAGATCCTTCTTCATTTACACCTTTATCTTGTTATGAATGCTAAGTGTGACTTCCTTCCTGTGCATTTACACCTTGCTACCTTTTCCCTTCATTCTTCTCCTCATTACTAGAGTTGGGTAGATCGCAGTTCTATGATTTTAACGATCTGACAAACTCTTCAATATTTGTTCCTGATCGTGCATCAGTTGCTCATTATCCACTCTTAGATTGGCCATATCAGTTCTTAACTATTGAACTGTTTCCATAAGCATAATCATGGGGTTTTAATGGTTCCCCTCCAAATTTACCCAAGATTTTGGATTAGCACATGTACTAGTTGCATGGCCTAGTTCCACTGACGGTCGTATGGGCATACTTCATTCCCCCTTCAGCATCATGATTTTATGTTATTCCTTCTTGTAATATTATTATTTCCTGTTATTATTTGTTGTGATCAAAACACTTAAATTCTTCAATCTATCACCAAATTCCGGCCACATTGTGGCAACCGAGCTCTGACACCACTTGTAAGAGTCCTTCCCACACAAAGTTAGTAATAGTAAATAAAGACATAAATATTTTTTTTCATCATGGTGTTTCATGATAAAAAAATGTTAACATTATATAACGTGACTCATGTTAAATTCTAAATATAAAATATGCATATGGTACATTGTTGCAAGTAATTTATTAAGTCCTTAAGGTATATGGTGATTCGCTAGGTGATACTAGGTAATTATCATACCTTGGTTGCAGTGTCTAGGTATACAGTTGTTGAACCTAAGTGTTTATTTTCACATTTAGAGAACACCTATCAGTAACATCCGACCATATATATTTTATGCTATGTTTTACTCACATCATACATTAGGCGGTGTTTAATATTATTCATGGGTAATGGTGTAATGTATTTGAATGGAAATTTCTAGCTCCCGATGGTATGAGTTGTCCTGAATATCTCTATTCCCAAGGTACTCGACACTTGAACACATCGTTGCAGTCCACGTACCCGACACTGTGATGAATGAAGAGGATTTGTGAGGGCATTTTGGTAATTGTCCCAACCCCCAATATGTCGTTGATGGCGCCATTTCAACACCAAGGCATGCTTCTCTTGCTCAGGTGTTAAGAAAAAACCTACCCAGTATTTTCTTCATAATTTTTTGTAGTTTTCTTCCCTATTGTTCACAGTGTCCTATCCTCCTCGTCAGGCTTCCATGGAATTTGTTGCAACCACCTTGGCATCGATAGGGTTTTGTCCAGGTTACATGTATACAAACCCCCTTATCATCCTGACTGAGGTTGATCACCATGGCCCTAGTGACTTATTTATTTTATGGCCAAGGTTTGATCTGACAGTGTTACAATGTTTCTCGGTGAATGCATGAGGAAAGGTTTACTATGTTTCTTATTTATAGTTAATAATCGAATTCTAAGTGTAATTCTGGCCAGCTCACACTCATTGGTTTATTGTGACAAGTAAGCATGGTTTCTTTGTGTGAACATGCTCGTTTACAAGTTGATCCAAGATATGAATAGCTTCTAATGAAGTCTTCATTTGAACCATGTGTTCTTTATCTCGTTCTCTTTTATTTCTCGGTCGTTATCTTGGGACTTTGGCTAAACCTTTCGGCTTGCCTTCGACATTATTTAACAATCTCTTTTTAGGGTTTATTTTTGGCATGGACAAACATCTTATATGTTGTAATAATTTTTTTGTTAAGACTAATGCCCTTTTCGACATACTGTGAGAGTGTTTCATTTCGGTTTGGGTAGTTGTTGTTGATGCTGTTTTCAATTTAAGTGTTATGTTCTGACCGAACTATGACATGCCACTTTTTGGGTTACCTTGATAAATATTTGTTAGTGAAAATGTGGTTATAACATAATTTTTTCCAAAAATCATGTTTGTATAATTGGTATTGTTTAAAGGTTATTTTCCAATATTTATAGTACATAACTAATGGATGCGATCGTTTATATTTTTCTGAGGGTTTACTTGTTTTTCCCTTGTTTTTACCTGTTGTTTTTCATTATGAAATTTGGTATTTAGAAATATTGGTTACATGATAGCATAATTATTATCGATATTTGTATTCTTTAGGGTTATTTGATTTTTATTCATAGAATAATATAAAAGGTGACAGAAATAAGGAAATCCATCCTCTTGGGTTTCGTTCGGATTATATGACATAATATTCTTCCAAGTTAGAAGCATACTACTCTTGCCTGGGCTTTTGTCTTGTGAAGGTTAACCGTCTTCAAGTTTATTTTTCTAAACTATATTTTTTGGCTTCATTTATTGTTGAAAATAATAAAGTCACCTGCAACCCTGTGCAGGAGAAACGGAGTACAACAGGGGCAGAGGTTGAGTGCACACCATGGTGTATTCAACGGAGTTTAAATGAAGATGTAAGGAATTTTTTGTGTTTTGAGCAGCAGCCACCTTTGCAGAGGAGCATTGAAGAAATCATGGCTCGGGCCACGCAACATACAGTTTTTGATAAACAGTAAAATTGGGCTTTAACGCCCTCACCAACTAAAGTTTTGAGTTTAAACGCGCCAAGTTATTTGAATTGAGTGGGTCCCATTTTCCAGCGCAACGCACCGTGGACCAGTCAGCAATCATCTCTTCATCACACTTCGCATGTTCCTCCACACCACTGCAAGGTTTGCTGCTCCACTACGATGCGATGTGGTCCCCACCAGCCATTACAACATTGCATCTCGACGGCACAATGAGTTGGGCAACCAACCTCCATCCGGACCCGAAATCTTTATAAATCCGAGTTTATAAAATCTTCGCATGCTGAACTTCCATGATGTCACATATCACTTTTGTTATGCGAACTTTTTATAAAAGAAAATTCAATTTTGGTTTAAAGTCCAATGGGGCCCCGCACCAGCTAATACAAAAGCGTTCGCGTTGATTTGGGACCTGCTGACGTAGGGCTCATTTGTAACGTGAAAATAATGCAATATGGTTTAATTTTTGTCTGAAGTCCGGGTTCATTGGTTTATTGAACTTTGGTTAAAGTCTTATGTCCCGGCGGAAGTATTAAAGTTTCCAAACCTTATTGTAATGTTTTATATTGCAATATTTTGTTTTGTTATCGCACGACCAAAAGTATTTTGACTTTGGTTATAACTTATACAGGGGTTATAATATATATTATAAACTTTGTAAGTTTATAATATATATATTCAATAGTTTTATTTTTTTGTTTTAAAAACAAATGCTGCGCCATACCAAAAAAAAAACCAAAGGCATATAAATATCACAGTGTAATATTTTTAAACTGTGTGAGAGTATTGTTATGTGTGTAAGCCCGAAGGAAAAACAGGAAAGACAGAGAAGCACTGTAAGTGCGTTTTTTTTTTGTGAGAGACAGAGTTTTGTTCTGTAAAGCACTGTGTGTTGGAGCAGTCATATACAAATTTTGTAAATCCCTAAGGAGGAAGAACACCATTTTGTAATGTTTTCTGTGTTAATGAAATAGAAGTATTTTGTGTCATCTCTGTCCAGCAAGCAAGAATTTTTTTTGCATTTCTTTGTGTTAAAAGAGGAGAATTTCTATTC
>CM076581.1:157565141-157929340 GCA_034641835.2 Pinus albicaulis
ACGGGAGTGTGGAGAAGTACAAGGCGAGATTTGTCACCCGTGGCTTTTCACAGATCGAGGGGATTGATTATGAGGAGACCTTTGCACCTGTCACAAGGTACTCTTCCATACGGACGATCCTTGCTCTCTCAACACAGATGGGGTGGCACATTCATCAGATGGATGTGAAGACTGCGTTCCTCAATGGAGTTATTGAGGAGGAGGTGTACATAGAGCAGCCTGAAGGTTTTGAGATCTTCAGCAGTGAGTCGCATGTGTGCCGACTCAAGAGAGCACTGTACGGGCTGAAGCAAGCACCTCGGGCTTGGTACACTCGGATAGACAGCTACTTCACCGGGCTTGGATTCTCCAAGAGTGAGGCGGATCCTAACCTGTACCAGATTGTGGTGGAGGGGAAGCTGTTGATCATTGTACTGTATGTAGATGATCTAATTTTGACGGGCGATGAACAGTTGATTCTTTCATGCAAGGAGGATCTTACACGAGAGTTTGAGATGAAGGACTTGGGCATCCTTCATTATTTCCTGGGATTGGAGATTTGGCAGCGCAGCAGAGGACTGTTTGTTTCTCAGGGCAAGTATGCCCGGGAGATTCTGGAGAGGTTCAACATGCAAGGTTGCAAGCCTGTTGACACTCCTCTTCCTGGTGGTTGGAGGAAGGAGGATGCTACTTCAGCTGAGGTAGTGGATGCCACTGTCTATCGACAGTTGGTGGGGTCGCTTATGTATCTGGTCAATACACGACCCGATATATGCTATGCAGTTAACCAGCTTTCGCAAGCTATGGTTAAGCCTACCAAGCTCTTTTAGAAGGTGGGCAAGCATGTATTGCGCTATATTAGAGGCACATCGAGATATGGTCTATGGTACAGACAGGAGGATGGAGCGAAGCTTTCTGGTTCATTGATGCAGATTGGGCAGGGAGTCCAACGACGAAGAGCAAGCACTGAAGAGTTTTCAAATTTTGGGTCGATGGTGCTAGCTCATTCTGGGTACAAAGAGAAGTATATCCAGCACCTGGGCCTGGTGAGGCTTCAGTACATGGCAACAAGTCGGCCGCATGCGAGGCTATTTGGATGAGGAAGATCCTCGCAGATTGTCTGTGTTGCATTTGAGCCTATGAAGTGATTCATCATGGATAACTTAGGCCGCATCAAGCTCTCGGCTAATCCAGTATTTCATGATAGGTTCAAACATATCGACATCAGGTACCATCATATCAGAGATTGTGTTCAGCGGAGAATCATGATGCTTTCATATGTTCCCACGGAGGATCAGGATGCCGACATCCTGACGAAGGCGCTCACCAGGAGCAAGTTCGAATTCCACAGAGGCAGGATAGGGGTTGCATATAATCCATATCTTGCTGAGAGGGAGTGTTGAAAATGCAGCAAGATGATGGAGCTTAGTGAAATGAAGTCGCCTTCACTAAGTGGGCCCGCAGGCAAATTCTGGAGCAAAGTCTATTTTTAGACATATGGAGCATGGTCCAGGGGTTGCAGTATGTTATTCTTGGAGTATTGGTCATGTTGGTAAAAATAGATGGACCTCTATTTTTGGACCTATAGGTCGAAGTCTATTTTTAGACTGCCTATCCTAAAAATAGGGAAGTCAAATATTATTTACTCTTAATAATATTTGGACTCTAAACAACAGTTTACTCTCTTGGAGCACTTCAGTTCGAGCTACAGAAGTGGCTCATGCATCTGACAGAGGAATCACGTGGTTCCTAGGGTTTTATGGCATCATGCATGGTTGACTTCAGTTGGACTTCAGTGGCAGAAGTTTGGAGGAGTTAATGAGACAGATAGTGGAGTTGTGTTCTGTTTATTTTAGTTGAACTAGTTGAGATTAGTTTAACTAGCTAATCAATTAGTTATGAGTGGAGTGAATTAAATAATATTTAATTCATTAATTAATAACTCATTATTCAACTCAATAACACATCAGTTCACTACAGTGCATGATCAGTTTAGTGGAGACCAGTGAAAGAGGTAGATGAAAGGGTGAGTACAGCTATCAGTTGGAGGATCAGTTGTGCATGAGATTTGCACTACACTTGGAGGATTTGTCCATGACAATTGCGCAGTGAAGCCAAGGAGATTCGAACCTTGGATCTCTATATAGACAGGGCTGGATTGCGCAATAGAGACAGGGAAATTGGTGGGGAGTTTTGAACCAGTAACCTGTTCAAAACTGAGCTAGATTGTGTGTGACTTTATGAGAAAGTACTGAGTACTTGTGAGGAGTATTGTACTGGTTTTGTTACATGATTTCTCCATTATAATATACACATATAGTTGCGGGGTTTTCAGCTATAGGCTTTCCCCATACATACTGAGTTAATGTGTGATTGATTTGATGTGCGATCGCGTCTATTTTTTCCGCATGTGACAATTAATTGTAGATGAGATTATGTGTTATGCATGCAATTCGAAATTGATGTGTAATCGGGTTAATATCCATTGAATAAGTGATTTATTCAGCTAATTTCTACATAATTAATTCACATTTTTCTCACTAATTGTATCAATTATTTAAACTGAATACAAATAGCTCAACTATGTTTAGATTAGTTAAACTGAACACAACTCCATTAACTCCTCAATCAACTCCTCCAAAATCTGTCACATGAGTTCTAACTGAAGTATTTCATGCAATAGCTCAACTAAACCCTAGGAATAGCGTAATTCCTTCTGTCAGTTGCATGTGCCACATCCAGGCATCAAACTGAAGTGCTCCAAGAGAATAAGATAATGTTTAGAGTCTAAATATTATCAAGAGCTAATAATATTCGACATATCTATTTTTAGACTGGCAATCTAAAAATAGATTCCACCCAGTATGTCTAAAAATAGAAGTCCATCTATTTTTTCCAACTTGACCAACCATCCACAAATAGCATCCTGCAACTCATAGAACATGATCCATATGTCTAAAAATAGACTCTGCGCCAAAAATAGCCTGCGGGCCCACTTAGTGAAGGCGAATCCTTTCCACTAAGCTCATCATCTTGTTGCAATCTCAACAAAAACCAGTTAGTACACCTTTTGCTAGCCATTTCAAGCTTAGTAAGGAGATGTGCCCCAAGACCCAAGAAGACATGGATTATATGTCTAAAGTTCCATATGCATCAGCAGTTGGAAGCTTAATGTATGCAATGGTCTGCACAAGGCCTGATATTGCACATGCAGTGAGAGTTGTAAGCAGGTACATGAATAATCCAGGAAAAGAACATTAGATGGCAGTAAAATTGATTCTTAGATATTTGAGAGGTACCACAAATCAAGCATTATTCTTTGTTGGTTCAAACATTGCTCTACAGGGATATGTTGATGCAGATATGGCAGGTGACAGAGATAACAGGAGGAGCACTATAGGATATGTATTTACTGTAGGTGGAACAACTGTCAGTTGGGTTTCAAAAATCCAAAGTGTTGTTGCACTTTCAACAATAGAAGCAGAGTATGTTGCTGCTACAGAGGATAGTGAAGAAATAATTTGGTTACAAAGGTTTAAGGATGAATTGGGTAAGAAGCATGATATGGGCATGTTATACAGTGATAGCCAAAATGCCATTCATCTTGTAAAGAACTCAGCATTTCATTCCAGGACCAAACACATACATCTCAAGTACCATTTCATATGGTCAGTATTGGAAGATGGAGAGTTGAATCTGGAAAAGATACACACTATCCAAAATCCTGCAGATATGCTCACAAAAGTTGTAACCAGGGAGAAACTGAGAATGTTCTCAGTTTCAATTGGTCTTCAAGGATGACGATGAAGATGAGGAATAGCCAATTCCAAAGAGGATTCATTGTCCAGCAAATGAAGCAGCGGTGGAGTTTCTACAATTAGTCTCCAAGTGGGAGATTGTTGGGTGTGGAGCTTGATTATCTTGTTTACTTTGTATCACAGCATTGGACCCATATACCTTAAAAGGGGCGGCAACGCTGCCCATAATTAATCGCTGTCGTGGGGGGTCCAGGGGGGGTGGCAGCGCTTTTCAAAGCCCCCCCTGGCGGGGGGTTTCGAGGGCAGTGCCCCCGAAGCTAAAAACAGATGTAAAATTTCCTTGTAAAAGTATAGTAATTTCTAGTCAATCTGGGTCGTTCATAGGCGGATGATCTGATGGTAGAAGTTACGTTTTGTTTAGGGTTTTTTTACCCTAGAAGGCAACCCCCTTGTATATATGAGGGTATTGTATTGCAGCTGTGTATTACAAGTGTATTCTCAGAGCAAGAAACAGATAGGGATACTGTGAGAGAGAACAGAGGATATTACAACGGATTTGCTGTAGGTTTTGTCTCTTCAATTTTTGCTGGATAATAGAAAGGAAGGACTGGCTGTTCATGGTGGACGTAGCCCAAACTGGGTGAACCATGTATATCTGTGTCTCTCTGGTTTTATGTGTTTTGTGTGCTTATATTTTTCGCATATTTTATGTGTTGCATTGCTCCATAATATATAATTTTCTAACAGAAATAGAATTATCAACCTCTAGGGAAAAAAGGTGAGACAAAGTACAAGAATTGGATGAGCACTACAAGTTTATGGAGGAAGCACAAATAGAAGATAAACACATTCAACAGGAAAAGGACCTCTCCAAACAGATTCTCTCTTTAAGTCGACAAGAATAAAATGTGTGGAGATTAAAATCTTGTAGTCTTTTGTTAAAATAGGGGGACTCCAATACCTCCTTCTTTCATAAACAGGCTATGTCTTAGGAGAATCGAAATAGAATAAGTGAAATAAATATTGAGGGAAGGTAGAAGTTCAACACCTTTGAAGAAATCAAGAACGATACTTTTTCCTTTTTCAAATCTCTTCTCAGTAAAGAAAATATCCATCTTGACAGTCCTAAAGACTTTCTCTAGAAAATGCTACAGGCAATCTCTCCATCTTCCAATTATTTTCTCTTAAACAAAATAAAGGATGAATAAGCTCTAAAAGAGGTCTGGTCCTTGTAGCCTGAGAAAGCACCAAGACCTGATGCCTTCTCCTTTTTCTTTTATCGGTTATATTGGAATATAATAAAAAAGGATCTCATTAGAATGTTGAACCACAATAGAGTCAAAAACAAGATTGGAGGGAGCACTAACTCATCCGTTCTTGCCTTAATTCATAAGGAAGCCAATCCCTGAAATGTTTCTATATTTCACCCTATTTCACTATGTAATTCTTCCTATAAAATCCTGAAAAAAATAATCACCAATATGATTAAGCCCTTGCTTTCTTCCTTCATCTTTGAGAATCAAGGATGGTTTATGCAATAGCGAAATATCCTTGATAATATCATTTTGGTTCAAGAAGCAATCCATTTGAGTAAATAAGTGGGAGAAGATGGAATAGTTATCAAATTGGATATGGAAAATGCATTTGATTAGGTAAATCGTTGGTTTATTTTCCTTGTTTTGGAAAAAAATTTCTTCAAAAATCATTTCATTTTATGGATTAATGCTTACATTGGTTCCCCTTAGATTGCTTCTTTAATAAATGGAAGGCCAACTCCCTTTTATGATGCTTCCATAGGACTATAGCAAGGATGTCCTTTTTCACCTTTGTTATACATAATATTGGTTGAAGCATTGAGTCGAAATCTTGAGGCTGAAAGGTCGGATGGATCGCTCCTTGGTTAATAATTGCAAGAAATTTTTGAGAAATAAATCACTCTCATTTTTTTTATGATACCCTCTTTTCTGGAGGTGCCTCCTTAGCGACAGCCTCGAAATTCAAAAAGGTTTTGGAATGTTATCTCCTTCTATCTGGAGGACTGATAAACAAATTGAAATGTCAATTTATTGGATGGAACTACTGAGGGGAAACTTTGATGGAAATTTCTCACTTTTTGGGATTTCCTATGGATTTTAATCATAACTCCTTCTCTTATCTTGGAATTCCAATCTCTTTTAATCAGACCTCTTGGGAGGTGATGTAGGCCAACCCTGCCATACCCAGAATCTTTACTACCATGCATATAAAAATGCATCTCAGTAAATTGCCCAGATCAAAACCTCAATACCTGCAAATTCACACTTTACCATTTGCATGCGGAAGCTCTTCAAATATAGGTTCAAACAAACAATCCTTTCTCCATACGTTTAACCCACACCTCAATTGAAAAATTTTCAAAGATCTTATAAAAGATTAAAATTCATTGGTTTCCAACTTTGTAATCAAACCAGACTCTTATCATATCATTGGATTCACATGAATATATATACGCTCTCTTGCTTTTTTAACAAGCTGGACTTTGTTTAATTAACCAAACCGTATGGAAAATCAAATGTCAACCATATGCAGCCACACATTAACTTACCAATACATATCAACCACAATTCATAATGCGCCCTTGGGTTTTCATTTACAAACTTAACATTGTTTAATCAGACCCCCAATTCGTATGGAATTATATATTCCCTTGTCAACCATCCTCCATGGTGAATGCTAATTAACATTTTGTCTCACACAAAACTTATACCCATTCAACACAAATATGAATCTGCCACGGTAAAAACAAATGGGCTTACCTCCAGGAGCGCTTCATACTGCACCTTCACTGCTTTCAAACATTGACTGTCGTTCAGCATTTAACACTACAACTTAGCTTCATACAAATGCTGTAATTCAACACAATATCCAACATTCAACATGTTTTAACATTCAACCAACAACGCCATTCACAATTCAATTTGCAAACACAACAGTCATTTACAGATTCTGAGCCTGCAATACCTTTACTGTGTCTAACAGTTCATTCCACCGTTTCAATTGGTTAATACGTTGTCAGATACCTTCAACACTGCTCCTTTCAGCATTCCGGTCCACGTAGCTGCAACTTCCAACGTGTGATCCATGTTCTCACAACGCTCTCCTCTGAAGAGATTCTTGGTCTGCGTAGAGCTTTATTCCTCTCCATTCTTATACACTTCTGCACACTTATCATAAATTCTCCAGGCTGCTTGTTTAAACTTCTTCACATGAATCTGGACCCAACAATTAAATTTTTTTTTAATCGAATTCCAAATAAGATAAACAGTATTTGAAACAGCAGTCCTACGCCTTCTTCCACGTCTGCCCACAACACAATCTGACATAAATGTCAGTTCTTCCCTCAGGGATTTAACCTTTGCATTGTCACATTACAACTTATCAATTTGTTTAATCAAATGCCTCATTTGATGGCACGTTAACCTACACCTTCGATTCACCATTAAAGCCAATCTATTTCAGGACTGACATCGCTCCAGAAAAATAGAATTCACCATGGTTCACACAATTTAACATGCCTTCATTTCTTAACCACATTATATAAAACATGAATTCAGCAATTCATTCACAAATCAATTCTTATTTTGCAGGCAGAATACCATTAACATTTAATGAGAATAGCGCTCCATCATACAATTCATCGTACGCTTCTACACCTTCGAGTATATAGCCTTTCAATGATGTAGATATTCTTATATATACAATCTGCCAATGCGCTATACACACAATGAAATCGACTTCTTCCAAACTGGTATTAAAATATCAAATTGCACCGAACTTCGGTTCCATTCCAATTATAGAAAATAAACACCCAATTTCTAAATCCACCAATAAATCTCTAAAACACACTTATCATATTAATAATGAAAAATACTTACAAACTCTTGTTTGGCCTGATATTCGTGATCTATGGCCCTTTACAATCGCCCGAAGGCTCTCAAGTAGAAACCCTCTCACTACTCACACTCTCACTCTCTCGACAACCATTCAAGTGTCATTCTCCTCTCAAAAACCACTCATATTTATACATAGATAATGCATTTAATTCACTCAAAATATCTCTCCACCTAATCCTCAACTAATCTATATTTTAGGTGTCGACTCAACAAAGTCCCATATATAGAATTCCTAATCTTTAATTTTGCTCCTAATCTATTTCTCTCTAGCATCTTGGTTTAATAAAAGAATATTTACAAAATCCTCACTTTTCCAAATTATCTCCTATTTTATTAAAAATAACAAATTAATTAATAAAATGTCACACCCCCCTTTTATCACATATTTACAAATGAAAAATGGCCTTGATGCTCCTACATCAGACTCCCAACGTTAAGATTAATCATGATCGCCTGATCATGTGTTCGGATCTGTGTATGCCCGGATCCCATATCTTGTGATGAAACTTTCCACTTGTCGCTGCTTCTTTCTGATGTTCTTCTCCAATTTTCCACACTCTATGCTACATTGCTCCACTAGCTGTGCTCTCACAGTATTTTACTGTTTTTGTCTTGCTGCTTCTTCTTTGTTTTACTGCTGCTGGCCTCTTCCGGGATACTTTCATCATCAGTCTTCTGATGCTTTCAATCTCTCGGTCCAATAAATCTCTCGGCTGCTAATTTCTAGTTGTCTGCTGAGCTAAGACGGCTTGCTCAGTTTTTACTTTCTCTATTTGTACTATCACTTGCTGACTTCTTGCTTCTATGCTTGTTTCTATTCTGACTGCCACCCGATCATCCATGCCCTCTTGTCTTCTGGAACAGAAAAATTCTTCTCCATTCATTTGACTGCTCAACTGAGTCAAATGTTCTACAATAATACCTGCATTCACAAAACACTTGTTAGAACAAAAATCATAAGGCATCAGTGCCTTGTCCTCCTTTGCCAGCACTTCAGTATGCTGTTCTGAATTCTCCTCCACTATCAGCACATCAGTATGCTGATCCAAACTTCCCAAAGAATCCTCTGAAGAATTCTCAAGACTGTCAACCAGTTTTTCTCTCATATCATCTGCTTCCATGACATCTTTCTACACTCGTTCATTGTACTGAACTCTTTCATCTACTACAATCTCCTTGTCATAATCTGAATTCTCCAACAAATATTCCAACAATGCAATTTCTCTGTGGCATTGCTGAAGCATAACATCATCATTTACAATCCCTACATTCATGCACAACTTGTCAGTTTGAAAACTACAAGTTTCAACAGTCTCATCTGTCGGTTCAGATACCAGCTCTTCCAGCTGATCCTCTTCTTCATTCACATGAACTTCCTCTTGTACTGTAACAACAAAAGTATCATTTTTTTCTTCTTCAAAGTACTTATCTCCCGCAAGATTTTTTTCCATACTTGTGACAGCTTCACAAGATTGTGCATCATCCTCAACAAAACCTGTAATCACATCATAATTTTCAGCTACAAAAATATGAGATTTCACATTATCCAGTTGATCTGGATCTACCCAGTAACTTAAGAAATCATCAATGATCTCCTCCTTTGTTTCATCAATGGAAACCTCCTCTTCCAACTCAGCTGCTCTGAGTTCTTCCTGTCTCAACTGTACATCCATCATCTGCTCGATTTTCTTCAGCTCTTCCGTTAACTGCATGTTTGTGTGTCGATCTCTTTTCTGTTGTAGCCTATGCCACTTCACTCTCTTCCTCATCATCCAACCATGTCTCTAGTCTTTCACACTTTCCTGTAATAACTCCATCAATAACTCAAGATGAACTGCAATCTCAGCTTTCTCTTTCTCATACTCTTCATCAGTCAACTGCTTCAATATGCCATTTGTCTTGGCATCTTTCTCCCTCATTCTACTGTGGCCTCTTTCTGAACCTCTGCTCTCTCCTTTATGACTTTCAGTAGTCATCTCCTTCGCCATGAGTTTCTCACTCATGAGTTGCACCAAGCCTCTGCAACAGCAAGCTCTCCTGTCCTGCCGTCACTTACCTCACTAAGCTCTCCTCACTCAGTCTCTTGGTAAGTATTGGTTCACTGCCTCTAGAACCTCTTGAGCAGTCTCCTCTGATCCTTTAGGCTTCTCTTATCTGCAACTTTCAAGAACACACTTGTCCTTTTCATTCAACCTCTGTTGAATCTTTAGGTTCTACCACACATCTAGAATCCCTTGCTGGACTCCTTCATCACCGTACTTTAGCTGTGATCTTCTTCTTCCTGCTGAGATTTCTCTACTATGCCTGCAACCAAATTCTACAAATAGTCTTCAAACCAGAGTTAAATATCAACTACACAATCTCACCTTTCAAGATCCTGTTGATCTCGCTTCCTTCCCCAACTGCACTTGCATCCCTATGCTATAACCTTCACCAGTTTCAAAATTTGTCATTCATTTGTCACATGCAATTAACTCAATTCAATTTAAAACTTAAACCTTCACACAGAGCATTCCAGCTCTGATACCAAAAATGATGCAGGCCAACCCTGCCATACCCAGAATCTTTACTACCATGCATATAAAAATGCATCTCAGAAAATTGCCCAGATCAAAACCTCAATACCTGCAAATTCACACTTTACCATTTGCATATGGAAGCTCTTCAAATATAGGTTCAAACAAACAATCCTTTCTCCATACGTTTAACCCACACCTCAATTGAAAACTTTTCAAAGATCTTATAAAAGATTAAAATTCATTGGTTTCCAACTTTGTAATCAAACCAGACTCTTATCATATCATTGGATTCACATGAATATATATACGCTCTCTTGCTTTTTTAACAAGCTGGACTTTTTTTAATTAACCAAACCGTATGGAAAATCAAATGTCAACCATATGCAGCCACACATTAACTTACCAATACATATCAACCGCAATTCATAATGTGCCCTTGGGTTTTCATTTACAAACTTAACATTGTTTAATTGGACCCCCAATTCGTATGGAATTATATATTCCCTTGTCAACCATCCTCCACGGTGAATTCCAATTAACATTTTGTCTCACACACAACTTATACCCATTCAACACAAATATGAATCTGCCACGATAAAAACAAATGGGCTTACCTCCAGGAGCACTTCATACTGCACCTTCACTGCTTTCAAGTTTGATTACTGCTTTCAAACATTGACTGTCGTTCAGCATTTAACACTACAACTTAACTTCATACAAATGCTGTAATTCAACGCAATATCCAACATTCAACGTGTTTTAACATTCAACCAACAACACCATTCACAATTCAATTTGCAAACACAACAGTCATTTACAGATTGTGAGCCTGCAATACCTTTACTGTGTCTAACAGTTCATTCCACCATTTCAATTGGTTAATACGCTGTTAGTTACCTTCAACGTTGCTCCTTTCAGCACTCCGGTCCATGTAGCTACAACTTCCAACGTGTGATCCATGTTCTCACAATGCTCTCCTCTGAAGAGATTCTTGTTCTGCGTAGAGCTTTATTCCTCTCCATTCTTATACGCTTCTGCACGCTTATCATAAATTCGCCAGGCTGCTTTTTTAAACTTCTTCACATGAATCTGGACCCAACAATTAAAAACAAATTTAATCGAATTCCAAATAAGATAAACAATATTTGAAACAACAGTCCTACGCCTTCTTCCACGTCTGCCCACAACACAATCTGACATAAATGTCAGTTCTTCCCTCAGGGATTTAACCTTTGCGTTGTCACATTACAACTTATCAATTTTTTTAATCAAATGCCTAATTTGATGGCACGTCAAGCTACACCTTCGATTCACCATTAAAGCCAATCTATGTCAGGACTAACATCGCTCCAGAAAAATAAAATTCACCATGGTTCACACAATTTAACACACCTTCAGTTCTTAACCACGTTATATAAAACATGAATTCAACAATTCATTCACAAATCAATTCTTATTTTGCAGGCAGAATACCATTAATATTTAATGAGAATATCGCTCCATCATACAATTCATCGTACGCTTCTACACCTTCGAGTATACAGCCTTTCAATGTTGTAGATATTCTTATATATACAATCTGCCAATGCGCTATACACACAGTGAAATCGGCTTCTTCCAAATTGGTATTAAAATATCAAATTGCACTGAACTTTGGTTCCATTCCAATCACAGAAAATAAACACCCAATTTCTAAATCCACCAATAAATCTCTAAAACACACTTATCATATTAATAATGAAAAATACTTACAAACTCTTGTTTGGCCTGATATTCGTGATCTATGGCCCTTTACAATCGCCCGAAGGCTCTCAAGTAGAAACCCTCTCACTACTCACACTCTCACTCTCTCTACAACCATTCAAGTGTCATTCTCCTCTCAAAAACCACTCATATTTATACATAGATAATGCATTTAATTCACTCAAAATATCTCTCCACCTAATCCTCAACTAATCTATATTTTAGGTGTGGACTCAACAAAGTCCCATACATAGAATTCCTAATCTCTAATTTTGCTCCTAAAATATTTCTCTCATATCCTTTTATTTAATAAAAGAATATTTACAAAATCCTCACTTTTCCAAATTATCTCCTATTTTATTAAAAATAACAAATTAATTAATAAAATGTCACACCCCCCTTTTATCACATATTTACAAATGAAAAATGGCCTTGATGCTCCTGCATCAGGAGGATTACGAATCAACCTTGCAGGAAATTGAGAAAAGATTTCAATCTTGGGGAGTTAGGTGGCTAAATGTTGTGGGGGGATTTACTCTCATCGAATCAGTTCTCTCCTCCCTCTTGGTGTATCTAGGAGCAAGCCTTTAAGCTCCAAAGAACATAAACCAATGAATAAGGAGGTTAATTCGGAGGTTCCTTGGGTAAGGGGGGGAATTAATGACCATAAATTTCTCCTTGTCATTTGGAATTTGGTAAGATAGCCAAAGAACTTAGGAGGATTAGAAATCAAGGATCATGAATTCATGAATTTGGCTCTTGGGGAAAAATTGGTTTGGAGGTTCTCTTGGACTCCAATGAGTAGTGGAAAAAGGCTTTCACAAGAAATTATTCTCATAAAAACCATCTTACTATACCTAAAGGAGAACTATGGGATGGGAAAGGATAAAAAGTACATGGATATTGTGTAAAGCATCATCATCGTTTGTGCTGAAACACCTGGGTTGGAAACTAGGTAATGGGAAATGTATCCACCAATGAAAATATTGCTCTCCCCTATCTAATATTATTTCGAGACATGGGTTTTTGGAATTATCTAATTTGATGGAAGAGCACGTTTATACATGTTTGGCTGACATATTTAGTTGGGATGATCAAGGAATGTGGAGTGGCTGGAAGTCCTTAGATCTGCCCAATCATCTATTGAATCATTGACAATCTGTGATTCCACATCTGAAGGGGTATGCGCCAATTGTCACCAGTAAATTGGAAAATTGGATTTGGCAGGAAGGCAAGAGTAAAATATATGTAGTTACAGAAGGATACGCTATTCCCATTAAGAATCTATCCCCCCCTCCTTCAAAAAACTGGGGAAAGATTTGGAATAGGGATGGTCTTCCTAAGGTCGACATTTTTTGTTGGGAAATGATCCATGAGAAGATCTGCATAGCTGACAAATTAAGGAAAATGAATATCCAAGGCCCCTCTCATTGTGTGATCTGTGGTAGAGAGGAGGAATCTATTAAGCATATCTTTTGTCAATGTCCTTTCTCTATGGAAACTTGGAATTTCGCTCTTTCACCCTTGGTTCAATTTCTCACAATTCTTGAGGAGTGGAATGAGATGTTTTTCCATTGGAAACACAAATACCATATCCCAAAGAATTTAAATTCCCTCTTAATGCATTATTGGAGGGTGGTTCCTAAATATCTTTGTTGGTCGATTTGGCTCTGCCGAAACCAAGCGATCTTCCAGGATCAACATTTTTCTCCAAAATCTTCTGTAATCAAAGGAATGATGCTTATTTTTTAGGTGATATGATCCAGGGGATATGAGGACTGACATTTGAATGATTTGAACACTATTGAAAAGAGTAGCTCAGAATTCCTATTTCCAACTCCGAATTTATCAACTCAAAATCTCATAAAGTTCCTTCTTATTGTATTAGACTGAACTGGGATTCCTTTGAATATTAGCAAAGAAATATAGGGCAATTTCAACTCTATTTTGATGGTGCTTCGAAAGGTAACCCCGGGGAGGCTAGAGCGAGAGAGGTGCTTTTAAAACTTGAAGAAAATTATGAAATAAAGTTTTTTTAGGGACTTAGGAAAGCCATAAGCAATCAAGCCAAAGCGCTCTCACTTTGGCAAGGCCTGAATACCAACATATCTAAAAGAATAAATAATTTTATTATTGTAGGTGATTCAGTGGTGTTTATCTAAAAAAGTATAAGTCTTTCCAGAAATGAATTCCTTATTGATTCAAAAACCTCTCCATTATTCATATGGATAACGCATTTCCTTATAAAATTAGAAGATTTTAAAATCTTCCATGTTAAAAGAGAAACTACCCATTTGGCAGGAATTCAAGCCAATAAAGGAGTGGAATTAGAGCAATAACTCTTACCTATAAATAAACATAGTGATACATTTCATGTTCCTTAAATAAAACATTAATTGTAATCCTTTTGGATCACAGTTGGAGCACGGGAATTAACGAGGAAAAACTGGTAATTTAAGTATGATAGCATTATGAGGATATGATGGATATCCTTAGGAGAGGAAAATGGTAGATGGGCATTAAAGAACAGTTGGGCACATGAAATTAAGGTGGCCATGATACACGACAAGTGGGCTCTCTTCCCTTGGTTAATAAATAAGATCTTAGGTGAGTTCAGTCTCAGTACCATTGTGGTTTGAGTTGAGACGAAATTGGTGGTGATGGAGAGGGTGGAAGATAGCTTGGCTATGTTGTAGAAACCAAATGCATTTATGCTTGACAAGATGGGAAGGAAAATTGGAAAGAATCAGTCGATTATATATAGTAGTTGGATGAAGCAACTCAATTATCAAATTACTCTAGTCTATGGGAGAATTGCAAGGAAAATGGCTTCTGCAATTAATGGAAGTGGCAATAATTTTGAGGATCTTGGGTACAGTAGGAGTTTAGTGGAAAACGTTGACGATTCTTACAAGCACGTTGTCAAAGGAGATTAACAAAAACATGGTTGTTGTGTTTGCTTGGTTATATGATATTGGGAAGGACATGGAGTTGATCCAAAAATCAATGGAACACCTGAATACTAGTGTTCTAAACATGAAACATAATGTAGAGAATATGTGGGTGTTATGAAGGAGGTCTTCGAGATCTGTGAAGGCTCTGCTCCAATGGAAGAAGGAAACACTGAAGCTACAAGCCGAGAACTGGAACTTGGTGCTAGTAAGAGTGTGAAACTAGGTATGCCTTTTGAGGAGGTTCAAGAAGAATGCGAGCCTGGAATTTGCGGGTAGTTGTTGTCTTATAATATCATTTTTTATGTTTTTTCAGATAGTCATGTACAGTCAGGTTTTTTGGAAAATCTATAGTCTGAAAGATGTAAAGAGTATATATATGAATAAGATAGGTATCTATATATATATATATATATATATATATATATATAAGATAGGTAGCAATAGGGTCTCTTTTATTTTACTCTATGATTGTAAGGGACTTGGCTAGTTCCCAGCTTTATTAATAAAAATTGGTACTTGTTTTTTGAAAAATAAAATTATTAAATTAATGAAAAATAATATTTATTTGATTTTTTGTATTTTTTTATTGAAGTAAATATTGAAATATTGTATTTATAATTAAAATTATATTTTATTAAATTATTTAAAAATATATATATTTATATATGAAACTTAATATTATAATTAGATCACACAAGAGAAAAATATATATTATTAAATGTTGAATTTACAATATATTTTTTAATTTATTTTTATTATTAAAATAAATATTGAAATATTTTATCTATATTTAATATTAATTTTTAATTAGAGTTTTTTTTTTTCAAGAAAAAATAACACTGGTTTATATTATGTACCAATTGAATATGTGTACTTATAATCATTACAATTATGGCATATGTAAAACTTTAAGGTAAACCTTACCTTCCTTGTAAAATAACTATCAGTCTCAAGAATACTTTGATTTTCTTACATAATTGTAGTCTTTCAAATTATAAATGTTGAATGAAAACAAAAACACGAAATAACTAGTCGTAATCTCTTCGATCTCCCGTTTGCGATTTCATAAGACATTTAGTTGGGATGATATAGTAGCCAAAATAGTGGTTGGTCTCTTCCTCCCAATTATCTCCAATCTTCTATTCTTTAATCATGTGAAGAACCTACTCCATCATACCATCATACGCAGATGATGTTGTATGCATGATGAGATCGTCAATAGCTGAGGATGTTGACTCCAAAATTAGGAGGATCAATGCAAAAAAATAAATGCAGAAGGATTGCTTGATCAAGAGTTAAGAGAAATGAACCATACCTATAGGGCCTTTCTCTTCCGAATTCAACAATTCATAATATATTTGACCAAAAACACCATTCAAACCTTTTTTGGAAAGCCTATTTGCTTGGGAATTATTTTCCCTAAAAATGTGTTTGAAATGTATAGTGGTAAAAGAATTCCTTAAAACTTCTATGTGCTCCAGCCAAGTCACAAGATGTCTCGGTGAAAGCTTGGTTCCTCTATTTAGATGGTCAATAAGTACCTTCGAGTCACCAAACACCCAAAAGTCTTCAATACAAAGCTGTGAAGCGAACCATAATAACCCCCATAAGGCCAACACTTCTGCTCTCATATTTGACCCAATTTGGGCGTACTAGAAAATCTTGTAATAACAGTGTGGCGAGAGCATTAGTCAGAGAACACACCCACATCTAGACTGCTCTGAAGCATCGTCAAAGAAACCTGTCGGGTAGTGAATTTCTACTGGCCTCATTTTCTTTGAGAGATCTACCGAAAGTTTGTGCACAGATCCCAGTATTGTAAAATGATAGTAGCAGTCCCCATAGGGCAGCTCGGCACCTCCTCGAAAATCCATTAATTTATTGAATATAAAAGATATTCACATCTCATTCAAATTAAAATATCTAAAATATATGACATAAAAAAATTTCATATTTCCCCATTTTTTCTTTATCTATTTAACATAAATTCCCCATTAAAAAATATATATATATATATATATATATTTTAATTTATTTAACTTTTTAATGTTCAAATATTTAATTATTCAAATTAGTTAAACATTATTTATGTTAAATATTTTTTTTAATTTATAAATATCATAATAACAATAAATTATTGAATTCACTTCCCCCCACACACACATAGATATATCATTTTTTAAATAATAAAATTATATAGACAATAATAAAATTAAACTCTATATGAACACCTTCGAGAAGTCTAGATTAGATAAATGAAGAGCTGGGAGTTTGAAAAACAGTCCCGTGCTTTTTTTTTAAATTAAACTCCATATGAGAAGCTTATGTCAGTCCTTGTACTTTTCTGAAAATTAAAAATTAAACTCCATATGAGAAGCTTATGTCAGTCCTTTGTAGTTTTCTGAAAATTAAACTCAAGCTGAGAAGCCTAGTCACATATATGAAAAAAAATCAGAATAAGTGTTTTTTAAGTCTAGTCCTTGTACTTTTCTGAAAATTAAACTCCATGTCAGAGCCTAGGTCCGATATATGAAAAAAAAAATCAGAAAAAATGTTTTTTAAAAGTTAGTTCTTGTATTTTTCTGAAAATTAAACTCCATGTAAGAAACCTAGGTCAGATATATGAAAAAAAAATCAGAATAAGTGTTTTTTAAAAGTCTAAAAAGAGGTAATTGGTGGGTTTCAGATTTCTGTGATATGAGATTGATTTACATCCTTACCACTCTAACATCTAATTTATTTCCAGTGAAAAGTAGCTATCGTTGATCTCGGGCAATAAGATATCAACGAAATTTCAAACCAGTGAACATTATAAAACTTCTTTATGGAACCATTCACTATTTTACACCATGTAACGAAAACCTGTAACAATGTAACAAGTCAATTAATCACTAACGAAAACCTGTAACACGGTATGACAGACCATGATCTAATACAATTTCCACATATATGAGATCAACAAATGAATTTTTTTTTTCCTTACGGTGACACTTAAATGTGCAGGTTTTGTTTGCAATGATTTCAGGTCTAGCCATTGGCTCTGGGTGGCAAGTTTATGTTGCGTGGATCAACATAGGGTGTTACTACGTCAATGGAGTCCCGCTAGGCGTGTTGCTTGGTTGGGTATTTGATTTAAGTGTCAAGGTGAGTCCACATAATTCTAGCGGTGCCTTAATACAATCATGACAAATGACAAAACGAATTTACTTTGCAGGGAATATGGACAGGAATGATTTGTGGAACTGCAGTGCAGACTCTGGCGCTTGCTTATATTACATATCGCTGTGATTGGGAGGGAGAGGTAAAGACAAACTATTAAACAAGAGAGTGCAGATTCTTGTGTTGTGTTAATGAATATTGATAGTGGTCATGCACTAATTAATTTGAATTTTGCAGGCTGCTAAAGCTAGAAATCGCCTCAACGCATGGTCTTCCGGAGATCCCGGTCAAATTACATCGGAGGAGGTAAGCCATATGCATTTTAATCTAATGGTGTATATCTTTAATATTATTAAAAGGACTTGAATGTAGGCTCTGTACCTTATTTTGTGCGTTTCCTTGGCAGCCGAGCACGGCTGGAGACGATGGCTTCCGTCCCTAGGTGAAGCTTACAGTCATGCATGACTTTTAGGTGTTGTCTAACTCTTGTATCTTTTGGATCAATTTTTATCAGAATCTGGTTAACAGCTTTGCATCAGTTTTTACCAGAATCTGGTTAGAAAATGTTGATCTTTGTGCTTACTATAATTTTTTAGAAAACATTGCCGAGAAATCCTCCGAAATGTACGACTTTATTTATCGAATCCCGTAGGTAATTCCGTGCCAGCGCACGAACATTTTCAAGAGCCAAATGGACATAATATAAAAATACTCCGGGAAAAGAGAGAATGGATATAACTCCGAAATTATGCACTGCCTTCCCGTCGGACGTTTTTCTTCTTATCTAAGTGCGGTTTACGGGTAAAAAGAAAATGAGAACGCCATTTGAAGTGACGTGGTTATTGCAGAAATTTAATAACTTGCACTAATGTCATTTGCAAAACAACTGCAACAATAATATATGAAAGATTGAGAGTGGTCATTTCCTTGAATACAATGGTTTTATTAATTAAAATTCCTCTTCACGGTTGGTATTCCACCTTATTAACTCTTTGAGTTCCACATATTTAGTTCTCATTAAAAGTGCAACAACAAGAAAGATTGAAAAAGTACTTTCCTTAAATAGTTGTTCTATTTATCAAAATTCTTCTTCACTGTTGACATTTTACCTTATTGATTCTTTGCCTTCCACCCACTTAGTTTGTTCAAATGTTTTATGTTGTATTTTTCCCAAGTTCACATTATGTTTATATCACATATAATCATTTTCAAAATGAACTACTCTTTCTTGGAATAATGGTTAAGAAACAATTTCAATTTCATTTAAGAAGAGTTGAATTGTAACTTTTGTGTGTAAAAAACTAATTTTAATTGGTGAAAATCTAGATCAACTCAAGATGCTTTCCCATTTTACCCTACCATATTCATCCACTAATATTGATTAATAACACTTTGACATTTGTCATTCCATTTGCCATCCTCAAATGTAAAATAGACCACTGATTTCAAATGCAATTTGATAAATCCAAAAAAAATGAAGTACCCATAAAGAAACTAGTTTGTCATTAACTAAAAAATTGTTGGAATTTAATTTCCAACTACTCGTATAAGATAGCAGGACAGCAGAATTTAATTGTGAAAGGATTGAAAGGCTGCAGAGTTAAGTTTGATGGCAAGTTGAAGAGCGGCGGATTTAAATGAAAAAGCGGTGGAAGTGTTGATCTTATCAGAAGCAACAACTGCATTAAAATCCCACCAAACATATTTATTCCAGAGGTGGCAATATTCCGGAGGGGCAGCATAGCTGGAGCAGCTGGAGGAATGGAGACCCCGGAGCAGCTGACGTCATACTCAGCTGGGCCCACACTTTACACTACAACAAAGCCATTCCGCGGGGGTATGAGAGCTGGGGAGAATGGTCTCCATGGAGCTCCCGAAAAGTATAACAAAAGAAACAAAAGGGAAATAAAGTAATATTTTTAACCTTGATATAGTTTGAACTTAATTTTATATTCCAGCACGTAAGTTTTTTTTCTTTTAATGTTTTACGCTCGGTAAATGTTTTGTTACCGCAGTAAGTTTAATTTTTTACTTTGGTTAAATATATATTATAAATATATGATATTTATAATATATATATTATGTAATGTTTCATATAAAAAGTAGAAAGCCCGTGAGGCAAGATGTATTGTTTTGTTATTACACAGCAATGTATAAAAAGGTAAAAGACAGATTGTAAGTTTTAATTTTTACACACAGCAGAGTGTAAAAGTTTGAATTGCACAGCAGTGCATTTATTTCTAAAGAGTGAACAGAGTATTTTCTGTGTGAGACAGAGAAGAGTTTTGTTTGGCACTGTGTCTTGTAACAGTCCAGCATTTTGTAATCCCTCTTAGAGAAAGAAGTTATTTTATTGTAATAGATTTTTACAGTGAATGAAATAGAATTTTTGTTGAAATCTATCTCCTGTGAGTAAAATTTTAATATTTTCTCTGTGTTGAAGAGGGGAGTTTTATTCTCCATTTGTTGTTATGGAATTTCCTATCTCCTGTGAGTAAAATTTTAATATGTTCTCTGTGTTGAAGAGGGGAGTTTTATTCTCCATTTGTTGTTATGGAATTTCCAAACATTTAAACATGGTATCAGAGCTATATCAGACTTTTTGAAGATCAAAGAAGCTGAAGGAAAGAGTTCTTTGTTGCAGCAGCTTCTCCAGCAGAGTGAAGACTCAATCAAAAAGAATCCAAAGGTATTTCTCTATATAGTTTTAGTGTTACTGTTGCAGAACAGTCAGTTATTTTACATACACAGTCAAGTGTTTTTGAATCATAGTTAAGAGTGCAGAATGGCTGGAGCCAGCACTGGTATGGGTATGGGAAATATCTATCTTCCAATATTTAATGGGAAAAATTATGACTACTAGTCAATAACTATGAGAGCGTTATTTTTCTCCCAAGACTTATGGGAATTTGTTGAGGATGGCTTTGAAGAGCCAGCAAATGAAGAAGAGCTTTATGTTTTAACTCGGGCAGGAAGGGAGATATTGAAGAGCAATAAGAAGAAAGACTCTGAAGCTCTTTTCTTATTGTATCAAGCAGTGCATGAGAGTGTGTTTCCAAGGATAGTAGCAGCTAAGAGATCCAGGAGAGTGTGTTTCCAAGGATAGCAGTAGCTAAGAGATCCAAGGATGCATGGGATACCCTCCAGATTTCCTATCAAGGTATGGAGAAGGTGAAGAAAGCAAAGCTACAATTGCTGAGGAGAGATTTTGAAACTCTCTGTATGAAAGAGTTTGATAACATAGACTCATTCTTCACACATGTGTTTGGAATGGTCACACAGATAAGGTCTCATGGAGAAACAGTTTAAGAAAGAAGGATAGTGGAGAAAGTGTTGAGGAGCTTACCCTCAAGGTTTGATGTGATAGTCACAACGCTTGAAGAGACAAAGGATCTCTCAAATTTTTCAGTTGATGAAATTCATGCATCATTGATGACTCATGAACAAAGATTGGGTAGAAATGCATAGTCATCTTTGGAGCATGCCTTTAAGACCCAAATTTTATTTGGAAGAGGAAGAGGTCAAGGCAGAGGAAACTACAGAGGAAAAGGAAGAGGCAGAAGCCAAAAGAAAGGAGGAAGAAATAACCCTTCACATACTCATGGAAGGAGCAACAATTAGAATCAAAGCTAGGGCCAAAGTAGCAGCCAACAAGGTGGAAAAAATCATGCACATGGACAAAGGTATGACAAATCCGATGTCTAGTGTCATTATTGCAAAAAATATGGAAATTATGCAAACGAGTGTAGGAAAAAGCAATATGACATGAATAATAGGCATAATTCTAATGTTACAAGAGAAAAAAAGAACCCAAAGAATGTGTTGTTAACATATAATGTAGCACAAGATAGACAAGATGATGTATGGTTCTTAGACTCAGGTTGCAGTAATCACATGACTGGAAACATAGCAATGTTTTCCAATCTTGATGAAGATGTTAAATATGAAGTAACAACAGGAATAGATACTAAGATCTTTGTCAAGGGAAAATGCAGAGTAAGTATCCTTGCAAGAAATGGAGAGAAATTTTTTTTTCCAGATGTATACTATGTTCCTAGCTTGAAATGTAATCTTTTGAGTGTTGGGCAGCTCATTGACAAAGGTTACAATGTATTTTTCAAAAATGATGTGTGCAAAATTATGGACATACCTCTAAGCAAGAAATTCCTTCCAGAGGTGCAGATGACCAGCAATAGGATGTTTCCTCTCAAGCTCAATGTAGATTTGAAGGGAAGAAGAAAGAATGTAGTAGCTGTAACACAAGAGGTCTTTCAAAAGGAAGTGAAAGATGAGAACTGGTTTGGAATTTGAGATTTGGACATCTCAATTTTGGAGGACTAAATTTGTTTTACAAGAAAATAATGGTAAGGGGATTACCATTGATAGAAAAATCGGACAACCTTTGTGAAGGTTGTATCTTGGGAAAACAACACAGAGAAAATTTTCCATTAGGAAAGAGCATAAGGGCAAAGACACCCTTAGAAATTGTCCATTCAGATTTATGTGGACCAATGCAAACACCATCACTAGCAAGTAGCCACTATATGCTAACTTTTATTTATGATTTCACAAGGAAAACTTGGGTTTATTTCTTGAAATATAAAAGTGAAGTGTTTGAGAAATTCTTCCACTTTAAGGCACTTGTTGAGTACCAAAGTGGGCAGCACATTAAATTTTTAAGGACTGATAGAGGAGGTGAGTATATCTCTAAATAATTTCTGCGTTTTTGCAGAGAAAATGGCATACACAAGCAGTTTACAGCAAGGTACACACCGCAGCAAAATGGAGTTGCTGAAAGGAAAAATAGAACAATCATGGATATGGTAAGAAGTATACTGAAGGCAAAACATTTGCCAAATGATTATTGGGCTGAAGTTGTACATTGTGCAGCATACATCTTGAATAGATTCCCAACCAAAGAAGTAATGAACAAAGTTCCAGAAGAAGCATGGAGTGGCATAAAACAAGGTGTCACCCACATGAGAGTTTTTGGTTGTGTGGCTTATGCACACATTCCAGATCAGCTAAGGAAGAAGTTGGATAGTAAGGGGGAGAAGTGTATTTTTATTGGATACAGTGAGGAATCCAAAGCTTATAGGTTGTATAACCCATCCACCAAGAAATTTATTGTAAGCAGAGATGTTCAATTCATTGAGGAAGAAGCTTGGGATGGAAGCATTGAGAAAACAGTCAATGTAAAGAGTTGTTTTTCTCATGATGAAAATGAGGATGAAATGGCTGAAATACATCCATCATTAGCACCACTACCTCCACCAACACAAGGACAGCAAGGGACACCACAAGCTGGAGTAATAACACCCTTAAGAAGTAATGATAGTGCTTCTTCAAGCACACCACAAGGAGTATATTTGAGTGCTTCTACAAGCGCAAGTACACGAAGTGAAAGAGGAACCAGATTCAGAAATATGAATGATATTTATGAGAAAGAGGCAGAAAATGAAGGTATGAACTTTTTATTTGCATTATGTTGTCATGTTGATGATCCTATTCATTTTGAAGAAGATATAAAAGATAAGAAATGGATAGATGCTATGGATGAAGAAATGAATGCAATAGAGAAAAATAAAACATGGGAATTGGTTGATCTCCCAAGAGGTAAGGAAGTCATTGGAGTGAAATGGGTTTATAAAACCAAGAGAAATGTTGAAGGTAAGATTGAAAGGCTCAAGGCCAGACTTGTTGTCAAAGGCTATAAGCAGCAACATGGAAGAGATTATGAAGAAAATTTTGCACCGGTTGCAAGAATGGAAACAATGAGAGCGGTGTTGTCCATAGTAGCACAAAACAAATGGAAGGTTTACCAAATGGATGTAAAATCAGCATTCCTAAATGGAGTATTTATGGAAGAGGTTTATGTTGAACAACCTCTTGGCTATGAGAAAAAGGGCCAAGAGCACAAAGTTTGTAGATTGAAGAAAGCTCTTTATGGGCTAAAAAAAGCACCAAGAGCATGGTACAATAGGATAGATTTCTATCTACTGGAGAATGGGTTTGAAAAATGTGAAGGAGAACCCACATTATACATCAAGGAGAAAGATGGTAAGATGCTCATTGTTGTTTTGCATGTTGATGATGTGATATTCACAGGTAATGATGATTACCTCATTGATAATTTTAAAACAGTCATGAAGGATGAATTTGAAATGAATGATATGGGATTGATGAGATACTTCTTAGGAATAGAAGTAGAGAAAAATGAAAATAAAATTTTTATTTCTCAAGCAAAATATGTAAATGAAGTTTTTGAGAGATTTAACATGCAGGATTGCAAGGCAGAAATTACGCCCACAATGATAGGATTGAAACTCAACAAAGATGACAGCAACAATGATTTTGATCCTAGTTTGTACAAGAGCATAGTTGGCAGCCTCATGTATTTGACTGCAACTAGGCCTGATATTATGCATGCTGTGAGTTTAATTTCCAGAATTATAGAAAGGCCAAAGGAGGCACATTGGCAAGCAGCAAAAAGAATTATGAGGTATGTGAATGGAACAAAGAGGTATGGAATTTTATATACCACTTCAGAAAATTCTGAATTGATTGGATATACTGACAATGATTGGGCTGGAAGTATAGATGACTGGAAAAGTACATCTGGTTATGTTTTTCATATGGGTTCAGGAGCCATTTCATGGGCATCTAAGAAATAACCAATTGTGGCATTGTCTACAGCAGAAGCAGAGTATGTGGCAGCTACAACAGCAACATTTCAAGCAGTTTGGATGAGAAGAATGTTGAGGAATCTATGCCAAGAACAAGTAAAAGGCACATTGATTTATTGTGACAATAGCTCAGCTATAGCATTGTCAAAGAATTCTGTGTTTCACAAGAGAACGAAACACATTTATGCTAATTTTCACTACATCAAGGAGCTAGTGAACAATGGAGAAATTGTTCTAAAACATTGCAGAACAAAGGAGAAGTTTGCAGACATTTTAACAAAACCACTAGGAAAGAAAAGTTTTGAATATTTGAGGAAATGCATGGGTATGACAGATAACCCAACAACTGACTTTAAGGGGGGGTGCTAAAAATAATAAAGTCACCTGCAACCCTATGCAGGAGAAATGGAGTACAACAGGGCCATAGGTTGAGTGCACACCATGGTGTATTCAATAGAGTTTAAATGAAGCTGTAAGGAATTTTTTGTGTTTTGAGCAGCAACCACCTTTGCAGAGAAGCATTGAAGAAATCGTGGCTCGGGCCACACAACATACAGTTTTGATAAACAGTCAAATCGAGCTTTAACGCCCTCACCAACTAAAGTTTTGAGTTTAAATGCACCAAGTTATTTGAATTGAGTGGGTCCCATTTGCCAGCGCAATGCAACGTGGACTAATCAACAATCATCGCTTCATTGCACTTTGCGTGTTCCTTTGCACCACCGCAAGGTTCGCCGCTCCACTACGATGCGATGTGGTCCCCACCAGCCATCACAACATCGCATATCGGCGGCGCAATGAGTCGAGCAACCAACCTCCATCTGGACCCGAAATCTTTATAAATTCAAGTTTATAAACTCTTCGCGTGCCGAATTGCCATGACGTCACATATCACTTTTGTTATGCGAACTTTTTATAAAAGACAGTTCAATTTTGGTTTAAAGTCTGATGGGGCCCAACACCAGCCAATAGGAAAGCGTTCACATTTATTTGAGACCTGCTGATGTAGGGCTCATTTGTAATGCAAAAAGAATGCAATATGGTTTAATTTTTGTCTGAAGTCCGAGTTCATTGGTTTATTGAACTTTGGTTAAAGTCTTATGTCCCGGTGGAAGTATTAAAGTTTCCAAACCTTATTGTAATGTTTTATATTGCAATATATTGTTTTTTTATCGCGCGACCAAAAGTATTTTGACTTTTTTATAATTTATACAAGGGTTATAATATATATTATAAACTTTGTAAGTTTATAATATATATATTCAATAGTTTTTTTGTTTTTTTTTTAAAACAAATGCTGCGCCATACAAAAAAAAACCCGAAGGCATATAAATACCACAGTGTAATATTTTTAAACTGTATGAGATTATTGTTGTGTGTGTAAGCCCAAAGGCAAAACAGGAAAGACAAAGAAGCATTGTAAGTGCGTTTTTTTTATGAGAGACAGAGTTTTGTTCTGTAAAACATTGTGTGTTGGAGCAGTCATATACAATTTTTGTAAATCCCGCAGGAGGAGGAAGAAAACAATTTTGTAATGTTTTCTTTGTTAATGAAATAGAAGCATTTTTTGTCATCTCTGTCCAGCAAGCAAGATTTTTTTTTCATTTCTCTGTGTTAAAAGAGGAGAATTTCTATTCTCTAGTGTGTTCGGAATATTCATAAATTACAACATTTATTTCAACATATCCTTATTATGATGAATTAACTTACGAATAATAACTTTGTTTTCGCTAAGAGTTTTTTCACTGTAGCTACCCAGGCAGCTTCTGGTTAAACCCAGGTAGCCTTTCCTTCAGTAATAATTTCACAAAATTTATCGACCATATGCTTGTATGCAAGGGTAGCCACAAGAATAATTTTCTGTTCAATTTCAACTTAATCCTCATTAATTACATAATAGGTTCTTTTATGCATTTCCACTACACTGTAAGTCTCTTATTTTTTTCTTTGATGTATATATCTTGGTAAAATCCTCAGCAACAACCATGCATTTCATTGATATTTTTTTTCTCATTAGCAGTCGACATATCTCAACTGTAAAAATAACTACTATGCATAAAACACAGTTTGCACATTTCCTTAGAAACAAAACTTCTGTAAATGCATATTCTTTACTTAATCAATTGAACAGTAAGAAATACAAACAAAATATTATCGAAAGTACATCCATTTCCTACTATAACAAAAGGTTCGACTACTTTTTCAAGGAATTAACATTTATCTGTCCTCTCCAGTCTTGCTATGGAAATTGATCAAAATAACGTGTTATCCACCCAACTAACGACATTGAAAATCATTTCCAAGCATTCCCCAGAGCCTCCAAAGTAGTTTAAAACATTACCATTCCAGGACCTCCAGTCCACACGATTCTTGTGCAAAGTTTTCACTGGATACTACCAGATCAAAACAACTGTTCTTAGCAGCGTACTGCTCACCCTGACAATGTCCTCTTCAAAATTATCTTTTTTTTTGTCTTTTTTAATTTCCCTTCTTAAAATGAAGTAATTGTTTTTCTAATTACCTGGAAACCAAGATCCTCTTTAAAGTCATTCCCATATTTTTTCTTAAATATCCTAAAATAATTATTATATTCTTTCCATATTCTTTTACCAAACTCAAAGGGAAACTTGTTTTTATGAAGTACTTAAAAACAAAAACTAAATGTAAATGTTAGTGAACGCAAATGTCAATATGCCAAGGGTGTTACAATTTTCAATACTTAAAAAAAAAAAAATTGGATAAAAGGTATGTAATTCCACATATATAATGCTTTTCACATTTCCTATAGGCTTAACTCGCATTCTTATTAAATAACACCTTTTTAAAAACCAACCCAAATTTGATCACTCTCACTACATAATAAATTATTTTCATCTGCAAAACTAAATTCTCACCTGCTTGATTCCTACGGAAAGCAAAAAAAAAAAAAAATGCTAAATTCCACCGTGAAAGATAATTTAACATTTATCATTTGGATTTAAATTCATCAGCTCGGTGGACCCCACATGAAATAGAAAGGAGTTGTCTTTAGTGCGACTTTTTGGAGTTTCAGGTGCCAGAATCCGGTGAAACAAATTGAGGTAAAATATTGATTTCTATTATTTAAACTGATTTTTTGACTGTATATATGGATTCAGCACCCTAAAAAACCCCTAGGGCACTTCGATTGTGCAAGGTTACCCATCAAATTTCTATTTTCACTAAATTCCTGCTGGAATTTAAAGAAATTAAACCGAAAAAAACTGCCGTAAAAGCCTTCAAAAAGTCGCATTATAGATTACTGCAAATAGAAATAGAGTAACCAATCATGTAAGTGCTTTGACGTATTTGCATTACAAACATTTACATGGCCAGATTGTCAGTACAATTTGCATCCCCTGGTTGTGACAACTAACTGTTGGACATCTGCTTATATCTAAGCATACTATCAGATACAACTTTATAATTCGAAAATCATTTATACACGAATAATTACGAATTAGAGTGGGAGGAATTCAAAGCAAGCTATTGTACTCGAGTTTTGAATCTCCTCATTGTTGTGAATACAATTTTTGTTAAATAGTTTTAATTATTGATATAGTTTAAGTAGACTTAGTGATTAAGAGTATGTGTTTTTTGTGAAAAGTTATAGGTTCAAATTAGATGAGTAGAGTACGTACGTTTTTTTTTTAAAATGTTACAGATTCAAAACTAGATAAATAGAATAAGTATGTTTTTGTAAATTTAGCATTTAAATTGCTGAGCTGAGACCTTCAACACCATTGACTTTATTTACATTTTTTTTATTTTGAAATAGTCTAAAGTCTACATTTCCGTAATGATAACCACTCTCCCATGAAAAATGATATGCTTTGGAAAACATTGCAAGAAAATTTATATTAACTCAAATATATTTATATTTTACAAAATAAAAAGTTTTATTATTAATTTAAAAATAAAATATTATTATTATTATAAAAATAAAATATACAAATAATAAATTCTATATTAATTAAAAAAATTATTATTAAAAAAATTATATATTACAAATTATTACTTTTATAAAAATAAAATATAAAGAATAATAAATTTAATATTAATTAAAATAATTATTATTTAAATTTTATTATTATTATTATTATGATAAGAAAATGTAAAAAGTAATAAATTATATATAAATTTGGATTGATTTTAGATTGTGAGGAGGCAGGAATAAATTGTTTTTTAGTAAATTCAATTCACATAAATGATATAATAAATTTTACAATATGATGATGATGATGGTTAACTAGACTAAACTTTGGTCTATCGTGTTAGCCACCTATAAATTTGTTATAGCAAAAGGTGGCTAAAACTTTTTGAGCCTTCAAGGAACAAATTTTATTGCTAAAAAGTGTTGGCTCTTGAAGACTCTTAAAGGCCTCATACCTCTGTCCCATCTTCACTTCTGTGCCCATTCTACACTTAGAAATCCTGCTGATTCCCAAGAAAGAATACTGCTGCAAAGACCCTTTTCCCTTTTTCCCCTTTTCCAAAACTAACCTCTTGTTCTCTCCTGTTTCCCCATAAGATCCCTCATTTTCATATTTTCCCCTTTTTTTTCCTTTATTCAAAATCCCTTGATAAGGTTTTAAAAACTCCCTCTTAGCCTTATCGAAACTCTAAAATTCCTTTGAAAATCATTGAAAAATGCCTAAAAAACACATTTTCATATTATGGACTTAAGCCCCCATGGGCTAAGTCTTTAGCCCTCCCTTCCATATGCCCTGGTGCTGGAACCGAGCGCCAGTCTTCCAACCGCTTATCGCGTTGCCCAATTATGATTGGCCCTCTGCTTTAACCCTCAGTCATATGTTTCTCCATGCGTCCAAAGGCCCTGCAATCAGGTGCTAAGCCATTTTTAATATTAATTATGTCCGCCCAAAGTTTAAAACCTTTGGTTATATATTAAATCCGTCGGCTTTTATTATATTATAAAAATTTTTCCGGTCCAATTTTAGTCGCTCCGCACCATCAATCTGATCTGAAGATCCGACGGCGCGCGACCTATCAACCTGGTGGTCCCTGCCAACCACTCACCATTCCAAAAACCGGGCTGTATCCATCGCACCACCTTCAAGCAGAAGGTGGGTTTTTCTCGATCAGCACCGATTCCATACGCTGGCCGACACGTGACCTGGGCACTATTCATAAAACCGCCGTCCATCGCGCGTTAAAGATCGGACGTGGACCCGACGCGATATTGATGCACGCCGTCCGATCTGAGGCCACTCATCGGATGGTAGTTTCTCTATGAAGATGCCTGGCAGTTAACTAGGCTATGACACGGCATTTAAAAGATCTCCACCATCGATCTGATCTGCAGATTGACGGCCCATATTTCATCGCCCGGTCTCCTCGTCCACAGCAGCGCCGGTGGTCCCAGTGCCACATTAGCATCCACGCGGCAAATTTCTATTGGGGTGGGTCTCCGTGTTTTCTTGTCCAGTCAGCAAAGTCGGGCCCGAGAACTTTACTTAGCATGGTTTAATTAAATTTTGAAGTCCGGGCGTGTTTTTAAGGTTTATTAGCGCCGTCCTCCACCGTTGATCACGTGGGCCGATCCCATCTGACAGCCCACGTTTGTCCCGATTCCCAAACCTGATTTTATGACCATTTTTTTCCAAAACACAGGTTTTAACCCATTTCTCCAGTTTTCCCAAAAACTGACTCCTCCTCTTTGACTTTTTGCCTCCGTTCCCGACTATCGATCTCTGCGCGATCGACGGCTCCGATTTAACTTCTCCCTTTTTCTTTTTTGACCCCTTTTGATCAATCTCGACTGTTGGATGATTCCATCCAACGGCCATGCTCTCCCCGCATGTCCCCCCGCAGGAATAAACCTATATATGCAAGATTTTATAACATTATTTGTATTTTGTAGGGTTTTAATGGTTTTTCCGCCATAACTCAAGAAATTTCAAAGGCAGGGGGTTACGATCCTCCTGCCTTTGATTCACCAAAGAAAATAAATCGCAGGGTTTAAAATTCACGTTTCATCGATGTTTCATGAGGCATTGATGGCATATCACCCCTGCATAGCCCTGCATACCAGCAAAGCACCTAAAATCAAGCACAGTCAACGAGTATTAGTGCAGAAAACCAGAGATATGCCAGAATAAAAGACTGAAGAGGGGCATTCGGGGATTACGTTTAAGATGGTTTATCAAAAGCCTAATCCCCGATTAAAACACAGTTAAAGGAAGAAATCATAAAGGTTCATCGGACATAAGGCCTCCACTGCCACATTTGAGGCAAATTGATTCCTCCCAGCTACCACAAAGCCACCTGTGTCTTGAAGCATTCAACCAGAGGCTGAATTTATTGATCAGGACCAGATACCTGCCTCATAACGTAGCCAAAGGATAAATTCTGTAGACAAACTAATGAAAAAATATCAGCAGAGTAAATTCGACATCACGCAGAGCCTCAAAGGTCAAAATGAGCTCCCACCGAGCTTAAATCTTTATGAAAATCATTTAATACAGAAGACACCAATGTAAGTTTCTTCATTAAGCCCCCAAAGGCTGAGAAGCCATTAAGTCTGTATTAATTGTAAATTGGATATCTTTTATCAGATCTCACCTCCTCATTCTTCTATATATACTATTGTAGAAGATGAGTGAGGGGTTGGTTGATTAGGTTGCTGAACATTGTAATGTAATTGAGCTGAAAAATTCTGATTGTAAATAGTATTCACTGGCTCTTGGAGCTCTGCTTGTGATAGATAAGTTAGGCTGAGATGAGTAGATGATTGCTAAACTAAAGCATTGGATTTAAAGCTGTAACTGGTTTGGAGCATCAATACAAGCTGATTTATGGGATCCTGGTCTATGTTGACGGTGATGTTTTTCTCATTGTAACTTGTTATTTTGTTTCTGTTTTCACTGTGTTCATCTTCTCTTATAAAGAACAACATGCATAGAGTTAGGACTTACTGTATATCAGTAACCTTCTCTGACTGAAAATCTGTATCTGAATGTTTTCTTCCAATCTGTGTTATTTGGGAATGATTTAATTCAGTTTAAGCATAGGAATGCTAGTGTTCCCTTGTCTTATTGTCTTAGCTGAATTATTTTCTTAAATGTTATTTTCAGTTTATGTTAGGTGAAGATGAACTGAGGAAGATATAGCAAGCCCTGGTCCCAGTTTTATCTCCACAACTGTCTGAATGTTTCCCTTGGAATGTGTTAAAAGCTGGCTAGTTTAGAAGTACTTACCAGATCTTAGGCCATTCTGTGTTATCTTTGTGATTGTCTTGAAAGTAACCAAGTAAAGCAGAGCTAGGAGAGGATTTGTGGTGAGCCCGACCCACTAGTTTCTACCCTAACAGTTGCCTTCAAGTTTCCCTTTGTTTTTTATATGTTTTCTATTAAAAGTGTATCAAAGGCTGGCTAGTTTAAAAGTGCTTACCAGATCCTAGTTTTCTTTCATGTTTTTCTTAAGTGTGTGTCAAAGGCTGGCTAGTTTAAAAGTACTTACCAGATCCTGGGCTGCTCTTTGTTCTACATCTGTTTAATTTTCCTTCTTGTTGTACCATTTCATTCCATAAATCAATCTTGAAAGAGATCCTTAGACATAGATGACTTGCCCCATGGACCACTCTTGCCTCTTGTTGTTCCAATTAAACCCTATTATGACCCCATAGCCCAATGGACTAAAACCTATAGTTATCTACCTACCTGGTCAAAGCTTGTTCTATTTTCTTGCAACTTCACACCTTTGAAACTCTTTGCATTTAGAACTCTCCACCTCAGACAGTAATCATGTTCAACCATCCAAAAACAAAACAAAACCCTTGACCTTCATAACTAGCCTAATATTATTACCCAAAATTTCAAAGACAATTCCATCTTTGCACTTATTGGAGAGATCCCTCTCCGGATTCAGGAGGGCTAGATCCTAGAATCCCAAAGTGGTTGAAATAATGTTGTTTCTATGATTGGACTTTGCCAGTTTTTCTAATTACATATTCCTAATATTTCTGGCGACTCCGCTGGAGACTGAGTCGAATTTTCATCTTAGTTTCCTTTAGAAATTCATACAAACCTGGTGAGTAAAAAGTAGCCTTTTCAAGCACTACCAAATAATGGTAATCATGGATGAAACTTGTTTGAATCAGTGACAAGCTAGGTAAACCCTAGGATTCTCATAAAATTTTATCTAAACCTTGAAAAATCAGTTGGCTTAGCCATAAGAGTAGACTGTCTTTGTCTCATGACCGTAGCTAAGTTTTGAAATAGAGTTAGGACATTCTTAGAAAACCACACAACTGAAAAATAACTCACAAAATAACAAAAATATTTCAAATTGGTATCCAATAAACATGGTGGTGGACCATAAAACCTTTTACCTCTGAAAAGAGCTAAAAACTTCCACTTGGCGACTCCACAATCCTTAGTAGACCTTAAGACTCCACTGGGAAGAACCCTTATCATTGTAATATCATTCAAACTTAGTTAGAAGAATGTAGGGTGAAAATTTGTGTAAACAGATTAGTAAACCTCTCAAAGATTGTCATACCTAGTTGAAATTTTCTTGTTTATTTGGGTCTGAAAAACACAGGATAGTGGCTCCTAGAAATATTCACACTAGAGCCCATCTTGACCCTAACCCACCTGAGACGGTAGATAACCCAGAAAATATCCTTAGGAAGTCTCCTAAGATAAAATTATCAGCTGTTTTCAGATCACCCTTGAGAGCTAATTCAGTTCCTGAAAATCTTACAGCTCCACAAGAAACACATGGTGGTGGAACCATAAAACATTTTACCTCCTTACGAGCTAAAATTTTCTCCACCTAGCAACTCCACACTCTGAAACTTCTAGAAGGCCAAATGAATCCACTGGTAGAAGACTCTGAATTGATTGACCGGACACAGTGACCTCTTTCCTTATTTACAAAAATGATTCCAATAATACAACGAGGATATGCCCCAATGAGTAGAGATCATATCCATGGGTTTCCACATAATATTCCCCAGGTGAATTGGGATGACAACTTGCCTCTTTTTCAAGGTGAAAAGTTTGATGATCCTCTATTACATCTCATCAAATTTCATATACATGTATGGAGGTTGAAAGTTGAATGGCATGAAGACTGCCTAATGAAAATGTTCATGTTAACATTAGAAGGAAAAGCTAGGGATTGGTATGAATGCTTAAGATCTATTAGTTTGTTTTCTTTAAGAGACCTTGAATATGTGTTCTATGAGAACTATAAAGAAAACACTACATCATTATCATTGGGTGCAATATATTATGATCCATCACAAAACATCACCCAACACATTATATATAATGAGGAAGCTTTGGAAGAGATGCATCCCGAAGATCTTTTAATAGCCATTCATGAGTTTAATATCCTATTGAAAAATTTTAAGAACATAGATGAATCAGTTGAGGAAGAGATGATCCAACCAGTAAAGAACATTCCTCAAGATATCCCTGAAAACTCAAATATTGATTCATCATCCCTTATAACCGAGGCTCAAGAAGACATCCAACCTCAAAATCAGTCTTTGCAAGAGACAGAGAACTGTTGTACTCCTGTTCAAAGGAACGTAGAAACATCCTTCCCTTTGACAGAAAAAGAGATAGATTAGACTACTTATAAACAGTCAACCTCTGAAACTTTCTGCAAAACAAACACTCTTGCCCATTTACATAGAGAACTTTGTTGTACAGATTTAGAAAGTTCTTTTGTAGATCAGAATGAAGAAGGACCTACCGATAACCCAGTATGTTTGATTGGTAGTATTACTTATATTCGTGATTCTCCTAAATTTGATCTACCTAGTGATGATGCTTCCCAAACAAAGATTAATTTTGCAGGATCATCATTAGCAAATTTATGTGAGGAAGATCAGTTCCTTCAAAGAAGTAATGAGCCAGTGAAGACTATTTACGATACTGATGATGAAAGCTTTCAAAGCCTAGAAGTGAGTGAATATTCATTCGATCTTTGCTCTGCTTCATTTCAGATCATCAGTAATAATTTCCATGTGATTGGGACTCAACAGACTTTCGGCTCAAGGGATGAGGAGGAAAGAAACAAAGAAATTTTTGGTCAGGTTGAAATCAAAGAGTTTTTCCTTAAAAAAGAGGAATAAATTTAACACACCCCTGCTCAAGAATATAATAACCCCCTCATAAAGTACAATCCACTAAACCAGAGCTTACTAGGGCTACAAGAGGACAACACTGCCAAATATGATCAGTCCTCTAGTTCAGATGATGATGAAGAAGAGGGAGAGAAACAAATAGAAGACTGTCCTACTGAGGATATACCATCTTCTCAAGAAGAATCTTCTTCCTTTTCTGTTAATAATGATGAAGCTTCCAAGCAACTTTATGAAGATATGCTCCTCAAAGCTGAAGTCTTGGAAGCAGACAATCTACCAGACATGGGGGACCAAAAAGAAGAGAACCTTCTTTTCTTTGTTGATCCTTTGGAAGAGTGTGTGGAGATCCCGACTGGCTCAAATTATCAAGCACTGATCCTTTGCAAGAGCCAGAGACATGAAAAGCTGTCACCTTCTGTGATAGTTTTTATTTTGAAGATTAATCTTCAATATGTTCTATGGATACCCTTGAAAAACAACCAGAATTTTTTCTTCTTTTTGACATTACTCAACTGGCTACATTGGCATTTTTGTATCATATGATAATGTAAATACTTTGTAGTTAGAATAGGTTAGGTAGGAATGTCAATAAATCTCAACCTTTGAGAATTTAGTTATGTGCTATTCTCTTATTTTTAGAAAATCAAAAATAAAAAAACAGTAAAAGAAAGAAAAGAGGGCAGATTGTGAAAACAAGAAAGGTACAGCCCCATACCAAAAAAGAGAAACAAATCTGAAAGTGTGCAAGCTCAAATGCCACTCTTGAAGAACACACTTCTAGTTAGTCAAACAGCTTAATCTTGACTAATTAGATTTAAATTTTATGCTGATAGGTTAGTGAATTCGATTTTCCAAACTGTTTAATCTTGGCTTATCAGTAGATAGATTAGGATAGAAATTAAAGGTTCAATCATGCTCAAAATTTGAACCTAAGTTTCAAAGAGAAAATGACTCAAATTTGTTTCAAATACTGAGTCAAAAGATGTAAATCTAGTTCTAATTAGCTCAAAACCTGAACCAGAAGAAAAGCAAAGATAGCTCAAAACAAAGGTCAAAACAGAGCTGTAAAAAGAGGAAGGAAATGTTTTCAAAGCTCAGATCTCAAGCCTTCCATTTTTGTTTTAAATTTTGTGCAAAATAATTTCTATGTACAGTTTGTTCTTATGCCATAGACCAGCATCAAGTCAGACTGTTCAATCCTGACTTGAGTGCTTTTAAATTTCTGTTGTAGAATTTAGAGAATTAAAGTCTGTTGGACAGTTTAATCCCAACAGACAGTAGATTAGGTAGGGAATCATATGGGCTCAACTGTTTAATCTAGGTCCATGAAGAAATAAGGAGTAGAAATAGATTAGATTTCTTGCTTTCAAAAGAATAAAATGTTGTAAAAAGATTTTTCCAATCCAAGTGCACTCAAATGAAGAAAAAATGCTAGATCAGTAGGATTGGGTAGGTAGAAATCTTGTATTGATGAAGATCCATTTTTTTTTTACTGCTAATATGTTTTCCGAACAAAGAAGATCATCCATAGAAAGAAAGGCAGTCCAATGGATGAGGCAACTGATCAGCCTCCCAGAGAATGCAAGTCTGAAGTTCTTGATGCCTTCAAGAAGGCACCATCCCCAAGTGGAGCCACTGTTAGCCACCTATAAATTTGTTATAGCAAAAGGTGGCTAAAAGTTTTTGAGCCTTCAAGGAACAAATTTTATTGCTAAAAAGTGCTGGCTCTTGAAGACTCTTAAAGGCCTCATGCCTCTATCCCATCTTCACTTCTGTGCCCATTCTACACTCAGAAATCCTGCTGATTCCCAAGAAAGAATATTGCTGCAAAGACCCTTTTCCCTTTTTCCCCTTTTCCAAAACTAACCTCTTGTTCTCTCCTGTTTCCCCATAATCCCTCATTTTCATATTTTTCCCCTTTTTTTTCCTTTATTCAAAATCCCTTGATAAGGTTTTAAAAACTCCCTCTTAGCCTTATCGAAACGCTCAAATTCCTTTGAAAATCATTGAAAAATGCCTAAAAAAACACATTTTCATATTATCGACTTAAGCCCCCTTGGGCTAAGTCTTTAGCCCTCCCTTCCATACGCCTTGGTGCTGGAACCGAGCGTCAGTATTCCAAATGCTTATCGCGTTGCCTAATTGTGATTAGCCCTCTGCTTTAACCCTCGGTCATATGTTTCTCCATGTGTCCAAAGGCCCCACAATCGGGCGCCAAGCCATTTTTAATATTAATTATGTTCACCCAAAGTTTAAAACCTTTGGTTATATATTAAATCCGTCGGATTTTGTTATATTATAAATTTTCCGTCGGTCCAATTTTCAGTCACTTCGCACCATCGATCTGATTTGAAGATCCGACGGTGCGTGACCTATCAACCTGGTGGTCCCCGCCAACCACTCACCATTCCAAAAACCAGGTTGTATCGATCACACTGCCTTCAAGCGGAGGGCGGTTTTTTCTCGATCGGCAGTGATTCCATACGCTGGCCAACATGTGACTTGGGCACTGTTCATAAAACTATCGTCCATCGCGCGTTAAATATCAGACGTGGACCCAGCGCGATATTGATGCACGCCATCCGATCTGAGGCCGCTCATCGGACGTTAGTTGCTCTACGAAGATGTCTGATAGTTAACTAGGCTACGGCATGGCATTTAAAAGATCTCTTCCATCGATCTGATCTGCAGATCGATGGCCCATATTTCATCACCTGGTCTCCTCGTCCACAGCAGCGCCGGTGGTCCCAGCACCACATCAGCATCCACGTGGCAAATTTATATTGGGGTGGGTCTCCGTTTTTTCTCGTCCAGTCGGCAAAGACGGGCCCGGGAACTTTAATTAGCATGGTTTAATTAAATTTTGAAGTCCGGGCGTGTTTTTAAGGTTTATCAGCGCCGTCCTCCACCATTGATCGCGTCGGCCAATCCCATTCGACGGCCCACATTTGTCCCGATTCCCAAACCTGATTTTATGACCATTTTTGTCCAAAACATAGGTTTTAACTCATTTCTCCAGTTTTCCCAAAAACTGACTCCTCCGCTTTGACTTTTTGCCTCCGTTCCTCCGTTGGCTCCGATTTAACTTCTCCCTTTTTCTGTTTTGACCCCTTTTGATCAATCTATGTCGTTGGATGATGCCATCCAGCGGCCATGCTCTCCCCACATGTCCTCCCGCAGCAATAAACCTATATATGCAGGATTTTATAACATTCTTTGTATTTTGCAGGGTTTTAATGGTTTTTCTGCCATAACTCAAGAAATTTCAAAGGCAGAGGGTGACGATCCTCCTACCTTCGATTCACCAAAGAAAATCAATCGCAGGGTTTAAACTTCACGTTTCATCAATGTTTCATGAGGCATTGATGCCATATCACCCTTGCACAGCCCTGCATACCAGCAAAACACAGTAAATCAAGCACAGTCAAAGAGTATCAGTGCAGAAAACCAGAGATATGCCAGAACAGAAGACTGAAGACAGGCCTTCGGGGATTACATCTAAGATGGTTTATCAAAAGCCTAATCCCCGATTAAAACACAGTTAAAGGAATAAATCATAAAGGTTCATCGGACAGAAGGCCTCCATCGCCACATTTGAGGCAAATTGATTCCTCCCAGCTACCACAAAGCCACTTGTGTCTCGAAGCATTCAACCAGAGGCTGAATTTATTGATCAGGACCAGATATCTACCTCATAACGCAACCAAAGGATAAATTCTACAGAAAAACTAATGAAAAAATATCAGCAGAGTAAATTCGACATCACGCAGAGCCTCAAAGGTCAAAATGAGCTCCCACCAAGCTTAAATCTTTATGAAAATCATTTAATACAGAAGACACCAATGTAAGTTTCTTCATGAAGCCCCCAAAGGCCAAGAAGCCATTAATTCTGTATTGATTGTAAATTGGAGATCTTTTATCAGATATCACCTCCTCATTCTTCTATATATACTACTGCAGAAGATGAGTGAGGGGTTGGTTGATTAGGTTGCTGAACATTGTAATGTAATTGAGCTGAAAATTTTTGATTGTAAATAGTATTCACTGGCTCTTGGAGCTCTGCTTGTGATAGATAAGTTAGGCTGAGATGAGTAGATGATTGCTAAACTAAAGCATTGGATTTAAAGGTGTAACTGGTTTGGAGCATCAATACAAGCTGATTATGGGATCCCGGTCTATGTTGACGGTGATGTTTTTCTCATTGTAACTTGTTATTTTGTTTATGTTTTCATTGTGTTCATCTTCTCTTATAAAGAAAAACATGCATAGAGCTAGGACTTACTGTATATGAGTAACCTTCTCTGACTGAAAATCTTTATCTGAATGTTTTCTTCCAATCTGTGTTATTTGGGAATGATTTAATTCAGTTTAAGCATAGGAATGCTGGCATTCCCTCGTCTTATTGTCTTAGCTGAATGTTTTTTTTAAATGTTATTTTCAGTTTATGTTAAGTGAAGATGAACTGAGGAAGATATGGCAAGCCCTGGTCCCAGTTTTATCTCCACAACTGTCTGAATGTTTCCCTTGGAATGTGTTAAAAGCTGGCTAGTTTAGAAGTACTTACCAGATCTTAGGCCATTCTGTGTTATCTTTGTGATTGTCTTGAAAGTAACCAAGTAAAGCAGATCTAGGAGAGGATTTGTGGTGAGCCCGGCCCGCTAGTTTCTACCCTAACAATTGCCTTCAAGTTTCCCTTTGTTTTTTATTTGTTTTCTATTGAAAGTGTATCAAAGGCTGGCTAGTTTAAAAGTAATTACCAGATCCTAGTTTGCTTTCATGTTTTTCTTAAGTGTGTGTCAAAGGCTGGTTAGTTTAAAAGTACTTACCAGATCCTGGGCTGCTCTTTATTTTGCATCTGTTTAATTTTCCTTCTTGTTGTACCATTTCATTCCATAAATCAATCTTCAAAGAGATCCTTAGACATAGATGACTTGCCCCATGGACCACTCTTGCCTCTTGTTGTTCCAATTAAACCCTATTATGACCCCATAGCCCAATGGACAAAAACCTACAGTTATCTAGCTTCCTGGTCAAAGCTTGTTCTATTTGCTTGCAACTTCACACCTTTGAAACTCTTTGCATTTAGAACTCTCCACCTCAGACAGTAATCGTGTTCAACCATCCAAAAAAAAAACAAAACCCTTGACCTTCATAACTAGCCTAATATTCTTACCCAAAACTTCAAAGACAAATCCATCTTTGCACTTATTGGAGAGATCCCTCTCCGGATTTAGGAGGGCTAGATCCTAGAAACCCAAAGTGGTTGAAATAATGTTGTTTCTGTGATTAGACTTTGCCAATTTTGATAATTACAAATTCCTAACATATCGGACCTAAAGAAACAAACTATTTAGTTTGTTTTAAAATTGTATTCCTATACTCAAAGAGCTTGGAGAGAAGCGTCCCGAACTCACTATAATTTTGACATGTGAAAAGGCTAGGAAGACTGGTATTGCAACAAAGATTATGAAACTAAGATCTAATGTGGGTGTATCCATGGAAATCTAAGACGAAGTGATTTTCATCTTCAATGTTCATATTCTCACAGAGATGGCAGATCCTTTCCTCTCATTGTGTTTTAAGAAGTACTCAATGACCTGTTTCACTATGAAGCTCATGAGAGTTCGTTCTTATCTTGGTTATATTAATTTTTTTCTTCAAGCTAGTTAAAACAGAGAAATACTTTTGATCTTATAAACTAAAGTAGATATACACACTATACATATATATTCCTAATACAAAATAGAATAAAATAAAAACAAAACTATATCAATTAAAATAAATATTATTTAATTTTTAATAATGAAATAACAAACTGGAACATCAACTATTGAATTTAAAATATTTTAAATTCAATATCATGTCTTAATTTAAAAGATGTCTTTTAATTAAAAAAATGTATTAAATATTTCTTCTTGTTCGTATCGATTACTCATTGAACCAAATTATATATTATGTTTTTAGCTCAATAAATAACACGAAAATAAGCAAAGATGATGTGTTCATTGAATCAAAATGGTCACAGGGTAACGATGAGAGGAATTTGGTTGGGTACCCATCGTTATTTTTTTCATAAGAAAAGAAACTGTTGTATTATCAAATAAAACTAGTACATGTTCAAGAGAATCAGTGATAAAGGTCATAAAATGACATATACGGTGATTCGGATGTCTTCTGATATCAGTACATAAAGCCAAATTGCAAATGTTAATTTAATACATCATTCTAATATAACATCCATGTTTACAAAAATAAAACAGGAATTAACATATATAAAAGGCCTACGATCAAGGAGATATACTACAAATCCCTAGTTGGACTGGGATTGGGCATCATTTTGTCCTGAAAGACACATATGCATGCATAAAAATAGTGTATAGCGATACACAATCTCAGTATTGAAAATAGTCACTGCCGACAGTGATCAATGGGGCGGTAAAACTCTGGCTCACTTGTAGACAAAAATACTCCTTTGAAACCCTACATAATAAAAACAAAAAGAAGAAAGATATTTCTATGAACCCAGATATGTCCAAAAATTGTAGCATGCTTGTTTGCCATTGCAGACATCGATATTAAGGAATAGGGATCTCGCTTGACCAAATACATTGTCCACCCTTATATTGATGGACCATCATTTTACCAAATATCATTCCTAAGCCCTTTTTTGATAAAGCATCTGCTCTCGTGTTCAATTCTCTGAATATGCGTTTAATGGGAGGCATATTCATCTTTTCCCATAACCTCTGTGTTCACAACAGCCATCCCTGTGCGCCAGGAAGACGTAGAGCAGACTTCCCTCTTACAGCCTCAATGATGATCTAGGAATTACCGAATATGTTTACATCCATAATGCCCAAGCAATGTCCAGCTTAAAGACCCCCCACAGGGTCATAAGCTCAGCCAAAATATTATTACATTTGCAACCATGCCAGCGAACATGGATACATTCCTCCCTTGATATCTTAATCCATGCGCCACACCCCATTAATCCCTCCTGGCAAGCCCCATCAAAGAAAATTGCTGGTAGAGCAATGGGGTGTGGTCTATATCTATGTGAACCATCCACAATGCTGACCCCAATCTGAATCTGATGGCTGATCCATCGCATAATGGAAAAATGTATATGAGCCAATGAGAAAACCATATCTTCAAATATAATCCAATTTCACGCAAACCATACTTCCCATATCAGAAAAAAAGGCAGAGCCCAAAACTTACCAAGAATTTTGTCCCATCTATGAGATGCCTTCATGAAGTTCTGTGGAATCCATGTTGGGTCAATGATATGAAGGCTCAAGAGCTTCCATATGCCAAGTACAATGGGGCATGTGAAAAACAGGTGTGAAACAGTCTCTTCCGCCAAACCGCAAAATACACACCTCCTAGGCCCCTGATAGCCACGATGCATAAGGGAGTCCCAAGTTAGGACTTTTCCCCTCCAAACCAGCCATCCGAATAAAAGAATCTTTGTAGGGATGTTACGTCTCTAGAAAGGCCAGAACTATGAGGAGATTCCCTCAATAGCAGACAAAGATATAATATGTTCATATGTCTCACTGACTACCACCGCGTCCGATATAAGAGATCCTGCCCACGTAATCAGATCACCCTCCTCCCTGTAGCATAAACCAGAGGCTTGGACATCCTAAGAATAAATCTTCCAGTCCTTGGCATCCTTCCCAGTAAGTCCCAGTATAGAAGCAGATTTCAGAATGGGAGCCCCATGATCCCAATAGTGAATTATTTGGAAGAAGTGAAAGATCCCCCTATGTGATAATCTGTGGATGATCCGTGGAGAAGGAAGCGAATCCGCGCTCATGCCAAAAATCCTGTCAGCCCCCAGAACAATCTTCAGTCCATTGCCAAATTGCCAAACTAGTCTTCTAGTAAATATATAGTATTTTTTTGAAACCCAACCAAATGGCCAACATACTACTAGGCATGATATGGAATAGGGAAGATAGTGGTAAACATCATACTCACCACATGCAACGCCAGGTCATGATCAATCTACCACCTAGCAAGAGCCACCTATGTGTCCATTTACATATCTTATCTTTGAATCTTTCCACCAACCAACACCATTCCTTTATACTATATCCACATGATTTTATTTTTCACCCCAAATATGTAAAGCCCTCTTCTGCCTTCTTGATGTGGACACCAAGAAAATCCACAATAAAATTTATCTCCTCTTCATCTCTGTATTCGGCGATAAGGAAATATTTTCCCTTGTTTATACAAAGTCTATTTGCCCTCCCATACCAGATCAGCAAGAAATGAATATAAAACCAGTGATTCCGAATGATTCTGCAAAAAATTAAAAGATCGTCCACAAATAGTGAGTGCGTAATACATACCTCCTTTGAAAATGAGAGCCCTGATATAAAATGTAAAGACACCGCTATCTGCATCAGCCTACTAAATCCGTCCATGACCAGGATGAAGATAAGGGGGGATAATGCACATCCTTGTCTAATGCCCTTTTCAGCACCAAAAAAATCCGTCGGCACTCCATTTATAATGACAACATATGTAGCAGATGTTATGCATGCTATTATCCACCTTATAATATTAATCAGCAACCCAATCTTAAGGAGCATCACACGAATGTATGACCAATCAATAGTGTCGTATGCTTTATATAGATCAATCTTCATAATGAGAGCATCCATCTTACTCCTATGCATAGAGTGCATAGCCTCCTGAGCAATAGCAATAGCATCATGAATGGACCGGCCCTTCATAAAACCATGTTGCTCCTTGGATATGTGCTTTGACAGTGTGCATCTCATTATGTTTGCAATGATTTTGGAGGATACGTTATATATAAGATTGCATAATGAAATGGGCCTGAAGTCCAGGAACATCTTGGGATCTTATGATTTAGGGATGAGCACTAAGAAAGTAGAGTTCATGTTTGTCGGAATATGTCTCGATATCCTACCCTGCTCCACCACCTCCATAATTTCATCAGCCATTATGTCGAAAAAATGTAAATAGAACTTCGCAGGCCATCCATCCGGCCCCGAGCATTTTTCATGGGAAAAATATTTGATTGTAGATTGAACTTCCGCCTTAGAAATTGGTGCGCTTAGTAGCCCAATTTCCTCCTCGTCAAACATATGTGGCATGTACAGGAGTAATAATTCCTGGCTTTCATGTGAAATATCCTTATCAGCTTTGTAAAAAGCCAAAAAATGTCTGAAAGCCTCCCCCATAATCTCCTCCTTGGTGTGAATATGGGAGCCATCCTTCTTGTCAATATACCAAATAGCAATTTTATTCCTTTGGGCATTTGCAGATATATGGAAAATTTTAGTATTTCGGTCCCCCTCCCTGAGCCATGTGATCCTACTTTTAAGCTTCCAATTGATCTCTTCGATCTTCAGAATCTCATCCCTTCGTTGTTGTAATTTAGCCATATGGCTATAAGTCTCCTCATCAGGGGGAATACTGAAAAAATTTATGTACATTTCACTGAGAGCTTTACTAATGACACTTAACTAGCTCCTGAGTTTTTCCTCATGCTGATTTCCCATGCCTTAGTAGTGATCTTGACCTGTTTAAGCTTGGCATGAAAACGAGCCCATCCTTGTATACCCGAGAAGGAAGAATTTTCAACCCACAGTTGATGAATGATCATATTATATTCTTCATCCTAAAGCCATACTCGATTGAATTTGAATGGAATTCCATGTTGTTTGCCTTCTATTCACCATGAAAGAATAACGGCCATATGATCTAAAATGTCGGCCACGTGAGTATGTGACCGAATATTACCCATTCGATCTGCCATATCCTCCTCTACCATGGCTCTGTCCAGTCTTTTTCCTATAAATTCTGTTCCAACCCGCCTCTTTGTCCACGTAGGAATAATTGGAGTTCGACACACATCCATCATCTTAACCTTCTCAAAAACCCCTCCAATGTATCTAGCCAACGGATCAGCTTTTGCCCTGTGACCCCATGATTCATCTACTTTAAAAGTTGAATTGAAATCCCCCATAACAATAAGGTTATGCAACAGAATAATACCAGATTGATCCATGCGATTCCAAAAAACCAGTCTGTTCTAGCACGGGGCATATATGTTTAGTATATTAATAGAATCCCTTATCCCGCAAATATTCCCAGATAGCAAAATACCCCCAAAAAATCTGAATGCCAGAAAATTAACATAAGTCAGATCCCATAAAGCCATAACGCCACCCGCATGACCAACAACATCCATAGCCACCACATGCCAGCTAGGTCTAATAGATAGAATACTTCTAATAGCTTTTAATCTGTCACAAAGAGTTTCCTAGATAAGAATAATGATAGGCCTTATACCATTTATAATCTCACATAGGCACTGTAATTTTGAGGGGTCGCTCATACCCCTAATATTAATGGATAGAATGGTGATCATTTGGGTAAGTCCAGGGTTTTTCTTGCTCTAAGCGCCCCAATGTCACCAGCTTCAATGATGGGAGCATCAGTGAGATCAACAAAATCATCCCGGAATAGAGATTTGGACTTGGGCTTCCCTCTAAAATGTCTCGATTCCTGCTTTGTGCACTTACGGACAGTAATATTATTTCTGGATTCAGGTGATATAGTAATCTCATGTTGTGAGGGATTTTTGTCAAATACTGTTAATGCAGCAAGATCTAGGTTAGGGTTGCCTAGCAGTGAATCAATATCGCTTCCTACAGAATTTTTGGGAGAATCCATGATATCAAGGGTAGTATCATTGCAAGGCGGAGATGGTGATTCCCATTCAAGGGGAGGCATCGAAAGGGATACATATAGCATCTCATAAGGTTTATGTGGAGACCCGAAAGTGAAGGTGTGCTGGGGGGTATTTGGGGATAAAGGAAGTTTTGGCGTGTCCAGATTTTCAGCTAGTATATTGGATATATGGGTCAGTCTAGGTTCAGGAATATCCCTCATACCCATTGGCAAAGAGGAAAGGGGAACCTGTTTAACATTATTCGCGTTGTCAGGAAGGATGGAAGAGTATTAAACATTCCCCAAATCCCTCAAAACCCCCAAATCAACCCCATTTACCCCATGAGGACTAGATGATTTTTGAAAAGTGGGGGTCTGTCGAACTTCATTTGCGTTGTCAGAAAGGATGGTAGAATATTGAACATTCCCCATATCCGTCGAAACCCCCATGTCAACCCCATTTACCCTATGAGGACCAGATGAATTTGGATCATTACCCAACTGCGTATGAGGTAGAGAATGATTTTTCCCTAATGGAATCGCCCCCCGATTAGCTCGATTAAAATAAGGAACACATATTTCATTTGCGAATGGTAATTCCAGGTTAGGATGTGGTAGATTTACCTCGCATTCATTTGCCGAAATAAATTCCTCATCACCCGAAGATGGAAGGAGTGATTTCTCTGTATGAAGTGCATGGTCCTCCCCTGAGTCCACAACATCATTTACCCCTTTCGAACCATTTTTGGCCGCCATAACAGAACAGGATACCCGAAAGCGCATAGGGCAACTTTTTTTCAAATGTCCCGTACGGTGAAAAATTAGGCACCGGAATGCTAAACCCCAATATTAAACCCATTACTGGTGTCTACATAAGCCCCATATGAGGTCGATATCCCCTAGCTAGCCACCCTGGAAATTTAACTCCACCAGAAGCCAGGCAATCCGTTTATCAGTTGTACCAACGATACGAGGATCAATAGACTTGGTATCTCAGATGGAGTCACCAATTGCTCAAAGAGCTTTCAACATCTCAAATTCCAGGGGAAGCCCAGGAAATTTCCCCCATATTACCTTTCTCTTGGGAGCTTCCATCACTGGGTTGAATCCCAAATACCAGGGAACCAATTGCATGAAACTTTTTCCCCTTACCCATGTCTGCTGAATAATATTTGCAACATCCTCCTCTTTCAAGAAGTGAATACTGAACCATTGATTTAATAGCTTGCTAACCTTGGGTGCATAATCGAGGATAGGATTCCAATGCAGCTTTTCCCATTCCACCATATCAATCTCTTTCCCATTAGCAAACATTCACCATCCAATCAAAGCCCGTTTTTGTAAGCTCACCACCCTGCTCCAAAGAATGTCATATTCCATAATCAATTCCCTAATCTCCATAGTGGGCTTGTAACAGTGGCCCTATTGTTTACGTCGCCTGCCTTCTGCTTTCTCAGCTCTACCAGAAATCCCGTTCACCTTGGATCCCCACTATGCACCAACGCGAAAATACTTTGGTGCTACTACAGACTGGACAATAAAATATGTTTCTTCCTCCAGGAGACGTTTGAATTTGTTCTCCACATCAATGGCCACAATATGTTCCTCCTAAGAAGTGATATCAGAATTGAGAATATCAGTAATGTCCTTCATCTTAGATAAATAATGATAGAACCCCGTCAGAGGGATGTCAGAAGTACGAGATGATGTCAGCATCCACCGAGGCCATCGTGAGAACAAACCTGATCCATAGAGACCCTCTGCCTTGTTGGAAAACTTGCATCAACTGCGTGGAAGTCCAAAAACATAGAAAGGAGAAAAACAATATATAATATTTCAATAGGGTGTCAGAGTCCGGAGCTCCTCACTTGAATGAGTGCTGCCACACATAGCGAATACAACCTAAAATTCTAGTGCCCTATACCCAATCTATCCCTCGAAAATGCCCACTGTCAGAGCGATCAGAATTGAGATTCTACAGTCCAGTCATAATGGCCCCAATCTTCCAGCATCCGATACAAGAGATAGGGAAAGAATGTTTGTACCCACCCATGTCCTACCAAATCTCCGAAAATATAAAAGGCCCTTTGAAACGTCAGAATTCCACCCACCCCATAAATAAGTGCCATCGGACATTTTCAAAATACCCAGTCTACCATCCTGAAATAGAGATACACAAAGATACTGCCAGCGATATAAATATTGACAAATCCACCTCACCAGGTAGTCAGCAAAATAAATGTCCCCCTGCAACGATCAATACTAATGACTGTTTCGATGTGTTGTTCAAAATATAGGAAACTCTCGAAGAGATTTACCAAACCGACATTCAACTAACCAGAAAAGGAGAACCCCCGTTTTTAGTATGATAGATCACAACAACAGCAACAGCATCCAGGACATGTCCACCATCGGGAAAATAGTTTTAATTCGAAGTTTTTACAAGGTCTATAAATAACAATAATCTCAGTCCCTCTCTACCATAAATCATACCACCACGTATGATACCTGGTATACTGAGAATCTGAGTCCGAAGAGGCCTCAACATTAGATTTTTGATACCCTACGTTTAACATTTGTCTCAAATACATGTTTCAACATGGCCCTCAATATGATGATCGCAGACCATATCATAAATACAATCAAAACCAACTCCTCATATTCCGATAGTATTCTAAATATCCAAAATATACCCACAGAAATACCCTCCAAAACCAAATATTGAATTTATCATCATATAGTCGAACCAGTAACTAACCCAGGAGTGAAGTGTAAACCCTATTTCCTATATCTAAATTCCATAATATAAACAAAATTTCATCTTCTAGGTCTTACTATCAATATGAACCACATTTAGTGGCAAATAAATGATTGTAGGTTTTCCATACCTGAGTAATCCCAACGCTTCAATGTCGCCTCCTGAATGCCTTGAAACCTCTTCAATTTCATGTGTAGATCTGGATGGAAACACAAGATCTTACTGTCGGACATGGGAGCAGGGGCGGGAGCCTGCCTATTGGCATAAGGTGCGAAGAGATTCATTACCAAGAAGGCGACGATGAACATTAGTAATGTAAATCATTGAAATAAATTTACAAGAAACGTCTCAAGATAATTCTTCTTTACATAATCTCACAATTATTATGTCATGTCATTGTGTGTGAGAAAGTGACTTCATCATTTCACTTTTCACGGAAGATTTTTGAGATCAATCAGATTCTATTCAACTTTATAAACTCACATGGTGCGGGTTATGCAAGTAAATGGTGAGTAATTTATTTGTTTTCATTAGTAAGATTTAAGAGTCTACTCTGGTATAGTGTTTGATTTTATTTGCCGATGTTTAAAAGATTTATTTTTTATTTTAATGTTTATTATATAATTAGTATATTTGAATGTTTGAATGTTTGATTATATGTAAATGTATTGAATGTAAAATTAAAAATTTATTTAAAACAAGCACTTAAGGCTAATCATTTTTTTTTTGCTCAAATTAGGCTAACCACTTAGTGCTTATCGTTCAAATTAGAATTATACTTTCGAAAAAATTGCATAAAACATTTTAACTTGCTTTCGTCAATGTTAAATTAATAGTGGTAAATAGGAAAATGGATGGAAACCTATAGTTTCATTTTCTTTTGGCAAGAAGTAATAAATTGCAACCTATACACATATACAATTTATTTATTTTATTTTTATTTTGTTTAACAAAAAAGGCCTAATGACTAAGAAAAAGTTGAATAAATTGATACCTCCACAAATATACAATTTATTTGTTTTATTTTTATTTTGTTTAACAAAAGAGACCTAATGACTAAGAAAGAGTTGAGATGTCTTGTATTGACCACTAGAAAACTCTCTAGGGTTGCCTACTCCTTGATCCTAATCAATGCATGCTACATCATGCCTCTTGAGACCATATTTACAATTTTACTACCACTTAAATAATGGCGGGATGTATATTTACTACATATTATTCATATCATTTTTTTCATGGAAAGACTTGCTTAAATTATGATGGGAACTAAGTGATGGTAAATATGTTATTTAGTTAATTATGAGCTACTTTTAAAGATTCTAATTTTGGATGGTTTTCTTGCAAAACTTAAGAATAAAAAATAACTACACAAACATTTAAAAATCATGCCTGAATATGGTAATGATATCCATAACTTATGGGATAAAATATGTGAGGCAGTTATCCACTTTGCGTTGTTACACTAGTTCTTTCCAACCAAGTATGATAAAGATATATTCTAATGTCTTGTAAACATTTTTAATTGGTCAAAAGAAAATAATCCTATGTTAAAATAAATAAATAAAAAATTCAAACTAAAATAATGAAAATAAAAACTATAAGTTATTATTGTTAATTTTATTAAGTTTTGTTGTTTAGTTAAAGTAAACTTGACTTGGTCAAGTTATCGGTGGTTCTTCATCTCAGGTTTATGAGAACTCATGGTATTCACCCATGGTATTCATGTGGAATATATCCTATTTAAAGGGGGTAATTAAACCAACCTATATCTCGTATTTGAGTGAAAAATCTCTAGGGCTCCCTACTCCTTGAGTCTAATCAATACCTGTAAAAACTATCCTGAGACCACATTTGTACAATGATCAAACTTAATATTTTTTCTTAAAGCATTGATAAATAATATAATAGTTATGCAAACCAATAGCAAAGTGTGTTTGGAAAGATAAACTATGTGTATTCCACTACTAAGGTAATCTATTTATAACATATCAAATGTATTGTAAACTTGTTTACTGTATCACAATTTGTTTACCATGTTGAACTTTGAATTTCTTTTATTTTGTATTTTACATTTTGTTGTCCTAAACACTTCTACGATACTTATAATACTCAATATGAATCTAATTGTTTCTACTAGTGATATGGGTAAATTTCTCCCACCCTTTTAACCAAGACCTTTTACTTCGTATGATGTGCTAAAATTACATTTTATCAAAGCATTAATGAACACATGTGAAGATATAATTAAGAGGAAAACATGTCAACAATCATATGAAAAAAAAACGCAAGCCGTTTAATAACGGAGTTCGTCCAGTGTGGACTACGTCTCCGGGCCTCGGTGTCTTGATGGTGTTGGCCGCTTTATTCAGTGTTGTAATCGGTGATCATGTACATGGATGTTGTTGGCTTGTCATACAAGGAAAAGCCCTAAACATGAGTGGAAATGTCTCTCCATGAGACGTTTCGTTACAAGTAACTCTCACTCATCATAAGGTGATAAAGAGTATCCCTACATTAAGGCAACAAAGGGATCTCACAACACAAATCACCATCCATGATAAATACATACCACATCAATACACATAAATATTCTGCATCTTACATCACCAGGAATCAACAACAACAAATAAACATGAAGAATTTGCATCATACATCAAGCAGGGTTCAGCATGACATAAAGCATCCTAGAACAATAATAAATGAAGTACATGGCAACAACACTTCATATACCTCAACTCTACTAGTGTATGAAGAATAGGCTGCTCAATCGCTAGATCTAAATGCTCCATTGCAAACATAGTGTCAAATGGCAAGAAGTCAACTATCCACATGCTAAAATCTGACACCGTCATCCCATGCTGGAAAATGGCTAAAAAATATAAAGCTCATATGAAAAATATGACTCCACCATCGGATTCATGTAGTCAAGAGGTGTATAATAGACTGTCAATTTGTTGAATTCTAACATTGTCGAAATCTAGGCCGTAAGGAATCTTTTAGATTTCCCATAGATTCCTCAAAGATGCTTCTCCATAGGGAATCTGGAAATATGCAACTCGAGCCAGGAAACTGATCTCTCCATTGAGATCCTTACGAAATTATGAGAAGAATGAGTATAAATTTGAACTCATTCTGACACTAGCAAATTTCGGCCTCCAAGGAATCTAAAATATTCTTTCAAGATTCCTGAAGATTCTCCTCCACAGGGAATCTGCAAAATCACTGCAGAAAAGGCAAATCTGATATCGCCATTACATTTCCTACTAAAATCTAAGAACAATTACTACAAATTTGAGCATATCCTGATAAACATAAATTTTACCTTCCTAGGGAATCTCTAAGCATCAAAGGAATATTCTTCTTCTCAGAATTTGTGCCACCATTATGCCTCCTCTTCCTCAAACTGTGTGCCCAGGTCTGGCCTGGCGCACTGAGAAAAAGATGAGTTTTTATACAAATTCGTGGGTCAACTTCCAAAAGGAAGTCGCTAGCATGTTGGTTATGATTAGTTTGGTTGGGGGGAGGTCGGGTGGTCAAACCCCACCCCCTCCCCAAATAGGCACGTATTGGTTTTAAGTCCCAACATTTAATAATTTTGGGTGGCTGGACCCGCATCGGGCAGCCCGCCCGTCTTGATCATCGCCGGATTTGATTATATACATATGTTATATATGGTGTGGGGGTTGGGTCCAGTGCCGGTGGTCCGGCCCCGTTGCAACATTTTATGTGAATTCCGTATGGTGGGCTCCGCTGGGGGTGGCGGGGTTGATAGCCTGCCCCCCACCAAAATATACATATATTTTTATATTGCAGTTCCATGGGGGTGGCGGGGATCATGGCCCGCCACCTTTTTTTTTAATTATTTTTTGTTTTCTTAACGATACAACACATTTTTAGACTTCTCGATTTTTGACCAAAGGAGTCAAATTAATGATCCTACAAATTCACCCAGAATCCGACCATAGCTGGCTGGAAACCTGTGGCCAGATTTCTACGAAATTGCGTCCTCCTTAACCTGTCAAGTCATCCAGTCAACCTTAGAACTTTGACCAGCTCTAACTTTCACATACAAACTCGGTTTTGACGAACCATTTGCATCGTTGCGATCAGGACAACATGATCTTCAACCTAAAACTGATTTTGTCACATTTTTTTCACTTTGATTTTTGAGCTTTCATAAACCCTCTTTATCCTATATGTGTCTCTGGAGCCACCTATATCATTCCTCCCCACTGAGGAGCTTTTTGTCCTCCAAAAGAATCAACAATAATATGCAATTGTTGTGTACAATGTCTGCACCCCAAGTGTCCTGAAGGTCATCCTTCCTTCTCCTTCACCTTTGTCCTTCAGAGCCATAAGCGATGAACCGACACCTGCATCTTCTATAAAACTATAATACAATTCCTTGCAAATTACATGCTCCAATATGACCAAATATGACCAAAAAATTTCCATACTTTCCATGAGTTTACATACTCAGTGGTCAAGTTTACATCGAATGGAAATCACATCCCAGCTATCATTACAAGGCCAAAAACATCATTGTCGAATTTCAAAGTGATGGAAAACACATCATCACTTTTACATAAAATAAATGCATCACTTGATTTACAAAACAAGGCCAAACTATCATGGTTGCTCAACAAGCGATGGAAAACACATCGTCACTTTTACAGTTAAAAATTCAACATATGATTTACAAACACGGCCATGACACACTACCACATCTAGAAAAACCATCTCTCACTTATCAAAGTGAATGGATCATCTCCCTGGCGGCACGTTTTCTTGTCGAACATTTATTTCAACCGGTTCATGCATCAACGCTTCGTCCTTAAGGTGCTGCTCTGGATAAAGCCTCGAAAACGTGGCTCTTTGATGGCTACTTTGGGTGCAATGGCTGCGAAAGGTGTTTTTCCTCCAGACCTACTTAACCAATTTCTTTCCCTACGATGGAGAAGGATTTTCACGCCTCATCCTCCTTTGTGCTACCATTCTTTTCCAACACTCAGCAATGACATGGTTATGTAAACCACAAAAACGACAAGTTTTCTTATGCCATGATTTACATTCATGATTAGAAACATGCTTATAATCAAAATGACCTTGCGAATATCGAGACTTGTTATACCTTTCCCGATGGTCTCTGGTGCGATCATGGTGATGAGAGCTTGTCTTAGCTCTTCTATTGTGACATGCACTTCCATGGAATAATGGTGAAGTGTTCCCATAAATCCTTTCTCTTGACGAGTTCAACAATGTATGTTTTCCTCTGATGTCACTATGGCGATGAGAGCTTGCCTCAGTCTCTTTCTGCAATATGTGTTGTCATAGGATGATAGTGAAATGCTCTCATCATTCTCTCTCCTCGATAGTTTCATCAATGTCATGGAAGCTTCAAACACCTTTTAGCATTCTCCTTCAGTGTATTCCAAACCTGCGTAGCCTAGGTCTCTGCACAACCTCCAATGGTTGAGTTATGCCTTGGCCATGAATGCCAAGTCCTCCTCCTTTGTACCCCATCCTGGTAAGGAGTCTCATGCCGTTTCCTATAACGGGTCTCTCCACACCTCCAACACCCTTTTAACCAAGACCTTTTACTTCGTATGATGTGTTAGAATTACATTTTATCAAAGCATTAATGAACACATGCATATATAATCAAGAGGAAAACTTGTCAACAATCATATGAAAAAAAAATGCAAGCCATTTAATAACGGAGTTTGTCTAGTGTGGACTATGTCTCCGGGCCTTGGTGTCTCAATGGTGTTGGCCGATTCATTCAATGTTGTAATCAATGATCATGTACATGGATGTTGTTGAATTTTCACACAAGGAAAATCCCTCAACATGAGTGGCAAGGTCTCTCCACAAGAAGTTCCCTTACAAGGAACTCTCACTCATCACAAACCTCCTATCAGCATGAAAATTTTACATAAGGTGATAAAGAGTATCCCACCATCAAGGCAAAAAAGGGATCTCACAACACAAATCACCATCCATGATAAATACATACCACATCAATACATATAAATATTCTGCATCTTACATCAGCAGGAATCAACAACAACAAATAAACATGAAGAATCTGCATCATACATCAAGTAAGAATCAACGTGACATAAAGCATCATATAGCAATAATCAATGAAGTACATGGAAACAACACTTCATATACCTCAACTCTACTATTTTCTTAAGAATAGGTTGCTCAATCACTGGATCTCAATGCTCCATCGCAAAAGTGGTGTTGAATGGCAAGAAGTCGACTATCCACATGCTGAAATCCGACACCACCATCCGATGCTGGAAAATGGTCGAAAAATATAAGGCTTAGATGAAAAATCTTACTGCACCATCAGATTCCTGTTGCTGAGAGGTGTAGAATTGACTGTCAATTTACTGAATTATGACACTGTCGAAATCCGGGCCGTAAGGAATCTTTTAGATTCCCCTTAGATTCCTCAAATATGCTGCTCCACAGGGAATCTGCAAATTTTCAACTCAAGTGATGAATCTTATCTCACCATTAAGATCCTTATGAAATTCTGAGAAAAATGAGTATAAATTTGACCTCATTCTGACGCCGACGAATTTCAGCCTCCAAGGAATCTCAAAGATTCCCTCAAGATTCCTGAAGATTCTCCTCCACAAAGAGTCTGCAAAAATATTGCTGAAAAGGTGATCTAATATCGCCATTACGTTCCCTACAAAATATGAGAAACATGACTGTAAACTTGAGCATGTTTTGATAAAAAGAAAATTTACCTCCCTTAGGGAATCTCTAGTCATTAAAGGAATATTCTTCATCTCGAAATTTGTGCCACCATTTTGCCTCCTCTGCCTCGAACTACATGCCCGAGTTTGGCCTAGTTTGGTTGGGAGGAGGTCGGGTGATCAACACCCGCCCCCTCCCCAAATGGAAATGTATTGGTTTTAAGTCCCAACGTTGAGTAATTTTGGGGGGCCGAACCCGCATCGGGCGGCTCGCTCGTCTTTATCACCTCCGGTTTTGATTATATACATATGTTATATATGGCGCAGCAGTGGACCCGACCCCATTGCAACATTTTATTATATCTTAATGTTGAATGGTGGGCTTCGCCGGGGGTTGCGGGGTTGATAGCCCAACCTTACCCTCCCCAACAAACTATACATATATTTTTATAATGTGGTTCTGTAGGGGTGGTGAGGTCATGGCCCGCCACCTTTTTTTTAATTATTTTTTTTCTTTCTTAACAATACAACACATTTTTAATCTTCTTGATTTTTTACTGAAGGAGTCAAATTAACGATCCCACAAATTCCCTGGAATCCGGCCGGATCTGGCCAGAATTCGGTAGCCGAATTTCTGCGAAATTCCATCCTCCTTAACCTTTGAGGTCATCCAATCAACCTTAGAACTTTTACCGGCTCTAACTTTCACATATGAACTCGGTTTAACGAACTGTTCGCACCATTGCGATCAAGACGACGAGATCTTCAACCTGAAATTGAGTTTGTCACATTTCCATCACTTTGATTCTTCAGTTTTCATAAGCCCTCTTTGTATTGTGTGTGTCTCTAGAGCCACCTCGATCAACTTGTTCCAATTACATCATATTTTAATGAAAAAATTCATTAAAACTATCATATCTTAACTTTTTAATAAAATGACTAAAATCAAATTAATTATTCATATGTATTTCATAAATTATAAAATTAAAATTTAGTTATCAATAAGTAATACATGGATGATACGTATTTTAAGGTATTTAAGATTTATTAAATACTCTCAAAATATTTATGTCTATAGGAATGTCTATTTTAAAATAGTGTAGTCTAAATACACTATGATTTCACTTGGAAATGAATAGTTTTTCGAAAATTTTGACAACAACTCGCTGAAATTTTTGGAAATCGAAGTTACAGTTGTCAAATTTAGGATTTTAGGTGCTCCAAGGATTCTTGAGGGTGTTGAGTTCATTTCCACCATTAAAAAACCATTGAAACTCTCCTAGTTTGAGATTTGTTGAAAGAGAAAATGGTGGATTCTTACGAGAAAATCGTGGTCACCTACTTAGAGAAGTCATTTTAAAATAGGGCTTCCATAATTTTAATTTAATTATCAATAATTATTAGTTGGATAGTAAGGATTTAACCTACAAAAAATATTGTAGAATACACAAATAGATTTATTTCCAAAGCAGTTATGTCTTTTTTCCCCCTTTGACTTACATTCATTTATTAAGAAATTGTCATATGAACAAATGTCATATGAAATGTTTTTTTTTTTTTTTTGGCATATGGTATTGATAAGCCATAGTGTTGACCCATGATATTATAACAAAGCTTATTTATAGAATAAAAATCTCCATGATAAAGTGGAGACTAATTTCCATGGTTAAGAATACCAACCCTTTGATTTATATGGTTATGCTAGTTTTAATAGTAGTTGAGATTTATTTCAAATGTAGATATGTAATTTTTCCTTTTCAAATTATTTTTAAAACTATTATTAAATTAAATTAAATTAAAATATGTATAAAATATTTTGACTATCAAATGAATTATTGTTTCTTGGGCATATGTTATTGATAAGACATAGTATTGGCCTATAGTATTGTAACAAAGACTATGATAAAATAAGGGTGAATATCCATGGTAGAAAATATTATTGCATACATGTTTTTTCAATTTATTAATTTATATATTAATTCTTTTAATAAATAATAATAATAATAATAACAACAACAATAATTTAAAATAAAGAGACATTCTTTCTTTTTAAAATTTTGGCAATGTAAGATGTATTATGAGATAAATATTTTGGTGTTTGTTATGAATTGATGATTATTAGCTTTCACCAAAAAAAAATTATAAATTTAAAGACATGTTATAATAAATGTATTTATTTTATTTGTATATAATTTTTATTGTAATTGTTATTTATATAATGCTATATGTTTTTTTCAGTTAAACAAATATTTAAAATCAAATTATAATAGTAATGATAAATGTTTAATAATATTATAACCAGGTATTTTTTTTGGGTAGGCATTTTTGTAGCGTCCATCTGTCAATACTGAATAAATAAATAAACAAACTAACAAAATAAAATTTCATAGTAGAGGTGTCAGAGAGTTTTTCTCAAAGAAAAAATGTTGCTATTATACTATTGATTTATCAACATCTACAAAATCTATCTCTATTTGGTTTTGAACAATAACTTCATATAAACAAATATATACTCTTAACTATTAATTCCACTCAAACTATTTAAATATGTATACATATTTTAATAATACAAATACTATACAAATAAATCTCTTATTTTACATATAAAATAATGTTATACACCACTTTAATACTTCATTCACCATAATTTATTTTATATCTAAAATATAAATATAGATAATTATAATTTATTACAACTTCATATATATATATATATATATATATATATATATATATATATATATATATATATTATAAAACTATAAAATATAATTAAAATAAATATATGTTAACATTAATTTATTTGAAATGGTAAACAATTATGTAGTGTTAATACTTATGGATATGTTTTTCAAAAAAAACAATCATCGATCGGGAATGATTTATCATAATCGTTTTATTTCAAAATTTATAACTAATATACTAATAAATTTGATTTAAATTTAAAAACAGAGATACAATATCATATATTTAAGTTTATTTTAATTTATATAAAAGCAGACATTTAACTTAGTTAAGGAAAACACACACATACTCAAATTTAGCACTTTTGAGCTCAATCCATAATAACTCATTCATACAAGAGAAAACCATTTTTGCAAGCTCAAGTGCAAAACATTTCTAAAACTTATTTAGGATGGATACTCGAACTCCACTTGCAACCGTGGTTTCACTTGTGTTGAGTTGTATCATCATTTCAAAATGCTAATGGGTGAAAATGTGAAGTTGGATTACACTTTTTGTCATTTTTTGAAAAAAAACATTCATTTTTTTCGGTTCTTCAATTTTCTGCAAACTATAATAATTTTTCTGTTTAGAATTTCATTTTGCGATAAAAATAAAAGTTTTCAGAAATTTCGTTAACTTTCTATTACTTATTTTTTGGAATTTTTTTATGCACATTTGATATGTCAACTTAGCATTTCTCTGTGTGTGTGTTTTTTAACAATCAAAGGATTCATAAGAAGTCATGTTAATACGCAATGTTGTATTCTTTGAAAATTTGTGTTTTTGAGAAAACAAAATGCGTTACAACAATCTAGAAGAGTCTACTTTGGTTTCGTCATATTTTCAAAGTCAATGGATGCATATCATAATTACTAGAATTTTTTGAACTGATTCAATATGAAAAAATTGCATATTTTGAGTATGTTTCGCGACGCAAGAAATTTCATAACATATAAGTAATAAACTAAAAATCTAAAAGCTACACATTTGAGACGACAGACCAATGTAATGCTCCATAATTTTTTCAATTTTTTTTACAATGTATTTTGGGAGATACATAATTTTGATTTCACTGAATCACAATGACCGTCAAAAATTGTTTGCACCCGTTTTATTATAAAATTAATTAAAATTAGTAAATATTTATGAAATTCCATAAAGTTATATTTCCTGAAAGTAGATTTAATTTTGAAAATGCTTGTCTTGGTTCCGACAGTAAATTCAGAATGTTTCATAGAGTTTAATTAGTCCAAAGTTGTAGAAACGTATTCAGAGCTTGGATCTGTGTAACTGGTGACACATTATTTCAGCCGAATTTTTATAAAAAGTTCAGTTGAACTATTTTGCACAAATAGGTTGTCAAGTCTTGTGCCTTAATAGTTCGGCCGAACTTTTTTTTCAAAGTTCGGCCGAACTTCTGCCTACTTTTTCGTTGGCCGGAAAATTTCGCGAAGCCCCTCCAAAAAAACATTTCGCGGCAATATAAATTGCCGCGAAATCATTCATAATTTTCACACATTTCGCACATTTGGTATAATTTTACAAAGGTCTTGGTTTGGGTTTAAAGACTTTTCTTGGAGATTTGGGTTTAAGGACATTTCTTGGAGGCGGTCTGATTTTGCAAAGAATTGTTTTGGGTTTAAGGACTTTTCTTGGAAGACATTTCTTAGAGGCGGTCTGATTTTGCGAAGAATTGTTTTCAGTTTAAGGAATTTTCTTGGACGTACATTTAGAGGACATTTCTTGGAGGTATGTGATACATTTTTTTGGATGTTTTTTGTTCTTCATTTTTTTTGAAAGTATAGATATGAGCTTAATTTAAAATTCTTGGAGGCGGTCTGATTTTGCAAAGAATTGCTTTAGGTTTAAAGACTTTTCTTGGAGGACATTTGTTGGAGGCAGTCTGATTTTGCAAAGAATTGTTTTGGGTTTAAGGAATTTTCTTGGACGTACATTCAAAGGAAATTTCTTGGAGGTATGTAATGTATTTTTTTGGATATTTTTTGTGGTTCATTTTTTTTGAAAGTATGGATTTGGGTTTAATTTCGAAAATACATTTTTTGGAAGTAATTTTTGAAGTATTTTTTAAAGTGACGTTTTTTTTTTTTAAGTTGGAGGAATTTTTTGAAGTGATTTTTTTTTAAAGTACGTGTTTTGAGTTGAAGTAAATATTTTGAGCTTTGTTTCATTTTTATAAGACATTTTTTTCTCAGATTTTTTAAAGTAAGTGTTTTGGATTGGAGTATGTATTTTTTGCAAAATTTTTAAAATGAGTTTTTTTAAAATTAAATCTTTTGTGATGCTTTTTCTAATTGAGTTATTGTCTAAATTTTTGAAGAAAATTTTTCGAACTTCATACTCTATTATCATGGGAAATCGACAAAGAGACCCTGAGGAACGTAGAGAAGAGACGAGACAATCTCGTAAAAGAAAGATAGAAGCACTCTCAAATATTGAAGGCGAAAATCAACCTCAAATAGAAATTGAAGCAGGTATGTAAATGTAAATATTATGATCTATTGATATATTTAAATTTTTTCTAGTGTAAAATTGAAGCTTAATTTTTATTTGATGAAATAATTTGAAAAATATTTTGCAATGTAAACAGAGAGAGATATTCCTCAAAACACTGATGATGAGATACAAAATTTTGAAAGAGAAAGTGAAAGAAATATTGAACCAATTATTGAAGATGGTGAAAATATTGAAAGAAATTCAACTGAAGAAATTGAATCACAAGGTATGTACACACACACACACACACACACACACACACACATATATATTGAACACATGCATGTATTATTGAAATTATACATATATTTATTAATTTAGTTATTTATTGAATATGTAAACTTATTATGTACTATTTATTAAAATATGTACAGATGAAATCAGTGTCGATGATGAGATGTTAGAAAATTTTGACACTCACACATATGAAGATAAAAAAACCTTACTATTATATATGATATCGTGTTAACCGCATTTTTGAAACGTATTTCATAAAGGAGCAGGTGACAATACAAGCTCAAATGTTGAAAGGTCTCCTATCATTAAGGAAATTAAAAGAAGCTACGACACTACTGGGTATTCGAAAATCAACCAAAGATAAAGAAATGAAGGAAAATGTGATACAAAATATAAGTAGTGCTATAAATTCAATTAGGAGATCTAGATAGAAAATTGTTTCAATTGTACGTAGAGGAATACATATGGCAGTGGTTTCATCAAGTACTAAAGAGAATCGTTTGGTAACATCTATGGCACGAGCATTAGAAACCTTGTGAAAAACTTTGCACAAACATCGGAAATTTTGGCTGCAGATGAACTCGCTTGTTGGAGAGCTATTTGTAGGCAACCATATAAAGATAGACATGGAGAAAATGTTAAAAAAATAATATATGAATATTGGAAGAACATTTTGTGTGCTTCGCCAACTACAAAGCACGTGATGCGAAGAAGAATAACACGAAATCAGTATGAAGAACATGACAAATATTTCTTGGAAACCACTCAAATAGAGTTATTCAACAAGTTCAAAGAAGAGAATCGTGAAATTCATGTTTCAATTAGTGCTTTTGTTCAACAAAAACCATGGTATGTAAAACCTATCACTGTACGCGACACTTGTTGTTGCCATTATCATGTGGAATTTGAGTTATATTATGACACATTCCTTGATTTTGGTAGAACATTATGGAAGGATTCACCTCCTCCTTCACTATTCGTGATTTCATATCTCAAATTCTATGTGAAAGAGAAAGCGATGAACTATTTTACAAAAAGAATTTTTTTGGTGGTAAAAAATGCGATGATTGTGGAAATTTGACTAAATTTCAAAACAAATATCTACTGATATAAATGATCAATCATTGTCCAACATGAAAGTGAAACGGAAGAGATATGAATATATCCATACATCAATTCAAGGTGTAAATAGTGTTATATCACATGTGCCAAATGTAGATTGAAACCATCCAAAACTTAAGTTTTAAAAACTTTTTGATTATATATCGTGCAACATTTCTTCACATGCCATGCCAATTATAGTTCAACTATCCAATAAAAACATTTAACATTATATCACATGCCAAATGTAGATTTAAACCATCCAAAATTATAGATCACAACATTACTTCACATGCCATGCCAATTGTAGTTCTTGACTATCCAATAAAAAGATTAAACATTTAACATTAAATATCACATGCCAACTGTATATTGAAACCATCCAAAAATTGAGTTTTAATTTTTTTTTTATTATAGTCATACATAACATTACTTCACATGCCATGCCAATTATATTTCAACTATCCAATAAAAACATTTAACATTATATCACATGCCAATATTACTAGTAGTTCAATTATCCAAAACTTAAAAGTTAAAAAAACCAAACAAATTATACAACAACATTAATTCACATTCACATGCCAAAAGTACTAAAACCATCCAAAACTTAACTTTTTGGAACAAAACAAATTATATTAACATTGTAATAAAATATGTCCAAAAATTGTAGATCTCACAAGTATCAAATGGTATCAAGTTAGTTATATATATATATATATATATATATATATATATATATATATATATATGACAGTGCATCTAAATAATATATAAAAAAGTAAATTTAATACTATCTAAATCTTGAAATCAAATCTACAAAACATTTCCATCAACTAGATATGAATGTAGCATTTTTCCTATCAGGGTCTCAATTCGCGCACTATCATGCGAAGCATGAGAAACTTGTACACAATGCACATGTACTTGAGCATTAAAATTTGATGTTTTAAAAATGAGTGAGAATATATATAGAACTTCATGTAAAAAACAAAATATAAAAAAAAATCATGCAATACCTCATGAGGTTCCCTCTCCATTTGTTCACCTGCTACAAGTTCCCCTCCCATGGGAACATCTGCAATGGTAAACTGTACAATATACATGTACAATTATATATATATATATATATATATATATATATATTAAAAATTTTTAGATGAAAATGCACATGTACATATATAAACTTATTTTCAATAATATTAAAAAAAAGTTAGACAACTTGTTCAAATGGTTGAAATGGTGTGGATGTTCCTATCTCCGTTGCTAGAGTCCGTGGATTAAAGAAATCTTCTATAGAAACCTAAAATTCAAAATTTTAAAAGTATAAAATAACTCAAGATCAAGATCTCAATTTATAATAAAACTTAAATAAACTTCAATTTATAAATTATAACTAAATTAAATACACACACACACACACACATATATATATATAAAAGTGAAAAATTGAATACTTCTGCAGGTGAATTTGGGACATCTCCTAAGAGAGGCTCCAAAAGAAAATCTCCAAGAACCTAAAATTCAAAAAATTTAAAATAACTCAAGATATAGATATATGTATCTCAATTTTAAATGGAATTTTTTAAGGTGGAATATATATATGCACAATTATTTATTTTAAAAATATCACTTAAAAAACACTAACATTTGCCAACATATTTTGATGGTGAGATCCATCTGCATTGTTTGAACCAGAGGTCCCGAACGGGATATTAACATTTTCATCATTCATCATGCGTGACAACTTCAAATGGTGCTTTAACATATAATGATACATTTTTGTTAGATTAATGTACGTACAAATAAATGTATACATGTACATACACATGTATTTATTACAAATTTTACACATGTATGTGTTAAAATAATTGAACCCTAAGGTCATTAACACATACCGTTCCCATGCCCTCTTCCTCATGAAGAATCAAGTCTTGCCAAAATTGCGAAAATTCTTTGCATATATTCAGAGATCTTCAACATTCATGTTTTAAATCTCTTCATCTCTACAATACACAAAATTGGCATGTGCATTCTCATGTGCTCTTTGTCGATTTAGACAAACATCGACTCCACCAAATCCACTGTAAACATTGTTGATCATGACATCCCTTGCTTCTCGACTTATTTGAGAAGTCGCATCCATCTCTGACCGCAAAGTTTCGAACTGAAAAGGTCGAATCACCAATGGTGGCTTAGGGCGAGGCAACTCCACATCTCACTTAGTGCCCTTACGGTCATACAATCGACCTTTCCGTGGACCAAAAAAATCTGACGGAAGGTCATTGTAATTGGGTTTCATTTTAAAAAAAAAAAAATCTGCGTAAAACACTTGTGTAAAATAAACAGGAACCTTGTCGTTCCATGGGAGCCTTCCATAGGCCGCAAGGTGCCTATCATACAAATAGTGAGCTATATCGGGGTGCTTCAAATATTGCACCTTCAACATTTTTCTTTTTGACCCTTCCTTGAAATTAAACATTGAATTCGCCATATCTTTGTAACTATTTGTTTTACATCCTCCCATTTATTGGGACCCATTACTGTTTCCTTTCTCTTTCTCATGACTTCTACAAATGTATCAGTCATTGGCCCAAGATTTTTGTACACATTTACTATTTCGCCCAATGAATGTGTAACTATTTCGAGGCTTTGTCAACTCTCAACAGGTAGAGTCAAAGCCACGAGATCTCTCCGCAATTTTGCATGAAGTTGTTGACACCTTTGTAAGGTGCATTGTGCCATGTTTCTTTCCCATGGTATATTAGAAATGTCGGTCAGATAAGTTGTGGTGGGTAGACAACCTTTTTCTTGAATGTAGCATTCTGCCCTGCATCTATTTTGGCCAATATTTGGAACATTTTCATCCTCTGCATCATCAACATATATAAAATTTTGTATATTAGAAAAAACACATGTAAATAAATTTGTACAAATTCAATGAAAAAAATATTGAAATTGATAGCAACCTCGATGTGGTTGGTTAGCATCTTCTCCACCCTGAAACTGTTGAGACCCAGAACGACCCTACTGAGAACCAGCACCACCAACCGTTGATTGGCCTCTGGGGAATAAATATCACCACCTTCACGCAACCTACTACCACTCATTGATGGCTCTCTAAGAGGATTTGAACCACCACCAACCTCTCGAGACGAGAGAGAAGTTTCATAAACAAATACGAATTTATAATCAATTGAAAAATATATTCATGTGTACATATAAATACATGTACACATTCATTGATTAAATTGCGTAAACCATACCATAACTGGGTGAACCATGGGCATGCTCCATGGATGGAGTAGAGACCCTTCTCTTCTTAGCTTCTAAAAAATAGAAAATGAAACTTATTAACAACTAATTTAACTCACAAAGTTAATAAAAAAACAATTCCATATGTTCACACATGTATGGAGATTTAAGATTATATTTAAATACCATGAACATCCCCCGATCCCTGATCCCCCATATGAGATTCTGTTGATCTTCATCGTTCATCCTCCATGATATATATATCTATTGGTGGACATTTACACGAAATAAATTTCAGAAAATTAATGTGATTTAGTGTACACAAATTATGTAGAACACAACTTTCAAAGCACTAATTGATGTGTGAAACTCAATTTAAGCAAAAAAGAAATTATAAAAATGATAAGTTCACCAAATTGCGCTTTACATGGTGGGAGCACACTTGGTATAAAATTGAAAAAAACACATGGTCATTAAAAAAGAAGTGAAACTACATTTAAACAAACTCCATTTAAACAAAAATTTGTTGAAGTCCCCGCATTTTAATTTTATAAAAATGTGAAGTTCACCACTTGTTGCAAATGTGAAGTTCACCAAGTTGCACTTTACATGGTGTGGTGGGAGAACACTTGTTATATAATTGAAAAAAACACATGGTCATTAAAATAGACGCATTTATAAGTACACAACACACACATATCCAAGATATGTTACAATGTCCATCAATAAATTTTGAAGGAAAGCGTCTCAACACTAATTCATCTTTGAGAGATGAATCTTGAATTTTTGAAGAAGAGCATCTCAAAACCAATTCATCTTTGAGAGATGAATCTTGCATTGGCATTGCTCTGTATAATTCTAATTCATCTTTGATAGATGAATCCTGAATTGGCATTGCTCCATGCAATAGATTAGTAGACATCTTATTCACATTTGTACAATGCCTTATACTAAAAAATTGAAATTGGCTAACAATATTGTTTGCTATTCCATGTAGTTTTTTTAGCCTCTCCTTCTTAACTTGGCACACGCCATTCATATGGTTGCACACAAGTTCAGAATTGGTGAAAAATACAATTCCATTTGATCCATACTCCATCGTTGTTCCCAAGCCTTCTATCAATCCAATATAATATGCCTCGTTGTTTGTTGTTCTTTCCGGTATATTCATTTTTCTTTGGACGAATTTGCTAGTCACAATATTGAAAAGCACATATGTAATCACTAATTTCTCTGGATTGGGATAACAAGAAACGTCTATGCATAATTTCCATTTTTCAACCATATTTAATGGTTTTCTTATCCCTGAAAAAAAACAAATTCAATAAAAAATATATATATTATTTATTGACATTTATTGCAAATGCATGGGAGAAATGACACAAGATCATGAGGTAAATGACATGTGCATGGTTTATCTTAAAATTTGGCTTAAAAAGTTTATGGTCTAGAATTCACATCTAAAATTAATGGGAGGAAGCCTTTAGTTTGTGGGAGAAATGACACATGTACACAGTTTACCTTAAAGTGGTTGTGTTTTATGGATATTAAAATGAAGAACTTCTATTTAGATTTATTCTAGAGATTGACTGTAGGGGCATTTACTAGATATGTCATCTTTCATAAAAGATGAGATCTAGAGGCTACCTGGCCCTTTACAGACTCTGCCTATAGAACTTGTAGAAGTTAAGAAATTTGCATTGACAGATTTACTTGTGAGAAATTTACATTGACAACATATAGAGATTCAACTAGGCTTGTGAAAAGTACAAGTGGACAATGTATAATTCTACTTAAATAAGAGTCTTTGGTTTAATGGTTAAGCAATAAAGAGTCGTTACTTTCTCTATCTAGAGTAGAAGTGGAATACATGGTAGTTACTTCTTTTTTAGTGTTTTGGATGAAATGGTCTCTACAAGATATTAAGGTAAATTTCTTTTTGAGTGAGTAGAAGTGGAATACATATTAGTTACTTATTTTTGAGTGTTTTGGATGAAATGGGCTCTACAAGATATTAAGGTAAGGTAAATTTCTTTTTGAGTGTTTTGGATGAAATGCGCTCTACAAGATATTAAGGTAAATCTATATATCTATTAAGTGTTTCAATAGAAGTGTAATAATAATTACAAAAATAAAATATTCTACTTCCTTCAATCACTATTGACATATAATCATAAAGTACCACTTCCTCACGCAACAAGTCTTTGAGAAAATAGTGAAGATGGAATACATACCCACAAAGCCTCTTGCTAGAGAAGCATTTGAATATGTGAGAAATAAATTATGAATAGTTCTTGTAAATTATCTTGTTAGAGAACCATTTGAACATGTGAGAAACAAATTGGGGATAGTTCTGGTAAATTATTGTCACTTATTTGACTTCAAAAGAAGAGCCTATGAAATTGAGTGCGATATCTATGTGGGAGAGTACACAATATCTAAGGGGGAGAATACAATATATTTGACTTCAAAAGAAGAGCCTATGAAATTGAGTGCAATATCTATGTGGGAGGGTACACAATATCTAAGGGGGAGAATAGATATAAGGAAGGAATAAAAAGAGTAACAAAAAGTATATGATTGTGTCAATAATTTGAAGTAGTGAAGATAACAAAGGACCATCAAAATTGAGTGAAATATCTATATGATCAAGTGTCAATAATTTGAAGTAGTCAAGAAAGATAAAAAAATACCATCAAAATTGAGTGCAATATATATATGATATCTATATGATCAAGTGTCAATAATTTGAAGTAAAGAAAGATAACAAAGGACCATCAAAATTGAGTGCAATATCTATATGACTGTGTAGATAATTCGATAATTTGAAGTAGTCAAGAAAGATAACAAAGGACCACTAAAATTGAGTGCAATATCTATGTGGGAGAGTACACAATATCTAAGGGGGAGAATACAATACAAGGAAGGAATAAAAAGAGTAACAAGAAGCATATGATTGTGTCAATAATTTGAAGTAGTCAAGAAAGATAACAAAGTAGTCAAGAAAGATAACAAAGGACCATCATCAAATTAAAATTGAAAGATCAAATAGTCTTCTTCATGAAGAAGAAGCATTAAATAGGTTCATCATTTAAAAGGTTCATTTTTTAATGAAAAAATTTATGAATAATATTGAATGAATCATTGTACATTATGATAAATCTTGTATTTAAATGACATTTGATCTATGAATAAAAAAGAAAATGGGATCATCTCTTCATATATATATGTGTGTAAGAGAGAAATAAAAAGCAAAGGTAATTCCACCAAGCCTAAAGGAGAATGTCCTAATACATTAAATTATGTCCTAATACATTAAATTATGTTTGGTTTCTATAAGCATTAATCATGAAGAGTCATGAGATCCACATTTTGACCATACTATTTGCAAGTTAAAGGAGCATGCCCTAATACATTAGTATGTTTGGTTTCTAGAAGCATTAATCATGAAGAGTCATGAGATCCACATTTTCCGGTCATACTATTTGAAAGTTCACATTTCCATCATGCTATTTGCAAGTTCTATATGAAGATATGTAGTCTAATAACTAATTAGCAACTTGTGATGTCCTAATACATTATTATGTTTGGTTTCCATCATACTATTTGAAAGTTCTATATGAAGATATGTAGTCTAATAACCATACAGTATAGCCCATATAACATATAACGGCCTTTGACAGTATAAGGAAAGAGTCAAAAAACATAGAGGCCTCCCAGCAAAGTTCCACTTGTTCCTCAAGGTAAGCAACATAATATCAGAAGTGAAACAGTGACACCACTGAACATATGTGAATTTAGATATTAAATTTACATTTATTGCAAATGCATGGGAGAAATGACACAATATCATGAGGTAAATGTCATGTGCATGGTTTATCTTAAAGTTTGAATTAAAAAGTTTATGGTAGAATTCACATCTAAAATTAATGGGAGGAAGCCTTTAGTTTGTGGGAGAAATGACACATGCACACAGTTTACCTTAAAGTGGTTGTGTTTTATGGATATTAAAATGAAGAACTTCTATTTAGATCTATTCGAGAGATTGACTGTAGGGGCATTTACTAGATATGTCACCTTTCATAAAAGATGAGATCCAGAGGCTACTTGGCCCTTTACAGACTCTGCCTATAGAACTTGTAGAAGTTAAGAAATTTACATTGACAAATTTACTTGTGAGAAATTTACATTGACAACATATAGAGATTCAACTAGGCTTGTGAAAAGTACAAATGGACAATGTATAATTCTACTTAGAAGAGTCTTTGGTTTAATGGTTAAGCAAGAAAGAGTTGTTACTTTGTCTCTCTAGAGTAGAAGTGGAATACATTGTAGTTACTTCTTTTTGAGTGTTTTGGATGAAATGGGCTCTACAAGATATTAAGGTAAATTTCTTTTTGAGTGAGTAGAAATGGAATACATAGTAGTTACTTATTTTTGAGTGTTTTGTATGAAATGGGCTCTACAAGATATTAAGGTAAATTTCTTTTTGAGTGTTTTGGATGAAATAGGCTCTACAAGATATTAAGGTAAGGTAAATTTATTTTTGAGTGTTTTTGATGAAATGAGCTCTACAAGATATTAAGGTAAATCTATATATCTATTAAGTGTTTCAATAGAAGTGTAATAATAATTTCAAAAATAAAATATTCTACTTCCTTCAATCACTATGACATATCATCATAAAGTACCACTTCCTCACACAACAAGTATTTGAGAAAATAGTGAAGATGGAATACATACCCACAAAGCCTCTTGTTAGAGAAGCATTTGAATATGTGAGAAACAAATTAGGAAAAGTTATTGTAAATTATCTTGTTAGAGAACCATTTGAACATGTGAGAAACAAATTAGGGATAGTTCTTGTAAATTATTGTCACTTATTTGACTTCAAAAGAAGAGCCTATGAAATTGAGTGTAATATCTATGCGAGAGAGTACACAATATCTAATGGGGAGAATACAATATATTTGACTTCAAAAGAAGAGACAATGAAATTTTAGTGCAATATCTATGTGGGAGAGTACACAATATCTAAGGGGGAGAATAGATATAAGGAAGGAAAAAAGAGAGTAACAAAAAGGATATGATTGTGTCAATAATTTGAAGTAGTTAAGAAAGATAACAAAGGACCATCAAAATTGAGTGCAAAATCTATATAATCAAGTGTCAATAATTTGAAGTAGTCAAGAAAGATAACAAAGGACCATCAAAATTGAGTGCAATATCTATATGATCAAGTGTCAATAATTTGAAGTAAATAAAGATAATAAAGGACCATCAAAATTTAGTGCAATATCTATATGATTGTGTCAATAATTTGATAATTTGAAGTATTCGAGAAAGATAACAAAGGATCATCAAAATTGAGTGCAATATCTATGTGGGAGAGTACACAATATCTAAGGGGGATAATACAATACAAGGAAGGAATAAAAAGAGTAACAAGAAGAATATGATTGTGTCAATAATTTGAAGTAGTCAAGAAGTATAACAAAGTATTCAAGAAAGATAACAAAGGACCATCATCAAATTCAAATTGAAAGATCAAGTAGTCTTCTTCATGAAGAAGAAGCATTAACTAGGTTCATCATTTAAAAGGTTCATGTTTTAATGAAAAAATTTATGAATAATATGGAATGAATCATTGTACATTATGATAAATCTTGTATTTAAATGACATTTGATCTACGAATAAAAAAGAAAATGGGATCATATCTTCATATATATGTGTGTGTAAGAGAGAAATAAAAAGAAAAGGTAATTCCACCAAGCCTAGAGGAGAATGTCATAATACATTAAATTATGTCCTAATACATTAAACTATGTTTGGTTTCAAAAAGCATTAATCATGAAGAGTCATGAGATCCACATTTCGACCATACTATTTGCAAGTTAAAGGAGCATGTCCTAATACATTATTATGTTTGGTTTCTAGAAGAATTAATCATGAAGAGTCATGAGATCCACATTTCCATCATACTATTTGCAAGTTCACATTTCCATCATGCTATTTGCAAGTTCTATATGAAGATATGTAGTCTAATAACTAATTAGCAAGTTGTGATGTCCTAATACATTATTATGTTTGGTTTCCATCATACTATTTGCAAGTTCTTTATGAAGATATGTAGTCTAATAACTATACAATATAGCCCATATAACATATAACGACCTTTGACAGCATGAGCGAAGAGTCAAAAAATAGAGAGGCCTCCTAGCAAAATTCCACCTGTTCATCAAGGTAAGCAACACAATATCGGAAGTGAAACAGTGACACCACTGAACATATGTGAATTTAGAATGATTTCAACTCTTTTTTCAAAGGAGAAAAAACCTTGTTTCATATATTGATAACAGTTCACATACAAAATCCTCTTGATATACCCATAACAGTTTATAAAGTATAAAAGATCAGATTCTGCCTCATACAGAAATACATCCAAAAAAGAAAATATGTAGTCACATTACAGCAGTAGATCATTCTAGTTCAAATTACATCAGTAGATCATTCTAGTTCAATCATTCTTCTTGTAAAACAAAGTTCCCTTCACCCTCATATGCCTAATTATGGCCGTTTAGCTACAGTCTATCCACACCATGAGTGATTACAAAAAATAGTAAAGGTTGCACATTCCAGCATTGAGGAATCGAGAGAAGGCTCAGTAATTACATAAGCTTAATAGTGGTGGTAAACTTCCATGCACATGTGGAGAATCAGCTAGAGCGGATGAAATTGATGGATCCACGGGAACAGTAACAACTGTAGCAACCGAATGCATATCATACTACCAGAAATTCAACATACACCTTACAGCAAAAGGTAATGAAATTTAAAGCATAATTATGGTCGTTTAGCAATAGTCTATCCACACCATGAGTGATTACAAAAAATACTAAAGGTTTCACATTCCAGTGTTGAGGAATTTAGAGAAGGCTCAAAAACAGCATAAGCTTAACATGGGTGGTAAAATTCCATGCATAGGTGGAGAATCAGCTAGAGCGGATGAAATTGATGGATCCAAAAGGATAGTAAGAATTTTTTCACAATAATTATCAGCTAATCGACATTTCTGGGGATGGTTTTGTTAGCCTGTTGACTGAATCTGGGCAGACCAAGGATGATCTCAAGCTACCTACTGATGAGCAGTTGGTGGCACAGATCAAGGGAAAGACCATTGTAACAGATCATTACTGAAATACCATTCTTATATTAATCGAGTAGAGATCAGGGCCTTCTTTATCCATCAAAAAACACAAAAACAACTATACATTGAGACATCGTTCCATAGCTAAAAACTTTTAATTACTGTAGAGATTTGGGACATAGAGAATACAATAGATGTTCTTTCTCATCTGGATTCTATTTATTTAATATATGTGAATCCAGAAAGCTAAAGCTCTTGTGCTCCCCGAAAATGTGGTGTCAGCGAGAGTTTTGGAGAAGGCCGTATTTGTGAAAGAAATTTTCCTTCGTAATTACATCTATGTGAAAGGGACCATCAGAGACTACCTACTCTTTAGCTACGTTGTTTAATTATCAATAAAAATCTGCATGGCTTCCATTCCTCAAATCTATAGTGGCCTTGCATTATACTAGATAGAGTATGTAACAACGTTGTTTAATTATCAATAACAATCTGCGTGACTTCCATTCCTGAAATCTATATTGGCCTTGCATGATACTAGAGTATGTAACAAACATTAATTAAATTCATTCTAATTATCAATGTACATGCAATGATAATAGACTTTCATGGACTCCTGTTATCAATGTACATTTAATTTGCTTGCAAATTAAAATGATCCAGAAAGTTGTATGCCCTAAGAGAGGCTTATACAGTTTGGGAAGATCATATTATACTGTAAAATAAAAAGCCTTATGCTTGGGAGCCTCTAATGATTTTATAAACAAACAAACCCAAAATTACATTTCAAATTGATCTAAACTTCCATGCACAGGTGGAGAATCAACAACAGAAGGAGCTGCTTACCTGGTAGTTTGCTTGACATCGCCGCATATAATCACCAACATAGCGGAAGTAGCCCCAGACTAGTAGCAGCGCAACAACAATTCAATGAAAAGAGCAGAAATACAAAAACACACGAAGAAACAGAGCAAAGAAACACAGACGCGAGAAAAAAACAAAGTTTGCGGGCGATATATTTATAATAAATAGTTCGTCTGAACTATTTTAAGAGTAAAAGTTCGGCCGAACTAACAGTTCGACCGAACTTTTGTTGCTGGTTTTCCCATCTCCGACAAAAATTCTGTTTGCCCATGTCGTCACTTTGCCGTCAATATAAATGGAAGAACGAGTTCGACCGAACTTTCTCATAAAGTTTGGCTGAACTATTACCAAAAAAAAATTTCCACCCACGATTCTCACAAAAGTGTAACCCAACTTCACATTTTCACCCTAGTGTTATTTCCATTATTGTTATTAACATTCAATATTGTTAATAACTGAATATATATCCAATTGTTTAGAACATAAGTGGATCAAGACTTATCATTTTTCCCAAACATTGGGTTCGTGATCCTTGTCTTCCACTACTTCTAGAACCGGCAAGCTCGATAAGAATGGAAATTTAAATTTCTCGATAATGTTTTTTTGACACATGCGCAGAAGACTTGACAACAAACCTATGCCCTTTCCTGATAGGGTATTATTGACAATCAATTTCCAGTTCTTGGCCATAATCAAACCACATCACGTGATTTGATGACTATATCATTGACGTGGTGACAAAAATTGTGAACATGTGGCATGTTTCTACAGGTTCTCGACAAACGACAAAACTCCGCAGAACAACTCCCCCTTATAAAACACCTTTGGTGTAATTAAAGGGTTATATTTTTAAATCGAGTTGTCTTTAGTGTGAATTTTTGGAAGCTTTTTCGGTGGATTTTTCCGGTCTAATTTCTTTAAAATCCAGTCGGAATTCATTGAAAACATAAATTTGATGGGTAATGTTATCACCCAAATTTTATTTTTTCAAAACATTATATGTCAACTTTGCTTTTTTATCATTGTCTTAAATAGGTCTGAAATTCATTTTTAGTTTGGTTAAGGGTAGGTCATAGCTTTTAGAGGTTTAATTTTCATCATTTAAATTCAAATAAGGTCTTTAGAGGTCCATTCCATGGTCAAATATTCACATTTTTCATTTAAGGGTCATTCAATTAAGTTTCGGGCTAAATTTCTATAATTAGCCAGGAATCCACCATTTCGTAGCACCGCTAGTTCAAAAAAAAGAAAATGCGCTGTGAAAGCACTGCTACTTTCATAGCGCAAACTGCGAAAATTACACTGTGAGCGCTACGAAAGCGCGATTTCTCAGCTGTTGTGTCAAATAAGCCAAAATTTGTCAGATTCAGTTGAGGAATGATAGGATAGGGGTATGGTGAGTCAATTAGTTACCAGATTCGATGTACTTACCTGTCCTACAGTCATAATAGTCATGATAGGATATCAATTAAGCATCATTTAGTCATGAGGTGACATCTCAAATTCGAATTTTTGCCTAATTGAGTCATATTGATTCATTTACCTTCACACAGCTGTCTGAGCTCTAAAGTATTTAAGATAAGTCTGTGGCTTTTCTATCATGACCTTCATCATTCTCAAGCGAGGCTGCTTTACAAATTCTAGAGAAGCTAACAGGTTTTTCCGAGAAGCATGGCAGATGAGAAGAAAGTTCACAGAGGAGGACATTGTCTAAGATATGAACCTGAAAATGTGAAGGCTTTAGTTGAGGATAAAATAGTGATGGAGGCTTTCACCAAAGCAGGTTGTCTCTAGTTTTGTGAAAAACTACAGGGTGGTCACACTTAGGTGTCAAAAGAATTTTCATTATGTTTCAGTGGAACTACTACCAAAATTGGAATGTTAAATGTGCTAGTAACACCTGAGATCATAGCTTCTTTGATAGAGATACCAAGAGGGCAGGAATCTTGGTTTAAAGGTTTTAGGTTTGACATGGAATCATGCAAGGAATTTATGAAACTAGAATATGCAGATATGGACATGAACAATGCAATACCTAGAAGCTGTATCAAGGACAACTATGCAAAGCTACTATTTAATATTCAAAGACACTTTACATGTGAAGGCAGGTACCATAAAGTTTACACTTATCATTTCAATCTGTTGTTGCATTTCACATGTATGATATCACTAGATTTTCCATTTTACTTGCATAGAAGCCTTGCCAAAATGGCTGACAAAGTCCAAGCCAAATCTGATGGCTGTGAAACATCTCTGTTTCACCATGGTTTGATAAATTTATTGGTTTTGAATGAGCTTTAGAAAATAAATAGGGATTGGTCTTCCATTTTTTTTATGAATGGATTTGAAATGGAAACCCTAACCCCAGCTAGGAACCCTAAAATTAAAGGGAATCCTTCACCACTAGTAGCAAAATCCAGTCAACGAATGATTACTAAAGAAAAGAGGTTTATAAAGCTGAAACCAAGGAAACAAGTTGAAAATAGAACAGATAAGACACCAATACTTGTTGCAGAAACTCCTTCACCTGTAAAACAGAGTTTAAAAGTGTCAAAGAGGCTAAACAAAAACAAGTGGCCAGCAAGCAGGAAATCTAGAGAATGAAAAGAAGCCAAGCAATAGCATCAAAGGGAAAAACAGTTATTTCAGGTTCAGATGACAGCTCAGTGATGAAAGGAAACTTAGATGACATATTTCATGCAATTGATATAGAATATTCACCTATTGTGCAAGCTGATTTTTTTGGAACAGATGAACACAAATAGAAAAAAGTGAAATTAGCAAAGAAACTGGACTTTGAAGGTGAGAATGCAGCCTTTGTCTTTCAAGCTAAGAATCCTTTGACTAGGCATACTAAAAATCTCAAATAACATAGTAAGGAGGTCCAAGAAACTACTGAAACAGTCAAAGTACCTAAAGAGGTGGTTGACCTCTCATCACTAGCAGTAGAGCATGCAGCTAGCAGAATAATGAAGGAAAAAGAATAATTGACAGAGTATAAAAGGCTTGAGGAGAAATTGACATAAAAAAAAACAAGAGATTGCTAAAATGAAGAAAAGGGCCAGAAAGCACATCATTGAGAAAAAAAAATTTAAAAGGATGAAGGCTATTTGGGAAGGTCAAACAGTTTCTAAGTCTGAGATTCCAAGCAGTGTAGAGCAATTTTTTACATGGACAGTTCCAGCTATTAAAGAAGCAAAATTTGTCAGAGTGATCAACACTCACTTGAGAGCCAGTAATAGAAGACTAAGAGGTAAAGTAGAAGGTTTAAAACTACAACTGAAACTGTCTCAAGATGAACTAAAAAACAAAGGTTTAGAATGACAAATTCAAAGCAAACTCAAATGGAAAATGAAGGATAAACTTTATGAAAGTTATGTTTTTAGTCCATATGGCTGATGGTTTTGATGAACCCAGTGATTTTCTGAAGTTTGGCACCTTTTTGTGTCAAATTGTGAAGAAAATTTGGTTAAAAATGCTTACACGGCAGTTTTGTAGCACACACAGTGCAAAAAGGGTGAAATGCGCTACGAAACTGCTGTAGCAATGTTTTTCACCCTTTTCCTTAAATTTTTGAAGGGCATACTTGTATATTTTGGTTGAAAATTATAAGGAAGTTGTGTTAAGTGAATATACACATAATCCCAAAGGCAGGAGACCAAATTTTGAAGGAAAATAAGTTAAAATTCGACGCTACGAAAAGCGCTACGAAACTGTGCAATTTTCGTAGCGTAGGTGTGTTTTGGCTATTTTTGGCAGTTCGAAGTTGATTTTGCATAGCTCGCACGTGGGGATGATTTTGGACATATGCTATTCTAGTTCCTGACAGAAAATAGCCTCAAAATTATGGGTTTAGTGTCTCAATAACTTAAAGGATCCTAAGCCTTAAAAACAGGGGAATAGTTTCCTAGTTTGCAGGAGATCAACATCATCAGCATTATGGTCATAACAGGTTGGAGCTCATCATCAGGATTCGACCTTATGGAGATAAGGTAGCAAATGATGTAATTAAGTTTAGATAAATTTGTTATGAGTAGAGTTAAAGAGTTCTAATTCTATTTGTAATAGGACTCTGTATTAAGTTTACAAATGTCTTTGTAATAAATACCCTGATATATGGTTAGGATAGGTGTCGAAGATAGGAATTCGATGTATCTAGCTAAGGATAAGCTTATATTATGATGTAAATGATCTATAAAAGATCAAGGAGTCGAAATGCTAAGGGTTGGACATTTTTAGAAAAAAGACTGTGTTTATTGTAAGTAACTATTTTAGCTTAATACATAGTTTTCTACTTGGCCAACTCAAGATTCATGAAGAGTTATTGTATGTTCTTGTTCTGATGACATCTTTTCAATATCCTATTGTAGTGGTGTTTACTTTTGTTACTCAGAATTCATCATTGATGCTCTGAGTTCCTTCATAGACAAACTGACCGTGTGTTTTACTGTTTCACATATGTATTCCTTGACTTGAACTCTGATATGCCTTGACTTCCATGCTAGGTAGATTGTTTGGTTTTTCGGAAGCTATTATGACTCCATAAGCCCAATGTACACTTGCTAATGTGATTTGCAACCAGTTTATATCATTTATTTGCTTTACCCCATATAGAGTTAGCCATCTAATTTTCTATCAAAAATCATAAACCCTTGAGAGAGCCCTCTCAGGTTGAGGAGGCTAAGCCTCAACCAAAAGATTGTTCTGAAACAGTTACATGAGATTAACTTGATTGGCAGCCTATCAGGTCTGATTTTTTGATAACAGGTAATGTTGCACAATCTAAGTGTCCTAGGGGTTTTTAGGGTGCTGAATCTATATATATAGTCAAAAAACCAGTTTAAATAACAAAAAATCAAGATTTTACCTCAAAGTTTTCACCAGATTCCGGTATCGGAAACTCCAAAAAGTCGCACTAAAGACAAATCCTTTTTAAATTGTAATTAAAAATAAAAATATATGCACTGCAGGTTATGCATTTAAATGATAAGTAATTTATTTATTTTAAAACTAACTATAAAATATAATATTTATTTTTAATTTAAGATTTATTATAGAATTAAAGAATTAAAGTTTTTAATTATATATTTTTTAATAAAGAATAATGTAAAATTAAAATAGATGTATCCACTTTATATATATATATATATATATATATATATATATATATATATATATATATATATATATATATTTTTATGTTTGGTATTACCTCAAGTTTCATTAAATTTTATCAGCAAGCTACCACCAGATATATACTGTTAGATGACCTCGACTTGCCTTGAACAGGAAACCAAGTTTGTTGGCCATCTGATGGCGTGGTATGCCATCCAAAAGCAATAGGTTCTAAGTCTATCAAACCAAGATAACAATGACTAAATGTTCATACATACACTGTCTTTTACTTGCCTATTGGCATGACTATTTATACATAACAAACTAAATGCTACCCGCATATAAACATTAGATACAAAAAACTATCAATGGTAAACAACATAAGACTACTTTTCTTCCTCAGCCGAGACAGATTCTACAGGTGTCGTGTCCTACAAAAAATTTCCTGGGAGTTGAGTCAGTTTGAGGATGCATGGGAGGTGGTATTCGATGTGCCTAAGGCTCCCATCTTGTTTCTGGAGCTGGAAATTGAGCTTATCAAATTCAGTTTTGTAATCTAGAAAGTCCTAGACAATTATGGCCAGGATCATTGAAATATGTTCTAGGGCTTTTCCCATAGTACCTTTCATGGACCCGTATAAAAACAATGTTTGTTTAAACTGAGTAAGTCTTCCCCGAGTTTTCCCAGGATTGGGCACAAGGCACCTCCATTCTTCAACTTCCATTTCCATCGAGCCTACCTTACAGTTTAAGTATGCTTCCCACTTCTCGATCAACTTCTGAATTTCTTCGGAAATTTTCTCATGGTATGCCTTCACAACATCTTTAATGATACTAATCATGGGCCTCCTAACTCATGGCTTTCTCGAGGACGAGTTGGGTTGAACCTCAACTTCTTTTCCTTTATTTTTTCTACCTCGACCTCATGCAGTTGGGCTCTTGGACTGAGCCATAATTACTTGCTTCTCAGCTGGTGGGATATGCAGTAGTTGGGCATTTTCCTGAGGGTGAGACCACTGACAGTATTTGGATCCCAGATGCTTACCTGTCCAATTATCAACAAAGTGGCGTAATTCGAGAAAATAAGTCGGGCTTCCTTTCCTTTCACCATAATAACATATAATATCCTTTCACATATAATAACATATAATATATTTCTCTTGAGCCTCGATTCCATGCATGACATGCAGGCTGGCCAAGCTTCCCATACAGGGCTACCCAATGTTTTGAATGTGGCCTGTAGTTCCCTGACCCGAATTCACCAAAAATACTAGGGCAGGGCCCGACACCATATTCCCATAATTATTTTTGCTACAAACAATGAGAGCCCTCAACCCAAATAAAGGTTCAACCCACCCAACATCACTTAGACCCTTCCCACAATCACAAATGATGTGCCTTCCCTCAGCCCAATCCCAGGGAGGACTCCACAGTTTCATCACCCTCAGCCCAATCCTGGGGAGGACTCCACAGTTTCATCACCATCCTCGTAGAGCACCCTAGGCGCGTTATAGGCACAATTCAGAGGGATACAAACCAATGTAACTCCATACATAGGTCTATCTTCCCAACCCGATTCGACCAACCCTGACATGGGGATGCAAAACCCTCCCGAATTAATCCCTTGACTGCATTGGCTATCATACAGGTGCATGCATGCAACATAACCTGTTCCATCGAGGATAAGATACCATAGGAAAAGCTCGAAAATACACAAATTGTAATACCTATTTACAAAAGAACCTTTACTACCAGACGACTACATGTATAGGGTCGACCACACACCCACATAACCCCTCAACATCCAAACAAACTGGCCACAATTTCCCTGACCCAAGACTATCATGGAAGGAAAGGTGGAAATGATGGAGGGACCATTAACATAACAGGGAGTTGTCGTAGCCAAACATTGAGGGGAAACTGGAGCCACCCTTCCACCTTCTTTGTAATCACACCTACTCGATCTTTCACCCCCATACCATAACCACATCTCCTTCAAACGAGCCAATCTTGAATGGCTTTGGTTACCTCCGTCCTTACACATAACCCTCTCCTGCATGTTGAAGGATGCCCTGCCAGCCTTACCACTCATGTGGAAGGTGGTGGGCATATTTACTGAGGCCTCCGTCATAATGTTTGATGTGAGAGCCATCCTTTCGGTCCACACCCAGATCAGGGAACTTATAAACTCTATATTAAGTATGGAAATAATTATACATGTTTTTTTATACTAAACATCATACCATTAAAATGTTCTCTTTCCATTTGTTCTATATAAATATAAATAAACATAGAGAGAGTATGATAGATTGAAGGTTTCAGTGGTGTAGATTTTCAGATGTAAAACTCAGAATATCCACAGTCTTCATTTTTAGTCTACATTTCGAGTCTAAATCAAGACTCATCTTCAGGACAAACCTTCTAAGAAGATAATCGAATAGGGTGAATAAATTGAGGAAAGAAAGAGATTAAAGAGCCAACCAGTTCTTAATTTTAAAAAATAAAAATTATTTAATTAATTAGTTATTTATTTTAGTTTTTTCAAATTTAATTCTAATTCTAGAGAGAGTATTTATATATAATATTATAGATAAATAAAGAGAGTGTTTATATATATATATATATATATATATATATATATGTGGTTCACAGACTCCAGAGATTAGTGACCCCCGTGTCCATGGAATATTTGTGTTTTAACCATAGAGCCTAACTCTAAGAGTGTCAAGAGAATTTAACCTATGACCTTTCAATAGAAAAGGTGCTTTAATGATGGGATATATATATATATATTCCATTTTAAACATAAAATAAATTATATGGATCCTTCATAATGACATGTAAAAAATATCCCCTTTTTGGGAAAAATATAATAATTTTATTTCAACTGAATCAAAATAACATTCTAAATGTTATTAACCATTTTAAATGAATTTTAACCAAAACAACTAATACCTAAGTATATATAATCAAAATCCATGTTTGAAACCACTATGACATTCATATGGCATTCAAATGCATATGCCCTATAACAAAAAAAAATAGAAGATGAAAATTATGTGTATATCAAAATTATACTTGGAATTCCCCGCTGAGGGTGACAGATGATGACACTACGACTCAATCCAGGGGCATTAATTCCCCTCCCATGCGATGACTTGAATGATGAGACATGCTAATCATGCAGGGTATGGGAACTTGCGCTAGAACATTCTCAAGGCTATAATGGTTATAATGTTGTGGGTAATGCCACTATTTGTGTGAGATGAGGGCAGGGTCTGTTGGAGGAATTTCCTATGTGAGATTTTCAGGGGTTTCTCTCGAGTGCCTTGTTGGATCCTCTTTTTGTGGGTAAACTCTTGTAAGGGGAATAGGGTGTGTGTTGGTGGTGCATCGCCAAACTTCCATGATCAGATAATGATATGGGATATAGGACCTTTGTTCTGTCTGGACTCGGCTCTCGCTTAAGGTCAAGTAGACACTAGTGAGATCGTTGGAGAGGTGATGCGTACAAAATTGGTATCTATCGATGAAAAAAATGGTTGAGCAAGGGATTACGAGTGCTGTCTGTTAATCCATGGTATTTGGCCTCATGTAAGGCTTGAATTATGGTTCATTTGTTTTATTGGGGTTAATTAGAAACTATTGTGGTTGGGAAAAGTGATACTCCTCCTTGCAGGGTGGCATGGGAGTCACCCTTCTATATCCTAGTGAATTTTGGCGGTGGGTGGCTTTATATCCTATTTGGGTTGGAAAATATCACTTTAGGATCGTAGTCTTTCTTCTTATTTTCATAACAGTTTGAGGCATAGTGACCAACTTTGCCATAATTAAAACACTTAAAGGGTAGCTTACCTTTATACTTGTCTAATCCTCGCTTGAGCTTCATGAGAAAATTTCCTCTTTCTTGATATGATTCACGACATGAGTCATCATGCTCATTCTTGCACTTATTTTTTTCTTTAAAGGTTGATTCTTTCGTCGCAGAATTTACTTTAGAAATACTCATCTCATAGTCAATGAGTATATAAAGTAATTCATTTAAAGAGAGTTAGTTCAGATTTGTCATTTCTTCAATGGATGAAACCTTGGGATTAAACCTCTTTGGAAGATATCTTGACACTTTTTGAACAACCTCAAATTTCTCTAGCTTCTCATCAAGCCCTCTTATGGTGTTCACAACTTCATCAAATATTAAAAAATAATTTTCAATATCTTCATCATCATGCATACTTAAAGACTCAAATTGCATCCTATAACCTTGGATTTTATCTTTCTTCACCTTATTGTATCCTTCATAGAATTTTCTCATCTTGTTCTAAATAGTTTTGGCAGATGTGCAATCCATTACCTTAACAAGCTCTGATTCAAGTAGGCTAGAAAGCAAGAAATTCATTGCTTTAGCATTGCATGTGAACTCTAGTTTTGATATTTTGTAATCATTGCTCGATACTTTTGATATGATTCTTCCACAACGTCCGTGTTGTAGCCGCTACAACACCACCCAAAATTTTGGGTATATTTAAAATTTCGGGTTCCCCCTCTGCTCGCCTAGGCGTTAAAGTATTTTACCTGACCTGTAGTCAACAACATCCCGCCGACCTATTCCCAACCCATCACGAGTTGTCTCATCACCATGACTTGATGCTGTCGCTGCAATCACACCATATGTGGGAAGGATCATCTAGCGTACGCTCAAACATTCTTATCACAGTCTCGCCATGAGTAATGAGATTTCCATGCATACGTTTGAATGGAAACCTATTGTGTATTGACAATTAAATACCCTCTCGCCGTGGGTCATTAAGCATGTTGACTGAATGCATATTTTAAAATCTTTAATCTCATACGTGTTATCTAGGGACACCATTCGCAAAGAATAACTGTGAACTAATTAATGTTATGTTGATTATACAGGTCCATCCCACGACTGATCAACTCATCAATGATTGTCATGGCACCAAGAGAAATAAGATTAAGCCTCTTGCATCTGAAGAGATTAAAGAACCTAGGCTTGTCGACCGTACTATGGTTTCAAACGAATCTCTAGCTAAAGTTATGTTCGCAATCCACCGAATGATTCTACCCAAAGTGAAAGAAGTGATGTAAAGATGCATGTCAGACGGACCTTCCTCTGAGGGTGGCAGCCAACATAAGTATTCTTTTACTATTGGAGGTGTTGAATCCTTTGAGCAGAAGTTGGAATATGCACAAGAAGCATTGGGTATTGGTCCTCATGACTATGTTCCTGTGACATATGTTTCAGAAATGGTCTAGTATCAAGATTTGTTGAGATGTGCACCTATATTATTGATTCTGGGGTCTCTCATTTACTTTGGGTGAAGAACACAAAGTGGTTTGGGTGTAAGTGGACCTAGAGGCAAAGGTGGTCGTAGACTCATTAACATCAGCAAAACTATGTGAAAACATTATAAGGAGTGCACATTCAATGAAGCAAAGTTATGTTGCACATTTAAACCAAAGTCAAGTAATGGAGAAGCACATTTTGTTCTTGGAGATTGTTCAAATTTTACAAAAAAGTCATTTTTTGAACCAACAATCATTTTGAGTTGTGTGGACAACTCTGGAAAATTGGGGACAAGGGGAAATTATGGTTAAATCCAAGCTACACGGTGGATGCAAAATTTATGATGTTATACAATTTAACCAAGGTAAAATCATATGGGTTCAAAGCCATAAGAAATGGCGGAGCAAAACCATGTCAAGACATTATGAATTGGCACACATTCGATCGGCCTAAGTTGTGTTGTATATGAAACCAAGGTGCCAACCATATGGTTTTAAAACCATATAAGGTTAAAGGAATGATATCATGAAAACACTACAAATGAACTCAAATATTGAAACCTATATTAAAAGGGTGAGGCGGAGTTTTATTCTTTAGAGGAGATATGAAATATGTGGGCAAAAGGTGTTTTTTTTTTTTAAAACATGAAGTCAAACGTTCCAATGGTGGGTTTCAATCTATCATGAAACATTTGATGGCCAAAGTTTATGTTAAAGCATGGAACGTGGGATGTTATGATAAATGTCAAAGCATGGAACCATATTTACGTTAAAGCATGGAACCATATGTTAAAGCACGAAAGCATGGAACCATATGTTAAAGCATGGAACCAGTATTTATGCTAAAGGGGATAATCTTCGAGGTTTTGTTTGAGTGCAAATATATATGTATACTGCAGTGCAACTTTATAATTAAGGCGCAAATGTTCGATAACGTATGTTATATAGCGGTCCAACCTCACGATAAAAGGTGGAACGGAGCTGCATGGACACGTTGGTCGACTCTACGTTGGGGATCGTGGGAGCAGAACGTTGAGAAACCGTTGCAAGTGGGCGCGCATTCATAGGCCAAGGTTGCATTGCAAATTTACACCAAAGGGCAGGGTTGATGGTCAAACAACTTACGTTTCAAAACCATATAAGGCGGCAAGCAAAACCATCTAAAGCATTGCATGGAGCTAACGTCCGATGCCAGGTTTTCAATCTATAATAAACATGCACAACATATACATATAACAGCCAGATTGTGTGAAGCCCCAACATCGTAATGAATATATGATAACATGCGAGCATGGCGCCGGTGGAGACTAAGATTATGGTGAACGTTAAAGCGGAGATAATGACGGTAAAAAATCTACGTTATACAGTGGCAACGTTGTAATATTGGTATGTCGACAGTCAAAAACCGCAAGGTGGAGTTTTCCACATGGCCATCCCAAATTTACGCGACAAAATCACAAAAGGACCTCGCGTTTTGAGTAGGTATGAAAAGCTTATCGATACTGAAGGCGAATGCATTACAAACTATAGTCGTGAGCCAAGAAGTCAGCGCCATAAAAGGCATGCTGCACTACATTCCAGAAAGGAGAATAAGATCTGATGGTTGCAGCCTTGACAACAATTTTCCAGGAGACAATCACGCTGCAAATCTACTATTAATTACCTGCGCTGATCACATTCAGAAGGACGTTATCACTACATATTCGCTGGGTTCTGATTTTTCAATATTGCCATTATTGACCACGTCTAGCTATATCCACAGAGCTAATTTTCGATGGCGTTTTTTTGCACTCTGTCCCAAGGCACTAAAAACCTGATCATCACATCCCACGCGAGTCCATTCAGTGCATTTTTCCATTTGCAGGCTCATGCCGGAATGAGCCCCTCACCATGGAAGCGGAATGTCAATAATAGAGCATTGCACCAGAACGGGCCACAGTAAGAGAGACAGGTCGATGCATATGTCTGCATACAGGTTAAGGTGAAGGAGATGGTGTTGCAACTATAACGCATCGTTGGACAGAGAATGAAAGCGGAGCACTTGAACTTGCAGATGATTTCCACGATAGGTGCTAAAACGCGCCACTCCAAATGTTGAGACGACAAAGAAGAGGTCGCAACCGTCCAGAGGTTGCAGATTCACCCCAAAGTGCGACCTCCCTCAGATGGCAAACGCCCACGGTCATCTGAACACAGAGCTGCATTCTTGAAACGCGTATTGGACATATTCTTATGAGTAGCTGGCTTCGATGTAGTAAAAGGTAAAATGAACCTGAAAGGCGCCCCATATAGCATGTGGAAACCCCAGCTCAATAAACAGATAATTTCAAGCTGGATGCAACAATGAAAGTTCGTCCTCTCTACAGCGAAGCGGGTGATATTGAGCACTTAGCAGCCACATTCCGATTTATTCATGGTGGTGTACCTGGAGACAATCCGAGGAAGCCTCCTGCTTTGCAATACCCACTTTATCCAGGACTATACAGGGGTCCAAGCTGACCTTTAAAAACTCCTGGTTTTATGTGCCAATATACCTTTTATGCATCTACGTTTATATGTTCATTACTTCCTCAACATGCATAAAATATTTGTAAGAGTAAGGCTGATTTAACAGGTTATACATGGCTGATTTAATTCGCTGATATGCAGGTTATATGAGAAGATGCCGATCTGCTCTGTTGTCTTGCAGGTAATACAAGGAAACAGCGATGCCCATCCAAATTAAGAAGACTGCTAGCTCTCTCCGAAGGATGCGAAGCTGTGTTCCAAATCAACCTCAAAACCTCGTATTATGTGGATGCTCAACATCACCGGCAGATAGAAGCTGCTACCTCACCATGGCGAAGGGTAAGGCTGGCCTCCGGAGAACAAGGTTATGAGATTGCTGAAAGAGAAATGCAGGAGGGATGATCGTAAGTCGAGGGTCGCATAGTCGCACTCCATGTTAACAATCTGACAACGCGACCCAGCGACCCAGCGACCTAGTCGCAAAGTCGCGAGGTCGCATTCCTTCAGCGTTCCTTCGTTTTGCGACCCCGCGACCCAGCGACCTAGTCGCAAAGTCGCGAGGTCGCATATCCTCGGTTTTGCCTCCTTTTGCGACCCTGCGACCTAGCGACCTGGTCGCAAGGTCGCAGGGTCGCACTTCTTCGGTTTTCCGCCTTTTGCGACCTCGCGACCCAGCGACCTAGTCGCAAGGTCACAAGGTCGCATCTATTCGGTTTTTCCACCTTTGCGACCTCGCGACCCAGCGACCTAGTCGCAAGGTCGCAAGGTCGCATTCTCTCATTTTCTTACAACTTGCGACCCCGCGACCCAGTCAGGTCGCAGGTCGCAATAGCAGCCCGGTCGCAGGTCACAACAGCGGTTAAGGTCGCAGGTCACAAAAGGACTGAGTCGCAAGACAGCCCAACGGTCAGGAAGATGGAAGGTCAAGGAAGCCCAAAGGGCAGGGTGTTTTATAAATACTCCTTCGGGGTCTTGTAATAGAGGCTTTTCTTTTTGGAGACTCAAGAGCTACATTGCATTGTATTGAAAGATCATATTCTTAGGCATATGAATACGAATACTTGTTAAAACCCCTTTGTCGGATGATGTGTTTTGCTATGACAGTACTGTGTGTATTTCTTGAACAGTTTCAGAACATCCTATGATTAATGAAACTGTATTTCCAATAACATTATTTATGCATCATGTTTATCTATGCTTGTGTTAATGATGTTCAGTTTTATCGCTTTCTAAATGGATGTTAATACCTTTTTCTATTAGCATTTCATTTTATCTTTCAGGAAGTAAAGAGGAATCTTGCCATTAAGAACTATTTCTTCTGTGGTCAGATACCTTGCAAGCATAACCCCAAAGACGTGCCGTTAACTGCATCTCTTCAGGCGTATATGTTTTATTTATTCTCTTGCTACGCATAGTGTTGTGGACATGTTCAATACATCAATCACGTATTTCGTATCCTATGAATAAGTGTGTGCCCGCAGATTCAATCTGGTTCTTTTGAGACCGGAAGGTAAGGCGTCTTAAGCGGTAGCCGGACCCACACCCTAGACGGGATCCCTACTCCAAACGGTTTAAGGTCTAATTGGGACTTTCTACCGGGGAGATCCCCTACTGTTGGCCGAACAAATTTTCCCGTCAATAGATTTGGCGCTAGAAGGAGGGCTCGAACCTCCGACCAGATGTTTAACGAAAAGGGGGGGGGCAGATGACAAGCTGAGCCTTTAGAGCTTGCAGTTAATCTCATATCTGTAATGGCTCGTTCCCAAATCATTCTCCTGAGATGTTTGTCGGAGTTTTATGAGCCTGGATACTACATCTCCGATGAACTTATGTATCACTTGTCCCAGTTAAAATTTGATGGTGAAAATGGGGTGTCCATAACCCAACACTGTTCAGATTTTTGTGACTTTGGTGAGTGCTATGAAATTGATGATGAGGGTTTGTTTTGTTTGCTTTTCTTCCTCACCCTCGAAGGTCGCGCTAAGCAATGGTGCTGCACTTTGCCGGAATCTTCCATTTATTCATTTGAACAACTCGCCAGTGAATTACAACAAAATTTTCACAGGTATGAATTTCATAACGTTTTACTAAAGATAAATGACATCAGAATGGAACCTCAGAATCTTTAGATGAGTTCTCTATCAGATTCGTTCATTATTGTTTTGAGTTCCCTGAAAAGGATGTCGATTGGAGGTTGTTAAGAGAACAGTTCGCGTATGCGATTCTCGTTTCCCTTGAACCATTTCAGTTAGCAACCTGACCTGAGCCTAGTGTTCCCTATGACAACCCACGAGTCAACGGTTGTTCTGACTTTGAGTCTTTCACGTACCATGTCGAATCTGAACACCCCAGTGGCTCATTATCTCTTTTGGCTCATGAAACCTACCCCGAGCCCACTCGATGTCTCCCTGGACTTAGTCCTAAATCTGGTTCACATTCAGATTATGAATCTGGTTCACATTTGGATGATGAATCTAGTTCACATTCGGATTTTGAATCTGGTTCAGATTCGGATTATGAATCTGGTTCATATTCGGATTATGCATCTGGTTCAGATTCGGATGACGAATCTAGTTCACATTCAGATTATGAATCTGGTTCAGATTCTGATTATGAATCTGGTTCACATACGTATTATGAATCGACTCCTACCCTGCATAAAGTTGATTCCCTTGCAAGGCCTGCCAGATCTTTGTGCCCTCTGAATGACACAGATGCGCGTGTTGAAAATCCTTGTAGGGTTAACACCCCTGCGATTCAATCTTTTCGTTCATTATTCCCTAGTTTGTTTCTTGATCTTGCCATACCAGTAAATTTGTCTAGACATTCAGAGTTTTCTTATACTGGTATTGGCGAAAATCATAAACACGTAGGTGGTGTTTCACAATCACGGTCTAAAATCGATTAATCTTTTAAATCTGATCTGTCTCACTCGAAATCTTTAGACAACCATGGGAGTGATTTCCTATCTGGGCAGCTTCAAGATGTCCCCGTTATCGATCCATCCCAGTTGGTAAAACCCAGGGAGCCTAACTTGCCAGGTACCGAACTTGACCAAACCAATGGTTGCAGCGATTACTCCTTATCTGAAAACATATTCCATCATACCGCTGACGACCATCACTCAAATCTCTATGCTGACCATACGAAGACACCTGAATTCGATGATCCGCTTTGGGAAGATTCAAGTACCCACCAGAAAATCGAAACGCGTCAGTTTCCGCCGAACGTTTCTGAAATGACAATTCCCCAGTATCATGCTCCTTCCAGCATAAACGTATCGAATTCACTCCATCCTGGCAAATCTGGAGAATCCGACATTTTGGATTATCAATCTGTCAGTGCGCAAACATTCGACCAAATTGATACAAAGCCCACTGACATCTTTCAAATCACTACAATTGATGATCACGCCCATTCGCCTGTTAATCTCACCGAGCAGTTAAAGTTGGAAAGCCCCTTGCTCGAAGGTCTAGAGTTTGTTCAAAGCTGTGAGAAATTTCAGGCTCCTTTAAACGTGGATTCAGATCCCCATACCCTTAACCAAACCCAGGAGCAATCCCGGACTAGAGTTTTCGAAACTAGAATTTCTAAGCTTGGATGTGCATGCATCTATAATTTACTAGGCACTTGCATATTTTTTCCATTCCATAAAACTGATGATCCTCACTACCATAATGAGCATGCTGGTTCGTTCGACCAACCCCATCCAGTGAATGTGCTTGCAAATAGGAATTGGCTTACCCATCACCCCTCAGATCCAGGATCGTGCGTGAATGATTTGGTGTCATTTATCAATAATGTTGAGTTTCAAGAACAGATTGCTGTGTATCAAGATGAGAGTGGGATTCAGCTCGCACCTCGTATTCTGGCATGTTCTTTGATAAGTATCTATGATCGTCCTGCCGTTGCACCTGCTCCTCAGGTAAGTTTTGTTTCTACTGCACTTTTTTGGATACTGGCTCTGATCCTGATCATTGTTGTCATTGCAGGATGCAAACTAATGCGGTGGCTACACTGGAAAACTGATTTTACCTAACCCGACCGCATCATTGGTTAACTAGGGTTTAGGTGTAGGCTAGCTAGGACCTGCAATAAAATTTTTAGTTCAAAGTTAATTTTACTTGCCAAATTTTTACTTCATAGGTTAGAGGTTTGTTTTGTTGTTTTGTTTACGATTAATATCTTAGGCAACATCATGTTACAAGTATCTTCTATCATTTCCTTTTCAGTTGCTTGTTGGTGCATAAATAATCATTGCTTGTATTACGCCTCTTTGCCACCTACAACTGGTTGATCGTTCTCACACATGGCGTTGCATTGCATCTTAAGCATTGCCTATTTCATTGCGTCGTACTCTTTCTTCCTCACATCATTTCTGTCATGTCGCCTGCCGCTGCACAAGCCCTCATTGCAACCCTATCACCTTGCAGTCTTGTTTTGCCTTGATTGCTGAAGCAGTAACCCCATTGTTTTTGCATGAGGTTGTGGTGGCTATCTCAAGAGGTAGCTTTCTCTTAGGACCAGCCATCAAAGTCGCATTCTCAACAAGATGCCTATGGTTCTAAACTTATTATCTGGGGAGATACGAGCCGGTTGATTGTGGGAGACCTAATGAGTTCGGATGGCCCATACCCATAGTCTAAGCCTTGTGCCCAGCATAGTATTGGATATCTTAATGATTTGTTTTGCACGCTTCGCCTATTGTGGTAGATGGTATGTGAAGGTTTGGCACTTGGGCAAACCCAAATCAGGATATCTTTCAGTTTCTGTAAAACAAGAAACAACCTCTCTTGCTCGTAAAATAAGTCGGGATCCCTCATCCGCCCATGAAAAATAAGTGCCATGAGCACATGAAAATAAGTGCCACGAGCACGTGAAAATAAGTGTTGTAAGCACATGAAACAAATAAGGGTAAAGGATCGAGAAAGGCTTCCTGCGCAGAGAGGTAATGCAACGACTCCGCCGGGGTACTGACCAGGCTCGCTGGCTGCAGAGCAACGTTTGTGATTTCTTTAAGTAACTCCGCCGGGGTACTGTCCAGGCCTACTGGCAGCGGAGCAACACCAGAAGCTTACCTTAAAAAATCCTGAGAATAATAAACCCAGTGCCTTGCTCTTCACATCATCAACAAGCTACTGGCGTCTGTGAGCTTTCTCTTTAATGTGTTTCTGATTAGCGGGACTTAGTTGAAGCACAAGGATTAGGCGTACCTGTAAAGGGCCAAAGTAATACAAAGGGTACCCACGGAACTTGTTCAATATTCCCTTGCACCATTATCCGGACTCAGACTATTGTGGTGATATTGACAGAGATGCTGGATTCTACTAGTGGTTCACCATTTGTTGTAGCCGCTACAACACCACCCAAAATTTTGGGTATATTTAAAATTTCGGGTTCCCCCTCTGCTCGCCTAGGCGTTAAAGTATTTCACCTGACCTGTAGTCAACAACATCCCGCCGACCTATCCCCAACCCATCACGAGTTGTCTCATCACCATGACTTGATGCTGTCGCTGCAATCACGCCATATGTGGGAAGGATCATCTAGCGTACGCTCAAACATTCTTATCGCAGTCTCGCCATGTGTAATGAGATTGCCATGCATACGTTTGAATGGAAACCTGTTGTGTATTGACAATTAAAGACCCTCTCGCCGTGGGTCATTAAGCATGTTGACTGAATGCATATTTTAAAATCTTTAATCTCATACGTGTTATCTACGGACACCATTCGCAAAGAATAACTGTGAACTAATTAATGTTATGTTGATTATACAGGTCCATCCCACGACTGATCAACTCATCAATGATTGTCATGGCACCGAGAGAAATAAGATTAAGCCTCTTGCATCTGAATAGATTAAAGAACCTGGGCTTGTCGACCATATTGTGGTTTCAAACGAATCTCTAGCTAAAGTTATGTTCGAAATCCACCAAATGATTCTACCCAAAGTGAAAGCAGTGATGTAAAGATGCATGTCAGACGGACCTTCCTCTGAGGGTGGCAGACAACATAAGTATTCTTTACTATTGGAGGTGTTGAATCCTTTGAGCAGAAGTTGGAAGATGCACAAGAAGCGTTGGGTATTGGTCCTCATGATTATGTTCCTGTGACATATGTTTCAGAAATGGTCTAGTATCAAGAGTTGTTGAGATGTCCACCTATATTATTGATTCTGGGGTCTCTCATTTAGTTTGGGCGAAGAAACACAAAGTAGTTTGGGTGTAAGTGGACCTAGAGGCAAAGGTGGCCGTAGACTCATTAACATCAGCAAAACTATGTGAAAAAATTATGAGGAGCGCACATTCAATGAAGCAAAGTTATGTTGCACATTTAAACCAAAGTCAAGTAATGGCGAAGCACATTTTGTTTTGGAGATTGTTCAAATTTTACAAAAAGTCATTTTTTGAACCAACAATCATTTTGAGTTGTGTGGGCAACTCTGGCAAATGGGGGACAAGGGGCAATTATGGTTAAATCCAAGCTACACGGTGGATGCAAAATTTATGATGTTATACAATTTAACCAAGGTAAAATCATATGGGTTCAAAGCCATAAGAAATGGCGGAGAAAAACCATGTCAAGACATTATGAATTGGCACACATTCGATCGGCCTAAGTGGTGTTGTATATGAAACCAAGGTGCCAACCATATGGTTTTAAAACCATATAAGGTTAAAGGAACAATATCATGAAAACACTACAAATGAACTCAAATATCGAAACCTATATTTAAAGGGTGAGGCGGAGTTTTATTCTTTAGAAGAGATATGAAATATGTGGGCAAAAGGTTGTTTTTTTTTAACATGAAGTCAAACGTTCCAAGGGTGGGTTTCAATCTATCATGAAACATTTGATGGCCAAAGTTTATGTTAAAGCATGGAACGAGATGTTGTGATAAATGTCAAAGCATGGAACCATATTTACGTTAAAGCATGGAACCATATGTTAAAGCATGAAAGCATGGAACCATATGTTAAAGCATGAAACCATATGTTAAAGCATGGAACCATATTTCGTTGCATGGGGATAAATCTTCGATGGCAGGTTTTGTTTGAGTGCAAATATATACGTATACTGCAGTGCAACTTTATAAGTAAGGCGCAAATGTTCGATAACGTAGTCCAACCTCACGATAAAATGTGGAACGGAGCTGCATGGACACGTTGGTCGACTCTACGTTGAAGACCGTGGGAGCAGAATGTTGAGAAACCGTTGCAAGTGGGCGCGCATTCATGGGCCAAGGTTGCATTGCAAATTTACACCGAAGGGCAGGGTTGACGGTCAAACAACTTACGTTTCAAAACCATATGAGGTGGCAAGCAGAACCATCTAAAGCATTGCATGGAGCTAACGTCCAATGCCAGGTTTTCAATCTATAATAAACATGCACAGCATATACATATAACGGCCAGATTGTGTGAAGCCCCAACATCGTAATGAATATATGATAAAATGCGAGCATGGCACCGGTGGAGACTATAATTATGGTGAACGTTAAAGCAGAGATAATGACGGTCAAAAATTTACGTTATACAGTGGCAACGCTGTAATATTGGTATGTCGACAGTAAAAAACCGCAAGGTGGAGTTTTCCACGTGGCCATCCCAAATTTATGCGGAAAAATCACAAAAGGACCTCGCGTTTTGAGTAAGTATGAAAAGCTTATCGATACTGAAGGCGAATGCATTAAAAACTGTAGTCGTGAGCCAAGAAGTCAGTGCCATAAAAGGCATGCTGCACTACATTCCAGAAAGGAGAATAAGATCTGATGGTTGTAGCCTTGACAGCAATTTTCCAGGAGACAATCACGCTGCAAATATACTATTAATTACCTGTGCTGATCACATTCAGAAAGACGTTATCGCTACATATTCGCTGGGTTCTGATTTTTCAATATTGCCATTATTGACCACGTCTAGCTATATCCACAGAGCTAATTTTCGATGGCATTTTTTCTTGCACTCTGTCCCAAGGCACTAAAAACCTGATCATCACATCCCACGCAAGTCCATTCAGTGCGTTTTTCCATTTGCAGGCTCATGCCGGAATGAGCCGCTCACCATGGAAGCGGAATGTCAATAATAGAGCGTTGCACCAGAACAGGCCACAGTAAGAGAGACAGGTCGATGCATATGTCTGCATACAGGTTAAGGTGAAGGAGATGGTGATGTAACTATAATGCATCGCTGGACAGAGAATGAAAGCGGAGCACTTGAACTTGCAGATGATTTCCACGATAGGTGCTCAAACGCACCACCCCAAATGTTGAGGCGACAAGGAGGAGGTCGCAACCATCCAGAGGTTGCAGATTCACCCCAAAGTGCGACCTCCCTCAGATGGAAAACACCCACGGTCATCTGAACACAGAGCTGCATTCTTGAAATGCATATTGGACATATCCTTATGAGTAGCTGGCTTCGATGTAGTAACAGGTAAAATGAACCTGAAAGGCGCCCCATATAGCATGTGGAAACCCCAGCTCAATAAATAGATAATTTCAAGCTGGATGCAACAATGAAAGTTCGTCCTCTCTACAACAAAGCGGGTGATATTGAGCACTTAGCAGCCACATTACGATTTATTCATGGTGGTGTACCTGGAGACAACCCGAGGAAGCCTCCTGCTTTGCAATACTCACTTTATCCAGGACTATACAGGGGTCCAAGCTGACCTTTAAAATCTCCTGGTTTTATGTGCCAATATACCTTTTATGCATCTACGTTTATATGTTCATTACTTTGTCAACATGCATAAAATATTTGTATGAGTAAGGCTGATTTAACAGGTTATACATGGTTGATTTAATTCGCTGATCTATAGGTTATATGAGAAGATGTTGATCTGCTCTGTTGTCTTGCAGGTAATACAAGGAAACAACGATGCCCATCCAAATTAAGAAGACTGCTAGCTCTCTCCGAAGGATGCGAAGCTATGTTCCAAATCAACCTCAAAACCTCGTATTATGTGGATGCTCAACATCACCGGCAGATAGAAGCTGCTACCTCACCATGGCGAAGGCTAAGGCTGGCCTCCGGAGAACAAGGTTATGAGATTGCTGAAAGAGAAATGCAGGAGGGATGATCGTAAGTCGAGGGTCGCATAGTCGCACTCCATGTTAACAATCTGACAACGCGACCCAGCGACCCAACGACCTAGTCGCAAAGTCGCAAGGTCGCATTCCTTCAGCATTCCCCCGTTTTGCGACCTCGCGACCCAGCGACCTAGTCGCAAGGTCACAAGGTCGCATATCCTCGGTTTTGCCTCCTTTTGCTACCCTACGACCAGCGACCTGGTCGCAAGGTCGTAGGGTCACACTTCTTCGGTTTTCCGCCTTTTGCGACCTCGCTACCCAGCGACCTAGTCGCAAGGTCGCAAGGTCGCATCTATTCGGTTTTTCCACCTTTGCGACCTCGCGACCCAGCGACCTAGTCGCAAGGTCGCAAGGTCGCATTCTCTCATTTTCTTACAACTTGCGACCCCGCGACCCAGTCAGGTTGCAGGTCGCAACAGCAGCCCGGTCGCAGGTCGCAACAGCGGTTAAGGTCGCAGGTCGCAAAAGGACTGAGTCGCAAGACATCCCAACGGTCAGGAAGATGGAAGGTCAAGGAAGCCCAAAGGGCAGGGTGTTTTATAAATACTCCTTCAGGGTCTTGTAATAGAGGCTTTTCTTTTTGGAGACTCAAGAGCGACATTGTATTGTATTGAAAGATCATATTCTTAGGCATATGAATACGAATACTTGTTAAAACCCCTTTGTCGGATGATGTGTTTTGCTGTGAAAATTCTGTGTGTATTTCTTGAACAGTTTCAGAACATCCTATGATTAATGAAACTGTATTTCCAATAACATTATTTATGCATCATGTTTATCTATGCTTGTGTTAATGATGTTCAGTTTTATCACTTTCTAAATGGATGTTAGTACCTTTGTCTATTAGCATTTCGTTTTATCTTTCAGGAAGTAAAGAGGAATCTTGCCATTAAGAACTATTTCTTCTGTGGTCATATACCTTGCAAGCATAACCCCAAAGACGTGCCATTAACTGCATCTCTTCGGGCGTATATGTTTTATTTATTCTCTTGCTACGCATAGTGTTGTGGACATGTTCAATACATCATTCACGTATTTCGTATCCTATGAATAAGTGTGTGCCCGCAGATTCAATCTGGTTCTTTTGAGACTGGAAGGTAAGGCGTCTTAAGGGGTAGCCGGACCCACACCCTGGACGGGATCCCTACTCCAAACGGTTTAAGGTCTAATTGGGACTTTCTGCCGGGGAGATCCCCTACTGTTGGCCGGACCAATTTTCCCGTCAACAGTCCGACACATCAACTAGTCCAAGTGATTGAATGTAGGTGTTCATCCTCACTTTCCAAAATGCATATTTTTTTCCATTGAGCATGGGTGCTTTATTGGTAAATTCTCCTTCTTGGTTTTCCATGCTCCTTGATATTTATTCCAGTTGTTAAACTGATCTGAAGTAACCTACTATGATACCAATTGATGGAAACCATGACAATACTGAGAGAGGGGTGAATCTGTATTATAGAATTTTACAAATTTAAAAAATTTCTTTCACTTTGTGCTAGAACACTATTAACTACCTCAACAATTAATTAAATAAGAATCATTAGAAATAATCTGAGCAGTCAAAATGGAATACACAAGGAACAAACAAATTCTTCAAAACTTATTTAATTGCTTCACATGTCAAGCTACAACTTGTTGTTACAATTATATGGCTACAACCAGCAGGAATATTCAACTCCCTGATTTTCCAACTATAACTAAAAGGAGTTACGACCCCTAAATATTTACCAAAACCTACTCGAAGGTGCACCAACCCCTGATCTTCAAGCTACAACTTTCTTGACACTCACTAGTTCATTTTTCATCCATTTTCATACTAGAGCAATCAATGCCACGTCTATTTTCAATTAAAACAATTTTATCCTCAATCACCAATACCTTCAACAATCTGAATACTGAGAATACCAACAACTTCACCTCAAAAAGCATTCCCCACAAAAACTCATGTTCAATTTTCTTGCTCAAACCTCCTTATAAGGAATTTTGGCTTGATATTTTTGGCCTCTTTTCTTTTCTTTAATTGTTGCATGAATACTTTATTTTTTCCTTTGTCCTATTTATTTCAGTCTTCTTGACCTATTCACCAAGTTCTCAAACTCTAACCATCCATTTCTGCAAGTTAAACTGAGTTTATTTGCCTATTTTAGATAATATGGTTTTTTAACATACTTTTGTTGGGATTTTCTAATTTAAGCAACAATTAACTTTGGTTTTAACTGCTAATTCTTCCACTAAATAGTCACATCCTGCCAACTCGTTCATCCATACATGTGTGCCATGCACTTTGTCATAGGCCTAGAGCCTTTTAATATGTTGCTACCAAACAATGATGCCAAATAAAAATTCCATGGCCTTTTAAATTTGATTAAACAAATGCTAGCAATTCCACTGATTTGTCCTTAACACCTTTCATGTTGGCACATGTTTGTTTTCTTGCCATAAGACTAGATCCCATGACCTTTGGCTAGGCCTTTAGGTGCTAATCCATTTTTCAAGTTTGCAAGGAATTATTTCCTTTGTTAACTTCTCCTTCATGCTCTTGGTCTCCCACTATGGCATATAACCTTTTTTCAGTGCTAATCCCAAAGTGTTGAAATATTAAAGTCACCTGCCATGCCTTTGGGCAGGAAGAAAACAAGTACAAAGGCAGAGCAACAGAATTCTAAGTGCACAACACTCTGTATTTAAGAAGAATGATGGAGAACCCATAAGGATGAATTTAATTTTGATGGGGCGCAGCCGCAGATTGCAGAGAAGAAAATAATTTTGTGATGAGGCAGAGTTGTATTGAAGAAGAAATGGAGAAAGCCGTAATTCAGAACTACGGAGGAGCAGATCAAATTAAAAGACAGTCATTTCGGGCTTTAAAGCCCTCAACAACCAAAGTAATTTTTGAAGCAGTGTCTTATTGAAGAAGGAGTTTGCGATGCGATGCGATCAAATCGCAATCGCAAATCGCAATGTTACAATACTCAAGTGTCTTGTTGATATCGCGGAGTTCCGCAAAGCGGAACGGTTGTATATATTACAACCAAACCTTATTGTAAATCGCCCTCCCCACAGCAGCAGAGGCTCGTGGGTCCACTTGACCACGTGGTGACACCTCAATGGAATCGCAAGGCTCAATCGCAAGGCTCAATCAGAGCGAATATGTTATGACCTCCGATTGAAGGCCGGACCCGATTGTTTTATACACCATATTTTATGCGCCATCGCATCCGATTGTTCAATCGCAATCGGAGTTTTGTTGTTTTGTCGCGCTATTGTTAAAAGCACGGACCCGATCGATTTATATGCCATTTTTTATATCGGGACATCGCATCCGTTGTAATCGCAATCGGAACTTCCGTTTGATCGCATGTCTTTTGTATTTTTGGTGCGATTGGAGTGGCGGACCCGATTGATATTATAAGTTGGAGTTGATATGTGTCATCGCATCCACTTATGGATCGCAATCGGAACTTTTCCATTGTGCGCTCCAATTGCGCTTGTTTGTTGGTTGAAATTGCGATGTGGTCCCACTCGCAAGTCATACATTTGAATCTTTATTGTTGCGCAAATAGTTTTCCTTTGTATTTTGTTTATTTGTTTGTTTTTGGGTTTGATAACCGCCACGGCATATATATAATGAAAAATGGCCCGCGAGCAATTTGTATTGTATTATTCTGTTTTGGTGTTTCGCACAGCAGCGCGAAAAGTGACCTACACAGCAGTGTTGGTTTACACAGAGACAGAGTGTGTTGTTTTTAGAAACAAAGAGTTGTTCTGTGCACTGCGTCTGTAGCAGTCACCATTGTTGTTATCCCTCTCAGAAGAGGAAGAATTTGTAACAATTTTTGAAAGAAATAGAAGTTGTTTTAAAAGTCTGGGAAACTCTGTCTCCTGTTGAAAAGATTTTTTTTTTAATCTCTCTGTGTTGTAGAGGGGAGCTTATTCTCTCCACTGTCTGCCTGGAATTCTCAAAATTTCAACATGGTATCAGAGCTAGTTCAGGTTCTTTGAAGGATTCAAAGAAGCTGAAGAAGAAGACCGGTTGCAGTGTTTTCTCCAGCAGCGTGAAAAGGTCAACAGAGGTCAAAGTTCAGGTATTTCTCAAAGATAATAGTGTTGTTGCTTTGTATTTAAAAAGGAGTTTGTTCTTTCAGTAAAGGAAAGACAGTTTGTTTAAAGTCAGAGTTCAGTTTTGAAGCAATGGCTGGACCAACTACTGGTATGAGTCTTGGAAATGTTCAACTTCCACAGTTTAATGGAAAGAACTATGATTATTGGGCCATTACCATGAGAGCCCTGTTTGTCTCACAATACTTGTGGGAACTAGTAGAAGATGGTTTCACAGAACCAGCTGATGAGCAGGCTTTTAATGCCTTAACTCAAGCAGATAAGGATGTGTTAAAGAATAATAGGAAGAAAGATGCTAAAGCTCTCTTCTGTTTGTATCAAGCTGTAAATGAGAGTGTTTTTCCAAGGATAGTAGCAGCTAAGAAATCCAAGGAGGCATGGGAAACTCTGAAAGTAGCCTATCAAGGTATGGAGAAATTTAAAACAGCAAAACTTCAATTGATGAGAAGAGATTTTGAAACTCTTTGCATGAAAGAGTCAGACAGTGTTGACAAATTTTTCACACATGTGATTGGGATTGTCAATCAGATAAGATCCCATGGAGAAACTCTTGAAGAGAGAAGGTTTGTGGAATTTTTTTTGAGATGCTTACCCTCAAAGTTTGATGTTATTGTAACTACCATAGAAGAGACCAAAGATCTCTCACAGTTCACAGTGGATGAACTGCATGCCTCGCTGATAACTCATGAACAAAGATTGAGCAGAGATGAACACTCATCTCTTGAGCATGCCTTCAAGACCCAAATGCCTTCAGGAAGAGGAAGAGGTCAAGGAAAAGGAAGAGGAAGAGGCAGAAGTCAGAATAGAGGTGGAAGGAACAGCCCTTCACATTCACATGGAAGGAGCAACAGTCAAAGCCAGAGCCATGGCCAATGCAACAGCCAGCAAGGTGGACATCAACACCAACATGCTCAAGGACAAAGGTATGACAAATCCAATGTCCAGTGTCATTATTGCAAGAAATATGGGCACTATGCCAATGAATGTAGAAAGAAGCAAAGTGACATGAAAAATAGGCAGAATGCTAATGTAGCAAAAGAGGAAAAGAACCCAAGTAATGTGATGTTAGCTTGTAATGTAGCACAAGATAGAAATGATGATGTTTGGTTCTTAGATTCAGGTTGTAGTAATCACATGACTAGCAATAGAGTAATGTTTTCCAATCTTGATGAAGAAGTTAAATCTGAAGTGACCACAGGGACTGATACTAAAATCTCTGTCAAAGGGAAAGGCAGAGTAAGTATTCGAGCAAGAAATGGGGAGCAAAAAATTGTCCCTGATGTGTATTATGTTCCAGGTCTGAAATGTAATCTTTTGAGCATTGGGTAGCTCATAAGCAAAGGTTACAATGTTATATTCAAAAATGATGTGTGCACCATAAAAGATATTCCTCCAAGCAAGAAAATCATCGCTGAAATTCAAATGACCAGCAATAGAATGTTTCCGCTCAAGCTCAACATTGAATTGAAGCAAAGAGGGAAGAATGTAGCAGCTATAACACAAGAAGCCTTTCAGAAGGAAGCAAAGGATGAAAATTGGTTATGGCATTTGAGATTTGGACATCTCAATTTCGGAGGATTGAATTTGCTGCACAGAAAAGGAATGGTAAGAGTTTTACCACTGATAGAGAAGCCTGACAGCCTATGTGAAGGCTGCATCTTGGGAAAGCAACATAGAGAAAATTTTCCTTCAGGGAAAAGCATAAGGGCGAAAGCACCTTTGGAAATAATCCACTCAGATTTATGTGGGCCGATGCAAATAGCATCTGTTTCGGGCAGCAATTACATGCTGACTTTCATTGATGATTTCACACGAAAAGTGTGGGTTTATTTCTTAAAATATAAGAGTGAAGTCTTTCAGAAATTTCGTCAATTTAAAGCTCTTGTAGAAAAACAGAGAGGACTTCACATTAAAGTGCTCAGAACAGATAGAGGAGGAGAATATATATCAAAGGAATTTATGCGTTTTTGCAGAGAGAATGGCATACACAAGCAGTTTACCACAAGGTACACGCCGCAACAGAATGGAGTTACTGAAAGGAAGAATCGAACCATAATGGAGATGGTGAGAAGTATGCTAAAGGCAAAGCACTTTCCGAATGAGTATTAGGCAGAAGCAGCAAACTGTGCTGTATATATTTTGAATAGATGCCCCACAAAAGCTGTGATGAACAAAGTTCCAGAAGAAGCGTGGAGTGGCAGAAAACAAGGAGTCACCCACATGAGAGTTTTTGGGTGTGTAGCATATGCACACATTCTAGACAAATTGAGAAATAAGTTGGATAGTAAGGGGGAGAAGTTCATTTTCCTTGGATATTGTGAAGATTCCAAAGGATACAAACTATATAACCCATCCACAAAGAAGTTTATAATTAGCAGAGATGTGCAATTCATCGAAGAGGAAGCGTGGGATGGAAGCATTGAGAAAACAGTCAATGTCAAAAACTGTTTACCTCATGATGAAGATGATGTAGATGTGGTTGAGATTAATAACCCATCCATTGCACAACCTCCAGCAGCTCAAGGCCAGCAAGGGACGCCTCAAGCGGCAGTGAGAACACCCTTGAGAAGAAGCGGTAGTGGTTCACCGAGGACACCACAAGGAGCATAAATGAGTGCTTTATAAAGCACGGCTACACTAAGTGAAAGAGGAACAAGATTCAGAAGCCTTAGAGAAATTTATGAGCAAGGAGAAGCAAACGAAGGTATGAATTCCTTATTTTCTTTGTATTGTCAAGTTGATGATCCTATTCATTTTGAAGATGCAATTAAAGATAGAAAATGGATAGAAGCTATGGATGATGAAATTAAAGCCATAGAGAAGAATAGAACATGGGAGTTGGTTTATCTCCCAGAAGTTAAAGAAGTCATTGGAGTTAAATGGGTCTACAAGACCAAAAGCAATGCTGAAGGAAAGATAGAAAGACACAAGGCCAGACTTGTTGTCAAAGGATATAAGCAGAAGCATGGTATAGATTATGAAGAAACTTTTGCACCAGTTGCAAGAATGGAAACCGTGAGAGCAGTGCTGTCCATAGAAGCACAAAACAAATGGAAAGTATATCAGATGGATGTAAAATCTGCATTTTTAAATGGAGTTTTAATGGAAGAGGTATATGTGGAACAACCTCTCGGATATGAGAAGAAAGGCCAAGAGCACAAGGTCTGCAAATTGAAGAAATCTCTTTATGGGCTGAAGCAAGCGCCAAGAGCGTGGTACAACAGAATAGACTCCTATCTATTGGAGAATGGATTTGAAAAGTGTGAGGGAGAACCCACCCTCTACATCAAAGAAAAGGATGGTAAAATGTTGATTGTTGTTTTATATGTTGATGATTTAATTTTTACAGGTAATGATGATTACCTTGTTGAAAATTTTAAAACAGTCATGAAGGATGAATTTGAAATGACTGACATGGGTTTGTTAAGATACTTCTTGGGAATAGAAGAAGAGCAAAATGAAAAAGGTATTTTTATATCTTAAGAAAAGTATGTGAATCAAGTTTTAGAAAGATTTAATATGCAGGAGTGCAAAGCTGCAATTACTCCCATAGTAATGGGATTGAAGTTCAGTAAAGATGACAACAGCAAGGATTTTGATTCAAGTTTGTATAAAAGCATATTTGGCAGCCTCATGTATTTGACTGCAACTCGGCCGGATATTATCCATGCTGTTAGTTTAATTTCCAGATTTATGGAGAAGCCAAAAGAAGCACATTGGTAAGCAGCAAAGAGAATTCTGAGGTATGTGAAAGGAGCAAAAAGATTTGGTATTTTATATACTACTTCAGAAAGTTCAGAATTAGTTGGTTACACTGACAGTGATTGGGCTGGAAGTGTAGATGATCAGAAGAGCACTTCTGGTTATGTTTTTCATATGGGTTCAGGAGCCATTTCATGGGCTTCTAAGAAACAGCCTATTGTAGCATTATCTACAGCAGAGGTAGAATATGTAGCAGCTACAGCAGCAGCGTGTCAAGCAATTTGGATGAGAAGAATGTTGAGAAGTTTGTGCCAAGAACAGGTAAAGGGCACTGTGATTTATTGTGACAATAGCTCAGCTATTGCATTGTCAAAGAATTCTGCGTTTCATAAAAGAACGAAGCACATAGACACAAAGTTTCATTATATCAGAGAATTGGTGAACAATGGTGAAATTGTTTTACAACATTGTAAAACAGAGGAGCAATATGCAGATGTTTTGACAAAGCCATTGGCACAGAAAACATTTGAATTTCTGAGAAAATGTCTGGGTATGATGGACAACCCAGCAGCTGACTTTAAGGGGGAGTGTTGAAAATATTAAAGTCACCTGCCATGCCTTTGGGTAGTAAGAAAACAAGTACAAAGGCAGAGCAGCAGAATTCTGAGTGCACAGCACTCTGTATTTAAGAAGAATGATGGAGAACCCATAAGGATGAATTTAATTTTGATGGGGCGCAGCCGCAGATTGCAGAGAAGAAATTAATTTTGTGATGAGGCGGAGCTGTATTGAAGAAGAAATGGAGAAAGCCGTAATTCAGAACTATGGAGGAGCAGAGAAAATTAAAAGACAGTCATTTCGGGCTTTAAAGCCCTCAACAACCAAAGTAATTTTTGAAGCAGTGTCTTGTTGAAGAAGGAGTTTGCGATGCGATGCGATCAAATCGCAATCGCAAATCACAATGTTACAATACTCAAGTGTCTTGTTGATATAGCGGAGTTCCGCAAAGCGTAATGGTTGTATATATTACAACCAAACCTTATTGTAAATTGCCCTCCCCACAACAGCGGAGGCCCGTGGGTCCACTTGACCATGTGGTGACACCTCAATGGAATCGCAAGGCTCAATCGCAAGGCTCAATCGGAGCGGATATGTTATGACCTCCGATTGAAGGCCGAACCCGATTGTTTTATACACCATATTTTATGCGCCATCGCATCCGATTGTTCAATCGCAATTGGAGTTTTTTTGTTTGGTCGCGCGATTGTTAAAAGCGCAGACCCGATCGATTTATATGCCATGTTTTATATCGGGCCATCGCGATCGTTGTAGTCGCAATCGGAACTTCCGTTTGATCGCATGTCTTTTGTATTTTTGGTGTGATTGGAGTGGCGGACCCGATTGATATTATAAGCTGGAGTTGATATGTGTCATCGCATCCACTTATGGATCGCAATCGGAACTTTTCCATTGTGCGCTCTGATTGCGCTTGTTTGTTGGTTGCGATTGCGATGTGGTCCCACTCGCAAGTCATACATTTGAATATTTATTGTTGCGCAAAGGGTTTTCCTTTGTATTTTGTTTATTTGTTTGTTTTTGGGTTTTATAACCTCCGCGCCATATATATAATGTAAAAAAAGGCCCGCGAGCAATAGTAATTGCACTGTTTTAGTTTTCGCACAGCAGCGCGGAAGAAGAGTGAAATACACAAGAGTGTGTGTTGACTATTGAAGAAAGAGTATTATTTTTTAGAGAGACATAGAGTCACTTGTGCGCTGTGTCTGTAGCAGTCACCATTGTTGTTATCCCTCTCAGAAGAGGAAGAATTTGTAATAGTTTTGAAAGTAATAGAAGTTTGTTTCAAAGTCTGGAAACTCTGTCCTCCTGTCAAGTTTGTTTAAATTTCTCTGTGTTGTAGAGGGGAGCTTATTCTCTCCATTACTGTTTGCTTGGAATTCTCAAAATTCCAACACAAAGCACCCAAGTCCCAAAAATTTTCTCATGTCTCCTCATAAAATCCTCTGACCTATTCTTGGTAGGCTTACTTGTCCTGATGGGATCCTCTGTCCACCTTTCTAATTGGCTGCAGCTTTATTAATTGTACTGCCTCTGTGTCTCGATGCCTATTTCCCAGTGCATTTGTTTTGTGTTTCTGTTAGAAATTTTGGGTTCATGATGTTGGTTCGATGTCACCTATGTTACATGACAGCCTATGATGGGTCACACGTGTCACCTAGAAATTGGCACTTCAGGTGCCCAAAAACACCGAATTTTCCTGCCACATGTCACTCTCTCATTGGGCAGCTGTTGACGTCACCTATGACCAATTAAACATTGCCACCCCTCACCTGTTAGAGAGGAGAGAGAAATTCCTTGGGGCCTTATTTTTCAATGATTTTCCTTTGTAATTTTTTCAAAGGGCTCCTGGATTTGTCTTCTATTTTTTTTAATGGCCTTCAAGTTGACTCCTTTGGCCACTACTTTGTTAACTCTTTCGGGGAAAGCCTTTGTGCCAATCAACTTTCTTTGCGGGCTGATCTGTTATGTGGGGGCCTCCCGCTTGAGCCATTTGAAAATCAATCTTCTTCCCACTGCAATTTTTGCACGATTGAACATGTCTCGTTGCCTGACACTTCCTCTGTGCTCACATAAAAAGCTTCTAGACTTATGCTGTGAGGCTTATACTTTTGGGATGATGTCACTTGTTCGCATCGTCCCACTGATTCTAATCGAGTGCTTTATCAAATCCATCAGGGTATATGTGTCAAGATAGGCTATAATGTGGACTCTGCCTATGGCTAGTAGAAACCTTTCCCATTGCTTTTTTGTTGCTCCGAGTCAACCCAATCCACCTTTTTGCCACTCCGCCAACTTTCATCATTGATTTAGTTTCTCTTCCAACCTTAGCTATAATGCATCAAAAGGGTATCTAAACCATTTTATCTCTGTTATCTTTAACTTGAGGGGGAAACTTTGATTGACTCTATCTTTTGATCCTGAACCCATTTTCAAACTCCCATATACCATTGGAAATCATTTCGAGAGATCTCTCCATCTAGGTGGGTTCCATGTGGAGCTAAAATGATCTACTACTCGAAAACTAGCTCAAATTCTTTGTACCATTCTTCATCATGCTGTTCTTGCCGCTAATTCTTACACTTGTGAGAGTTGTCGACAATAATTAAAACCTTGTTGTCCCTGTAATTTTGAAAATCATCCGACTTATATTTATTAAATGTAACACAGGTTTAGCAAATGAAATTGATGGATATATCTCTACGTTTTTATTTAAAGTTTATAAATATTTCTAGCGAAATTTATGTGGATATTGAGGATTATATCCATTAAAGTATTATAGTTTAAAATAAATTGCTTTAGGCTATATAGGAAATTTTTGATTAAGTTTGTATTTCGATATTTGCAATGTGCGGAGATAGGTGTTGAATCCAATGTTTTTTAAATAGTGGTGTTTGCATATTTTATTTTTATCTTTGAAACATTTTATTTTTCATTTGAAATTGTGGTGGATTTATTTTGAGGATTTTTTTTAACATTGTTTTTAATAAGATAAATTGTATTTTTTTCAAATTTAATTTATGATTTTGATTTAATGAAATGCATAAAAGTCTTATATTATTTTGTTTATGATATTTTTTTATTTTTATTTTATTTTAACATGAATTATTTACTAATTTATTAGAACCTATTAGTAGGAGGTCCAACAATGTAGCTCTAAGAAATCTATAATATTTGTTAATATATAGAATTATTAAATAAACATAGAGAACAAAGAAGTTAAACTTTGAAGAGTTAGATGTAATTCTTGATAATAAGTTTAGATACTTGGAAAATAATATTTATAAGTAGATATATAACATAATATTAGGATTTGAGATAAATTTGTAGAAAGTGAATATTAGATTATAAGAAATAGAAAAGAAAAGATAAAAAATAATCAACCAAAAAAGCAGATATATAGATAATAGAGAAAATTTCAATATGACAGATAAGATTAAAGAATTAAACGAAAAGTTAGACAAAAATGAGTAATAAAAGAAATTTGAACCTCATAATTTTACTTAAAAAAAGGGAAACAATATAAGAAAACTACAAAATTAATTACAAATTAAAATAAATTGTCTTGTAAAAGCAAATATGTCGGGAAAACAATTGAGCACCAAGATATGTTAATTCATGTTAAGGTAATATCTAATAACCATAAATATCGTATACTCAGTGTCAATTGGATGTACCTCACGTGGTTGTGTGAAATGTTTTCATTCTCTTTGATTGAGGTGGGGAGAAAAGTTGTTATTCCCTCCATTGAGGTTTGATTTTAACATGTTACATGTTTGTTTCATAATATGGATAATCTTTTAGTGGATTCCCCAAGCTTAACTCTCACTATAAATCTTTAATCTCGACTCTATTAAACATTTTCATGCATATAAGCTCCATTGAAGAGAATTTTGATAACAAAAATTATTAAATTAAAAAAAAAAAAATTTATGAGAACATTAATATGGAAATGACTTCATACAAATATATTAGAATTGATTCTCATCACAAACTTAATTAGAACTATAGCTTTAAGAAAAGGATAAATAAAGGTGAAAATCTTATTATGGTCTTCAAAAAAATTATACCTGAGTGGACCTTTAGATATGGGATAAGAAGAAACTATCTTTGGTAGTATCATCCATTTTATTATCTTATGTCACATCCCTAGTGTAACTAAGTAAAAATTTACATTATATATATATATATATATATATATATATATATATATATATATATATATATTTTTTTTTTTTTTTTTTTTTTTTTTTCGGAAAAGCATGCTATAAATCTTATGAATAAATAGTGCCACTGAATGTTGGGATTTGCATGTATGAAGAAGAGCCAAAATTTTGCATCCTGTACATGGCAAATCTTGCAATTCGCTATGTGGAAGAGAAGATCTCTTTTACATCCAAAGTCTTCCAGAATTTTTCTATTTTTAGAGAAAAATAAACTTATGGAACCTCTCATTCATTTATAAAACACAAATGAGATGTATCACTGTGATGAAGATGAATACACCGGTCTAGCCATATCTACTGGGAATAGAAGATGTTGTGTCTCCATAGTGGGAGGGCATGCAAAATCATATTGGAAACCAATAGCATAACAACATTCATTGAAAAGACGTTCGCTTGAGGGTGAATCTAAGATGACATGCTCGAGTCATGCATCCACAATGAGGCCAAATGGAAAACAACAATCAAATATAACACATTCGTATGTGGGAGAAACAGATAAATCACGCTCGCTTGCAGAGTTGGAGGAAAGGAAGTGAAGCCATATCACAGATTCGAGCTTCCTGATGAAGGCACCTACAGGTAAGAAAAGGATGACAGGTTCATAGGAAATGAGACCACCTATGATTGCAGAGATCTCCCCACAAAGGCAATAGGATTATGAATAGAGAAAAAAATGTTTAGGTTCGAGAAGGATGCACTTCCAGGCTGATAAAAAGGAGCAGAGCAGGTAAAGTAGAGCATATCAATGATCAGGCTTGCTTGTAGAATTCCGAAAATGAAGTCACGCTCGCTTGTCAAAATTTTAAGGATGAGTAGTGTTGCAATAGCCAAAACTGATGGGAAGGGAAAAAGAGATTCTACCAGCAAACAAATCCTCATCTAACAGCAAGGGGAAGAGGATCGGGGGATCGGAATGTCAATGGACCATACCTGAGAACCTTGATTGTATTTGATTATCTTCATCGAACCAAAATCCATAGAAATGCCCCTCCTTGAAAGGCCATCAGCCCTGGTGTTAAGTTCACGAAATATGTGGGAAATTAGGGGCTTACCTAGTTTATGCCATAAATATTTAGTCCTTCGAATCCATCCCTGAGCTATGGGGATCAAGAGGGAAGAATCATTATTAATCACACGGATGATAGTCTCAGAATCTCGATAGATATGTATGTTTCGTATCCCCAGATTATGTGTAACAAATAGACCGCTCCATAAAGTAAGGAGTTCTGCCCTTGTGTTAGATCCAGGGCTAGCATTCCATGAGATGTGAAAGCGATCCGATGAAGATAATTTGATCCAGGCTCCGCAGCCCATTATTCCGTTCTGGCAAGCCCCATAAAAGAAGAGAGCAGGTACTGAAATGGCGTGGGGTCTGAGTCTTTTAGATCCATCCATAGTTTCTGTAGCAGACTCATCGCGGAGGCCAATCCATTTCATAATAGCCGAATGAGTGACCTGTATAGAGAATTTGCATCCCTAAAAAATAATCCGGTTTCTTGCCAACTAGAGTTCCCATATGATGAAGAAGCATAAGGATCGATAATTGCCATGAATTTTATCCCAGCTGATAACCGCTCCCATAAAGTCACTCAGAGTCCATGAGGGATGAGGGAAGTGTGAGGAGAAAAGGTTCCAGATCTGATTGGAAGTGGGACAATCAAAGAAGAGACGCTGGGCGGACTCCTCATCCTTCTCACACAGAACACACTTGCTAGGCCCTAGGAATCCTTTTCGCATGAGCATGTCCCAAGTGAGTATTCTTCTCTTCTACACTAGCGAGCCAAATAGGAGGATCTTGGTGGGAATGGACCGGTGCCAGTAAGGCCAGAATTCCATCGATATTGTAATGTTACCCCTGTGTGCAATGAGATATAAGTACATGTCTTTGACTATTACGGCATTTTTACAAAGTGGTCCATTCCAAATAATCCTGTCTCCTTCTCTGCTGTAACAAACCCCCGCCGCTTTGAACTGTCTAACATAATTCGACCAGGTATCTGCTTCTGGGCCCTCAAGCCCCATCATTTCTGCATCCTTAAGAATGGGGGCCTCATGTGACCATCGGAAGATAACTTGGCTGAGGAAAAAGACTCCTCGCTGGGCGAGACTGTGTGCTAATCGCCCATTTGGGAAGGTGACCCCTTGCATACCTGAAATGTTGTCCTTTGCAATAAGGATGCGACGTCCATCCCCGAAAAACCATGTGACTCTGTTGGCAAAATAGGGGAAGATTTTCTGAAAACCAAGCCAAATACTGGAGAGGTATTGGGGAAGTGGCAGTTGTTTAATATAAAGAAGATACAAAGCATCGCCTGGCAAATACTTGGCCGCGATCACATCGTTCCATACCCCGCTGCCAGAGATGGCCCTCCAAAGTGATTTTGACAACAACAGCCTGTTGAAGCATCTAACATCGAGGATACCCCAACCGCCCATATCTTTGGGCAAGCAGATGTTTTCGAACTTGGTCAGGTAGATGCGGGTCTTCTTCTCCGCGCCTCCCCACAAAAAATTCGCCAAGATTTTGTTAATGGAGGAGATAATTTTTTCCGGTATATAATAAATGTGGCCCCGGTATACTATATATTGTGATAAAACTGATTGAATCATGACCAGTCTACCTCCCAAAGAGAGCCAACGATGAGTCCATTTGCCAATTTTTGTTTTGGGAACACCACACAAATACATATATTGAAATCAAATGTTGTGTGCATTGTTATCACTTTTCAGTGCATTTTCAAACTAATGTTATTACATTTGTATTGATTACAAAGTTTATCCATTCGCTTTGTTATTATACCGTATCCACTGACTTTAAAATACAGATCTGAAATTGGTGTATAGGAACTTAATTTTTAGAACATGTTATGATATTAACCAAACTCAAGTTTAATTTTTCATTTTGTATATCTTAATTAATTCGTTAATGTTATGAATATCATTCAGTGCACTTGCAAGTCTATACTATATATTATTATACCGCCCGTACAATTGTCAGATCACAATAGTTGTGTTAATAGTTTTACCATATTCTGAATTTGGTTTAATGTCTACACATTTCAACGTCTTCCATGAAGTTTAACCCTGGCTAATGTTACGCCACCTTAGTTCTAAACTGGATTCAGAGAAACTTCGACATACTATTTAGTGGTCGTCTATTTGGCATACGAACCTCGAGATCCGATCTACATCAATGGTCCTGCAATCTTCCCTTTCGATGGGCGGTCCAAATCAATTGACGCGGTACCTTGGCAGCCAATAGGTCTATCCCCTTTGGTCACTGCTCATTAGATTCAGTTGCGGAGGGGTTTTTGGAGGTGGCTCTCGACAAGGGTTTTTCCAGTCTTCATAGTAGGCCATCCCTGCACCTTCACTACCCATCTCTGCACCTTTACTATGTAGTAAGTAGAAAAACCATTTCCTAGGAATAATTTGGCAAGAATTTACATACTTTTTTCCGCGAAGTCCTTACTAATTATGTTCATGACTTATACAAACGAGGATGGTGAAGGAGGGTCCCACTCTCGGCAGGATTTATTCCCTTCGCATCACCTCTTCACAGTCAACTACTGGTTTATTTTGACTATTTTTTATGAAATGGGCTTTCAGACGTAAAACCATTACAGCTTCGTTTCATTGTTTCTTTCGAGATAGGGTTGTGATTTCTCTCGCTTCTGGCTCGTAAAACAAGAAATTCTGCTACCCGACTCTTTGAACACGTCCAAGTACTATTGGAATGTCTCACGGTGACCTTGCTAAGATAATAAAGTTTGCTTAAATTGGGTTCAAACCCTAACCTAGGGCTACAGTCGGTTCTAGATTTTAGGCGACCTTCTTTTTATGTAAAATCAGAAGTCGTTCTCTTTGGAACAGACTCTTTGTATTATTTTTTAAATTAAATGTTCAGTCGATATTTTGAGACTTGAAACTTGAAACTGAAATGGGTTCGCCTAGTTTCGGGTTGACCTGGACTTGTAAGTTTGCAGATAGGGTTTACCAACATTTATTCATTTTTTATATGGCTGTGGTTATTCTAATTCGTTCACCCATATGTATAGTTTTATTAATTTACAGTGCTCTGTATAATACGTGTGTTATCAGTTTAATAATTTCTCTATGGTCTCTTAGTATGCGGAAAATGGCTACAATTGGTTTATTGTCCTTATCCTTTACTGGTTCACTTTCTGTGCATGTCATTTTTATTTACTGTGTGGTTTATTTAAAATAATTTTAGGTCACCCTTAGTACATATGTTAACTTGGTTAATGATTTTTCCATCAACAAAATTTGCAAGTTTTAAAATGTGAAATATTGGAATTAGAATGTTTGTGTTCTCTGTTGTTTATACTTGGTGGGACTGTTCCTGACAAAGCTCTTACCTGGGTAAGTCGAGGAACTACCCCCATCAAATGTTTCATTTCCAAATTATTTAAGGTTTCACAATAAATATAGCTATTCATTTATGAATATTTAAACCGTGGAATGCCGCTACTAGTTCCAATTTATCCTTACTTGTTTAATTATGGTTATAGTCGAACCCGTAGTAGCCTACTCCCTCTCGTTTGTTTTGTTTTCTGTATAAAATATTTTCTTCTTACCCAATGCCACTACCTTCTTTCCTACGAACAAAATATACACCACCATACAGTAAAATAATTTCTGAAACCATTTTCTACAATAAAAGAAGTTCACGACCATTCTTCCAATGAGTCATATATGCAGTTACATACAAAAATTCAATTTCCATTTCAAAAACTAACTACATATACCATATAAATACTTATCTGTTATGTTATCTATTATTTCATTACAGGGTCGCTTCACCACGCAGAAGCAATGTAAATTTTCCACCTAACCTTGAGATATGTATGAGACTAATTCTTCCCTCGAGCTATCCTCATAGACATGGTGGTAGCAGAATAACAACTATATTCATGTGACTATCTGGTCCTAACCAGACATAGTCGAGGTAGCTTAATCACATGAGTTTGTCTCACCTTTCAGAACAAACCTTTCCTTCTTTCGTATTACAACCTTTTCCTCTTCTCTTTTTGTTGATTACCTCAAGTACCTTTATAACCTCTTCGTTTTTCTTGTTTTTCCTTTTCCAAGGAGAAGTTAGGTGTAGATAAATTCCTAACCATAATTTTATTCGCACTCTGTCATGTGAGCCACCGTTGGCATTGCTTCCGAGCACTACTACATGAAGAGCATTTTAAGAGATAGAGCATTTTAAGAGATTTGTTTAAGACAAAAGAAATCTTTTGTCTTAAAAATTTACTTTTTATTTTAAGTTATTTTACATTAAAATTTAATATCAATTAATTGTCTTAAATATAAAATTTAAGACAAAATAGTTTGAGACAAGAATATTTTAAGACAAAAACAATTTGAGACAAAAATATTTTAAGACAAAACTTTATATTTAAGACAAAAGTAATTTGAGACAAAAATATTTTAAGAGAAAATTTTATATTTAAGACAAAAAGAGGTTAAGACAAAGACAAACATATTTTAAGACAAAACTTTATACTTAAGACAAAAACAATTTAAGACAAAAATATTGTAAGACAAAAACAATTTAAGACGAAAATATTTTAAGACAGGACTTTATATTTAAGACAAAAACAGTTTGAGACAAAAATATTTTAAGACAATGGCCACTTTAGACAATGAAAATTAAGACAAAACTCATTTAAGACAAAACCATATCAATTTAAGACAATATTATCTAATACTTTCAAAATCGACTTTGATAGTGCACCCTAAGTTTGTCAACTTGCAAGCTACTATTGTCTCGCACCTATACTGAGGTTGTTATTTCACTTACCATTCACATTATCTTATATAAACACAACGATTTGTTGGGCTCTTCATTTTGGTGCGGTAGTCATCTCTGAAGTATGTGACAACTTTTCCTAGAAAGATTTCTCAGACATCAAATTCCTCTTTTGTCCCTTTGATCTCTATTGATACGATTAGATACAACCCGTCTATTGTTGACCCATAGCTAGTTCCTCTAAACAATTGAGTCCTAGCTAAAAATATCATAACCTTAGTTTTTAAAGTCTATCTAAGCATCTTATTTGTTGTGATAAAATATGTCTATGGGATTGTTCAAGACATTCATTTTCCCCAGCAACTGTGACTGTACACGAGGTGTGATATCATCATGTACATAAGCTATAGTATATATGCTTCCTCTAATAGGAAATTTGGAATTTTATACAAGTTTGTTTAGTTTGCAAAATTTGAAGCTAAGCTAAGTCTATCTCAACATCTTGTTTGTTGTCACAAACAAAATATGCCTATAGATTTGTTTAAGATGTTCTTTTTCCCCAACACTTGTCGCATTATGCATGTTGTATTATATCATCATGTACAAAAGCTACATAATGTTTGTTTCCTCTAAATAGGGGATAGGGAATTTGGTACAAGTTTGGTTAGTTTGCAAAATTTGAAGCTGAGCTCCAACTTTAAAGTTGTGTTCCTTAAACTACAACAACTAGTTTCCACTCTTATCGATGTACATTGTGTTCCCTTGTTGAAGTTTTGGATATAGCCTCTAACTAAGCAGATTCTTCGGACACTTTGAAAATAATTTCTCCCTCACCAGCAAATCATTGGCAAGTTGGTCTTCACACGTTCTAAAATAATTAGGTTGTCTTTACATTGGTTAAATATGGAAACATATATATGGAATTTAATAGTTAGTCATAGAGGGATATGTGACAATTTGGATCTCCATGAATAGGGGATCCTCAATCATTCTAGTTTTTCCATAAATACGAATGGACATGGACATGGACATGGGGTGATATCCTAACATTCCTTGGTCTCCATAGATGGTAGGATTCAAGTATGGGAAAATCAATGCTACCTTTATCTCTTATCTGTAATAATACTAAATTAACATGTCATGTAAATTTGATTTTCTCACGTGTAACATTTTCCTTCTCTTGATTGAATTGCTATTTACACGAGGTCTAAATTTCCTTTATTGATAGTATTAACACAAGTGGTGATTTCCTTGTCTGAGACTTGAACACTAAGCAAGTCAAACTCTTATCTACTTTTTAGGTTCGAGTTGTGTTGCATTTCTTCTTTTTAGGATTGGGTTGAGTCTCTAGCTAACAAAGTGGGAGTTGTTGATATTGTGGGAAGCACCGTCAAAGATCTAAAAAATGGAAGTGAACAATTGAAAAGGTAGTTTTGAACTTGGGAGATTCAGATATTGATGATGCTCATCTAGAGAAATTAATCGTTGATGGAATACTTTATATCTTCCAAGAGAAGGAGTCGACTAGTGATGATGCCAATGTGATGTTGAATGGATTTTTTGTTGTGGATTTGTGAATGTTTTAAGCCAGAGAGTCAAACCATACTTTTTGGTACAACAAGTGGAGACTAAATAACACAAGTGCAAAGGTTAGACAACATGTCCTTGTACCAGAGTAGTCTTGTGAAGATATATAATGAACTCAACCTTGTAGAGACCAATAAGAAATACACACAAACACAATAAGAAGTGGCACACAAACTTTGGTTTTAGTTTTCCACAAAACCATGCACACAAACAAAAAATTTAGTTTTTCTCAAAACCTTTGCAAATTTTTGATATGCAAACCTTCCCATGCAACCTAAGCTAAACTAGATTGCATATTCAGGAAGTTTGGTGGACAGGAACTATCCAGCAAATTTCTAAAATATTACAAAATATGCAATGAAGATCAAAATACAAAGACAAACTCTAGTTTTATTCAAAACCCTTAAATTATTTGATATGCAAGGTTGCATTTATAGCTTGGCCATTTTATGAAGTGCGTGAATTTTGAGGTTGAGAGTATGTTCGATCTTTAGACTTACGTTCATATCAAATCCTTATTTTCATTAAGTTGTGCTAATTGTCTATGCACTCACTACACCGTGTAATTAGTGGACATTGTGTAGTTGCACACAAATACACATAGATCGTTACTCAAGAGCTATCATACTCCTCATTTCATATTTTCATTATTATTGTAGGCCCACCTAGAATATGAAACGTGGAAAATTGCGGTGTCAATGGGTCATTCCATTTGAGGGGGCATTGCTTCTTTAGCCATGATATGCATGTTGTATAAAAGTATGCATCCATGAAAGCCTAAATCTATTTTATGCATCACATTTGGCTTCACTTTCATTGGTGACAAAACTATGGCACAACGAGTTCATTGTAGGAGGTGGGTGAATCCGTTTTTACATGTTGTTTTAGGATGTATTGACTTCTCTTGAATCTTATTAGTTGCTTCTATATATTTTTGTAAACACTTAGAGACATTGTTTCCCTATTGGCCGAAATCCATGGAGAGTGGAAGGTATTTCATGGATTCCACTGACACAACAACGAAAGAAGCCCTCTCTCTAAACATAGATGGCATTACTAAGTTTGTTGGCATTGTTGTTTAGCATTGTTTGGCCATAATGAGTTACAATAGTGTAGTCGACATGAGTCCCAACAACCAGTTCATCATTGTAATGGCTCTCATGAAACTAAGCCCTTATAAACCATTTTGGCATTATATATTTTTTTTCCAAGATTGGTGGAATTAAGATAGAGAATCATTTTTCTTTGTTATCCATCCTTTTTATGCCCTTCAAAATTTAGATGCTAATTTGGAAGAACACATCTTAGAGCATGTTGGTTATGATAATATCTTGCGCAATGCCTTCTAAAACATTGTGAGGTTCAATGAGCCTTCAAAGCTTCCTTTGTCGGATGCAGGATCAATTTATTAATACAGGAGGACCGTAACACAATTAAATGCCTTTGGATTTGGAATTTAGGTAAGCATTGACGTATTGCATTCTTCAATTCATTTCTTCTTGTGTCTTTCTTGCAATAAAGTTTGAATATAATATCTCACATTATATTCCATGTATGATATGCATGTGGTGTTCAAACTAGCATAACATTGATATATTAGTCATGGGAATGTAAAGATTGTAAACTAACCCTTTCATATATTAGGACAAGTTCAAATTATGAAAGACAAAATCCTATAATACTTATATAAGAACTAACTTTGGATACACATGCCTGTAAACAATGCACTTGAATATATATAGTCTTACACAGCTACACTAGCAATACACTAATTACTTGGTACTTTGAAATTGTTGTCCTAATTGTTGTCTCTCATTTTGAAAGAATATGGGCTTAATTTATGAATGTAAATTAAATTCTATAAATATTTGTGGATCTCCAAATCCAAGGTAACAATATAATTTTTTAAGTGCACAATTTTGTCTTCTATTGTCTATGAAGGAAGTAGTTTTTAGGAAAAATTTAATGTAATTTATATTTTACAAACGCTTTCTCTATAAATTAATTGGCTAGGCTACAATACTATGAGGAATGATATTTCTTAATACTTTTAGATTAGGAGGGAAAGTCTATGATTAAATTTGGCTGATTTTTTTGTTGTTTTTATGTAGTGACAAAATCATAACCTATTTGATGCAAGTTCAATAGGATAACCTTTAAGAAGTTCTAGAAGAAGCAATTTAATATAGTGAGATTAATTATGATGTGCTTACACGTAATAAAACAAAAATACTCACACAAAGAGAAGCAAAATGGTCTACAGGAGCTTGATATGCATAGAAGTTCACTTTTTAGAAAATAGTTTGAACTTCCATCTTTCTGTGAGGTAACTGTGGCATTATCGGATATTTTTTTTGGCAAATTATCATCTATTAGTCTTTCTGCAAACCTTTTTCTTTTTCTTTTTCATCTACACTCTTCCTTTTGTTGTTCCTTGGTTTAGATCCCACATTTTCCTTGTTAAGAGTGAGTGAACTGATTAAATGTTGGTTGGATATGTTCGGATCACTTGATCCTCTAGGGGTTTCATACCACAATCACAAATATATACTCGCAACCCATCTATATTTGGAGGAGGAATCGTTGGGATAAGAAGAAACCCCAACAAGGAAGACCTACCAATATCATCTTGCCATTGAAATTCGAGTATCCCAAGTTGTAAAAAATATTAATGCTTAGAAACTCTCTACTACCTTGAAAATATCAATAAATAGGAAAATAATTGACATATACCATACACATGAAAAATAATAGACTTCCTCATCAATCCTAGTACATCACAAAATCAAAACTCTTGAGACATCAATATCAACATCACTAACAACACCCCCCCCCCCCCTCGACATTGATGGCAACATAAACATTGCTTAGTATTGTTGATTTGGTCCTCCCCCTTTGGTATTTCTCCTTATTTCTCATGGACTATTTATTACCTCGCCCTTTGAAATAAATGGAAATGAATTGAAATGTATTCACATTCATTACTTAAGACTCTCAGGCATCTACACTTGTAACTTGTAACTGCTATAGCCTGTAGGCTAGGTTGCCTGACATCTACTCTGCCTTACAGGTCCAACACTTAAGCTAACAAGTAGAGAAAATTTATTTGTTTTGGCATCCACATGCATAAAATATCTATTGTTATTACCATTTTGTAACTACTCTGACTATAGAGCCTATACCTCAAGTCTTCTCTTGCAAATTCATCTATAACATTAGTTTCTTTGCCTTTAAATTTCGATTATGAGATTATGTAAGTAGAGTGGACTAATAGATTATGTTATTATTTCAATGCCTACTATGTTATGTTTAGCCTTCAATCTTCCAGTATCATGCTATGTATTGAAAAATTATATGTCAATTTGAGGTATGTAACACTCTAGCTCATGCTATTTAATGCTTCCACATTTCCATAGACTATTCCACCCAGGTCCATAAGCATATTCTCATTCTCTTTTCTCTTTGTTATTTTATCACTTATGGTTGGGGAATTCTCTCTCTTTGCTCATTCATTCTCGCAAATACATTTAAGCATAGATTCTCTTGTGAAGGGACTGTTATTGTTGTTTATTCATTCTCATGAAGCACTGTTAATTGTGACTTATGAAGATGAAATTGGCCCAAGCTTTGTGGCTCTACTTAAGTTCAAGTGTTCTTTCCAGCATTAGTGCAACTTTGAAATGCATCAACATTTAACTTTCAAAAAATCATTTCTTCTGCTTGTTTGACGTCATTGTCGTGTATTTTTTACAGATGTTGTTGTTGTCAAACTAGTAAAATAGGTTCAACCCCCCCTGTGACTAATGTATTTTGTTGTTGTTGTGAGTAAATCTCTCTGCCAATATATATAATGGTTTCTGTTGTAATTCTAGTGACTGTTCTTGTTAGGATATTCCCACACATAGGAAATAGTTAAGAATAACTTAGTCTAGTGTAGAGTTAGGTAAAGTGTGTTTCTTTACCATGTACATTTGTAACTTATAATTCGACGGTCACGATTTGTAGTGATTCGAAGGTTATCTGTCACCTCGGTATTAACGACACTTGATCTGTGGCTTAACACTCGATTGGTCCATGATCTCTATTTAAAGAGCATGGAGGGTCATTTGTTCGTTAACCATTTATGAGAGAAACATATGTAACTTTTCTTTTATATTAATAAATTCCCTGAAGTGGTCACGTTGGCTCAGGGCGTGGACTATTTCCCTCTTTGAGTGTTTTAACCATGTGATTATACTGGTGTACTATTTTGTGATCTGTTTGTGAGCAGTGACCTTTGGTTCTTGATCTATGGAACTTACCTTGTATATTATTACATGGTATCAGAGCTATTTTGAGGGTCGCGTCTGTTGTTGATAAAAATCCGAAGCCGGTTTGACTGCATGCAAATGCCGTTTTGTAGATCTACTATTTCTGAACGTTTTTGGGATTGGAGAACTGCTTGGTTGTGTTAGGAGCATCTATTATAGTGAGGAACGCCTTTCGTTTCATGCGAAAAGGTTTCTGGCTGCCCAAGTTATGTCAGTTTAGATCTGGAGGTATAAAGCATCTATTTTGCAGTTATATTTGTTAATATTTCTTCTTATTTCAGCTTTTTTCCTCTATTAAGGTTTTATTTATTTGTCGGATCTATACCCTCTTCTCTATGTATGCTCTTTTTTATGCACCCCGTGTGATCTCGGCAAATCAGAAACAGGAAAAAGGGATTTTTTTTGCTATGTATGCTCTTTCCCCATGTCTTTGTGAGCTCTAGGGAAATCAGAAAAAGTAAAAAAGTGATAGTTGCCTGTAAGGCTAACCGAGAATCTAATATTCTACCGCAAGGCTTTGCATTTTGTTTCTTTTGCTCGTTTTTTGTGGAGGAAAAGGCACACACACCTCCCATAATAATAATAATAATAATAATATTAATATTAATAATAATAATCCCCCCTTCCTCCTTTCTAAAATAACATAATCCTTTTACTATCTCACTTGGTGAGGGGTTAGTTTATGAGAATAGAGGTCTTGGGTTCAAGTCTCCTTCTCAAGCTTCTTTTGTAAAAAGTTTTTGTTCAAAGGGGTGGATTTTTTTTTTTGAAAGAGCCGCACTTCATCCCGTTCCCGTAACTATTCGGCATCTACAACTCAATTTTTTTCAAAAGGCATAACTTCTTCATCCGGAAGCCGTTTTTCGAGCCGTTTTTTTGAAATGGCCTAATTTTTCGAGATCTTTCCATTGGAACAGTTAGTTTCAGCTTTTCTCAGCTTCAATTTTTTTTTAAAATGGAAAATGCATGCCCGGTTATTCTTAACAGCACCAATTATTTCCAATGGCTACCTCACATGGTAGATATACTTAGAAGTAAAGGGCTTTATAAAATAGCCACAGGGCGAGAAACTAAACCTTCTGATGATGATAAAGTTGCTAAATGGGAAAATAAACAAGATCAAGCACGAGGGTTGATAGGAATGTCCATTGCTCAAGATCTTCGATTTCATATCCTTGACATTGACACCCCTCATGAAGCCCTGGACAAGCTAAATACTATCTTTGGCATTCAAAATCAAATCAGGGCCCATCAACTTGAAAATGAGTTGCTTACTTTGGACCTCAATAATTTCTACTCTATTGAAGATTTTTTGTCCAAATTCAAGACCCTCAGAGTTCTTTTAGAAGGTTGCAAGGTCAAAAAGGAAGATGGTAGCCTCATCTATTGCATTCTTACTAAGCTTGGCCCTACATACTCTGTATTTGTTTCCGCCTTCCATTCCACTAGAGAAGCCATCATTTCTTCAGGAACCACCTACAAGAATCCCTCTTTTGATGCCTTTTGTGATTCTTTGATAAGAGAACACGAAAAAATTTTACACCTTGGTCTTATCACTGCTGTAAACGCTTCTAAGAAAACCTTAGCAGCCCAACATCAATCATATCAATAGAATCCCAAGAAGTAGTATCCTAAAAAGTATGGTCTGAAACCAAACAAGGGTACTAAGCAATTTCAGCCACAAACTAAAAAAGCAACTCACCAAAATGATAAGGCATATAAAAACAAAGGAAAGAAGACAGATAGACATTGCAACTTTTGCAATCATGATGGCCATTTAGAGTCCAAATGTTTTAAGAAGATGGAAGCCTTAGAAGCAGCAATGAAGAAGCACAACATCAATTTGGAGCACTCTTCACCTTCATCTTCAGGGATGGCACTTTCTGCTTGTGGTTGTTAAGCATCAAGATCTGGTTATGCATTAAATGCATCTTCGTCTTCTCCTTCTCATGAGTGGCTCATTGATTCTGGAGCTTCTTACTACATGGCTAAAAATAAATCCATGTTTTCTTCTTTAAATGATTGTAACACCAAACATATTTATGTTGGTGATGATAGATCTCTTAGTGTTGTAGGATCTGGAACCATTCATCTAGATAATGGTCAGTTTAATTATGTATTATGTGTTCATACCTTGTCATGCAACCTTCTATCTGTTTATTAGATAACTCATTCAGGTGAAGGGAAAATATTAGAATTCTCACTCGTCCATGTTGGGAAAAATACTGAGAGGGGGGGGGGGGCGCGTGTGAATCAGTATTTAGTGCAGACTGAAATTTTTTTACTTTTTCTTTCTCTAAAACCCATACGCTACTTTACTTAACACAACTTGCGTATACACGTGGATAACATTCATACAACTCGCGTATATATAGAGATATTATTATGCATTCAGTTCTTTACTTAGATTTATGCATCATTCATTCATCAGATATTTAGTTAGCAGTAAGCATGTGCAGTAATAACAGAATAAACCATCACACATAAGCAACACACATGAACACCAGGATTTAAGGTGGAAACCCAAGCTGGGAGAAAACCACGGCTGCTGTCGTATCTGTCTTCAATATTTATTATAAAGAAAACTTCTTACAACTATGTGCTAGCACAGACTCATACCAGCACGCTGGCACCCACATACAAAAGGCTACAACCTTCTCTCGTTTACCAGCCTCTCCTGGAAGGGAGCCACAACCCCCTGCTCTCGTTTACCAGCCTCTCCTGGAAGGGAGCCGCTACCCCCTGCTCTCGTTTACCAGCCTCTCCTAGAAGGGAGCCACTACCCCCTGCACTCGTTTACCAGCTACCACTGGAAGGGAGCTACAACCCCCTCACTGAAGGCTTCAACCCTCAGCACCACCATGGACCACGTTTCATCAATTTTCATACTGGATCCAACAGCTTCCATACAACACAACTTGTAGGCCAATTTTCATCATATTTTCAGACTGGACCCACTCCACACATTCAAGCTCAACATTCATCAAACAGAAACTTATAACCCCATCAATTCATTCATTGAATCATCAACCAATCAAACAACGACTTGATATTCAATTAACATAATCAGCAGCATATTCATCATTCAAACAACCCAGTTCTGTATGAATACATCATTGACATATAAAAGTAAAACAACAAAACAGATCAGACATTTCATTCCACTTACTTCAACAAAACCTAGATTCCATGCGCGCTTTTACTTCACTGAACCTGCGTATGTACGCGCTTTCATGCACACCAACCCACGTATACTTCTGTGCACTCTTCAGAAAACCCTATCTTCCCATACGCGCTTTTCCTTAAGCAGAACCATGTATACACGCGCTTTTACTGAAGCGAACCTGCGTATACATCTGTAACTTTTCAGGACTATGCAGCTCTTCAGATCAGATAAACAACTCAGATTTCATCCTTTACTTCAGAAATTATTTCGCCTCATCTCAAATCTAAACATTCCATAAACAGATTTAGAAAATACATATACATTTCAGATCTAGAGATCCCTCTTCATCATTTTATTCACAGGTACATCATAGATTCAGATCTATCAATCAAGAACAGAGTTCATCCATGCAGATATTCCTTAGAGAGATTTATTCATTCACAACCCTTACTCATGCACATACTTGCACCATGATCTTCTTCTCCTTATATAGATTTAGCCTTTTGTCAATACCATGAGCCAAAACCACATCACTTCCGATGGTATTCCTGGACGGGATCAAATAGATAATCCAGTGCTCAATACAATGGGTCAATACCATGGTAACACCCCTTGGTATTCTAAATTTGGAGCCCAAAAGGGCATACGCGACTTGCCACGTACTTTTCCGCGTGCATACGCTACTTCGCCGTAACGAACCCGCGTATGCTTTGTAGCATAACTTATTTATCATTATTCTAGCACTTTTTGAATTCCTTTCCTGCTACTTCTGAACTGATCTGTAGATACATCAGATTTAAATTATTAACAACTCATCAAGTCAGTTTCCATCACGAAAAAATTCATTAAGCAGGTTCCATCAAAGTCAACACATTGTATCACATTGCCAACAATCTCCCCTTTAACTCATCAAGAAGGTTGTCATCAACTTTATCAAGTAGGTTGCCATCAAGGACAACACTTTGCATCATATTTCCAACAATCTTATTTCATCAAGTAGGTTACCATCAACTTCATCAAGTAGGTTTCCATCAAGGACAAAATATGCCAACAATCTCCCCCTTTGGACTTGATGGCAACCATGATGGTGTTTGATCATCACAATAGATATATACATTGAATATAACCATTATGCAGACACCATGATGCTCTCCCCTTATTCAAACACCATGTTACTCTCCCCCTTTGACATCAAGGGCAAAGGGCGGATGAAAACCAAAACAAGGTTTTTCTCCTTATGTAGAAAGAAGAGCTCTGTAGATCTGATGTGCATTGAAGTTATCATGCTCCCCCTGAGTTCATGTTGAATCTTCAAACATATTTTTTTCAATGAATTACATGACTCTATGACCTTTCCTATCACCAAGGACTCATACTTACATCAATGATCCAACCAAGTGGATTTACATATGTGACTCAAGTACCCAACCAAGTGGGTTTACACATTTTGACTCAACTACCCAACCAAGTGAGTTTAAAAATTTGACTCAAGTCCTTACATGACTGAATGTTACATTTTTACATCATAAGTCTCAACATGACCTTTTCATCAAATTACAAATATGAATTTTTATAATCAAGATCAAGGAATCTCAATCATGAGATCAGATCACAGCGAATCAAGAGAATGCCAACAATTCATCCTTCCCACATGACCAATGTTCCCCCTTAGCTTGTGCATCCTGAACACTTTCAACAGCAAATCATCAAGGCATCTTCATCAAAAATATCAGAGAATGAAACAGAATTATGAAAATTGGAACACCACCAAAGATGCCAGAAGAATTTTGTCAGCAAATACCCATACGCGGTTTTCTGTGTATGAACTCACATATATACGTGATTGTCTTTCAGGAAATCAACGTATCCAACTTAATCTTCTGAAATTTAACCAGATCTTATCCTCTGCATGGCAGAGACTATTCTCAACTTCTGTATGAGATATTCGAACGTTTCCCTGGAATATATGAGAAAAGAAAGATAGGACAATGTAGTTGTGTTTTCAAGTGTCATCCAACAGTTGTAGCATAAGCGCATCAGTAACTAGGCCTTCAGAATTTTTGCAGTATCAACAAATTCTTCCCAATAGGAATTATCACACCAGAACAACTTGTTCAATAGACAATATATGCCAAGAAATCATCCATGTGATCTAAAACCACCAAGATCTTCAAGATTCATCATGATGTAATATACGTAGGAAAAAGGTCTCAACCACAAGAACAAATTCTGCATGATCTATTCTTATCTCTGAATCATAGGACTTCCAACTCATCCATGAGTGAAACCAAAAGATATTCTTCAGCAAAAAGCAAGCAGGGCTCATTCATAATCTCATCATAAGAAACCATGTATCATGTCATCATCATTTTAGCATAAGTATTATGAGAACTAAGTAATAAGCAGATACAATGCCAACAATGCAATCATTAGTAATAGACTGATGCTCCCCCTGAACCTGTACTCCTGTTCTTGAGCTGAATCACTTTTTTCTTTAACAGAAAAGCATACGCTTCTTTCTCCAAAGGAACTCGCGTGTATACGCGGCTTTTGTTCACTAAACCCGCGTATGGAAAGTGAAACACATTAAATTTCCACAACTTCATCTCCCCCTGAATTTTTACCACCTGTACCTGTTTTTTTCATATCAGATGCACTGTCAGAAATAAACACAACCAAAATTACCAAACCAACCATGGGAATCATCATACATTGCTCCCCCCGTGATGATACATTACTAATCCCTAGAATGTATCTCACATCATCCCTGCAGTCATTATAAGAAGTAAGCTTTAGAAGCGGATGACTGCAGTAGGGTTAATATTCCCTACGTTTCTGACTGGTCCTCCTTCCTTTTCCAGCTTTGCTTGAACTTTCTTATTGTGTGCTGAAAATTATCCAATTTCTCAAATCTGTTCATCCTGCATTCTTTTTCTGCATGTCCATACTTGTTACAAGCATAACATCTTGCATGACTAGAAAAATAAGCATAAGGATCATAGTATGTTTTTCTATTCTTTCTTCTATTGCAATCAGCTGCTTTATGACCATACTTTCTACATGAAAAACAATATCCCTTGAAGAAACCAGAGTACCTTTCTGTGTAGAATATGTTTGTATGTGACTGAAATGATCTGCTTCTGCAATTGGCTACAACATGCCCATAATTGTGACATTTAAAGCACTCAACATTATTGAACAAATGTGGGAATGATTTCTTTTGAAAGTTCATGATAGTCGGTTGACCTTTTGTTTCTTTCAACACATCAGGTTTTGCATTATCCTTTGAATCTTTAGCACTTCCTTGTGAACTAGATTCTCCTTTATCAGTTTCATGAAAACCAGGACCAAATTTAATAGAAGGAGACCTTTGACTACTAAGAATATTATCCAGAATCTTAGTACTATCTTGAAACCTCAAGAGTTTATCTTTTTCTTCTAATTTACCCTTTAGAATGTTTACCTCAACCTCCAATTTTTGGCATTGCTGCTTCATACTTTCTTCTTTCCTTCTTCCTTCTTCTACTTGATCATTCAATTTTAAAATCTCTACTTTCAACCCATTTTCTTGTTCTTCAAAAATTTGTAGAAGTTATTCATTCTTCTTATTTGATTTTTCCAGATCTGTTTTGAGCAAGATGATTTCTGCTTCATGTCCTTCTTTTTCAAATGATTGTAGAAGTTCTTCATTCTTCCTTTTTTATTTTTCTGGATCTTCTTTGAGAGAGATGATTTCTGCTTCAAGTTCTTCATTCTTCTTATTTTATCTTTCCAGATCTTCATTTAGATCGATGATTTCAATTTCAAGTCTTTTATTTCGATTGGTTGCATAATTGTACAACCTTTGATACTTGTCTATCTGTCCATTCAGTATTTCTATCTGTCCTTTCATTTGGGAGATCAACTCATTGTAGATAACTTCTCTCTCTTTAACTGATCTTTGTTGATCTTCAACTTTAATCTTGAGAGCTTCTTCTAGATCCATAACATTATTTTCACTATTTTCACCATTGCATGCACACGAAAGTGAATCACAAGAACCATAATCAGTACCTGTTTTGTCTTCTTCATTTTCTGCTGCATATGTTTTCTAAGATATCTCCTTTTGAGTAGCCTTCTTCTTTTGCTTCCTTCCCATTGTGACGGATCTCCTTCAAGCGATCAAGCTTTTGCAAAAGGACCTGCTCTGATACCAATTATTGGGAAAAATACTGAGAGGCGGGGGGGGGGGGGGGGGTGAATCAGTATTTAGTGCAGACTGAAATTTTTTTATTTTTTCTTTCTCTAAAACCCATACGCTACTTTACTTAACACAACTCGCGTATATACAGAGATCTTATTACGCATTTAGTTCTTTACTTAGATTTATGCATCATTCATTCATCAGATGTTTAGTTAGCAGTAAGCATGTGCAGTAATAACAGAATAAACCATCACACATAAGCAACACACATGAACACCAGGATTTAAGGTGGAAACCAAAGTCGGGAGAAAACCACCACTGCCGTCGTATCTGTCTTCAATATTTATTATAAAGAAAACTTCTTACAACCATGTACTGGCGCAGACTCATACCAGCACGCAGGCACCCACCTGCAGAAGGCTACAACCTTCTCTCGTTTACTAGCCTCTCCTGGAAGGGAGCCACAACCCCCTGCTCTCGTTTACCAGCCTCTCCTAGAAGGGAGCCACAACCCCCTGCTCTCGTTTACCAGCCTCTCCTATAAGGGAGCCACTACCCCCTGCACTCGTTTACCACCTACCACTGGAAGGGATCTACAACCCCCTCACTGAAGGCTTCAACCCTCAGCACCACCATGGAGCACGTTTCATCAATTTTCATACTGGATCCAACAGCTTCCATACAACACAACTTGTAGGCCACTTTTCATCATATTTTCAGACTGGACCCACTCCACACATTTAAGCTCAACATTTATCAAACAGAAACTTATAACCCCATCAATTCATTCATTGAATCATCAACCAGTCAACCAACGACTTGATCTTCAATTAACATAATCAGCAACATATTCATCATTCAAACAACCCAGTTCTGTATGAATACATCATTGACAGATAATAGTAAAACAACAAAACAGATCAGACATTTCATTCCACTTACTTCAAAAAACCCTAGATTCCATACGCGCTTTTACTTCACTGAACCTGCATCTGTACGTGCTTTCATGCACACCAACCCGCGTATAATTATGTGCACTCTTCAGAAAACCCTATCTTCCCATACACGCTTTTCCTTAAGCATAACCGCGTATACACGTGCTTTTACTGAAGCAAACCTGCGTATACATCTGTAACTTTTCAGGACTGTGCAGCTCTTCAGATCAGATAAACAACTCAGATTTCATCCTTTACTTCAAAAAGTATTTAGCCTCATCTCAGATCTAAACATTCCATAAACAGATCTAGAAAATACATATACATTTCAGATCTAGAGATCCCTCTTCATCATTTTCTTCACAGGTACATCATAGATTCAGACCTATCAATCAAGAACAAAGTTCATCCATGCATATATTCCTTAGAGAGATTTATTCATTCACAACCCTTACTCATGCACACACTTGCACCATGATCTTCTTCTCCTTATATAGATTTATCCTTTTGTCAATACCATGAGCCAAAACCACATCACTTCCGATGGTGTTCCTGGACGGGATCAAATAGATAATCCAGCACTCAATACAATGGGTCAATACCATGGTAACACCGCTTGGTATTCTAAATTTGGAGCCCAAAAGGGCATACACGACTTGGCACGTACTTTTCCGCGTGCATACGCTACTTCGCCGTAATGAACCCGCGTATGCTTTGTAGCATAACTTATTTATCATTATTCTGGCACTTTCTGTTTCCTTTTCTGCTACTTCTGAACTGATCTGTAGATACATTAGATTTACATTATTAACAACTCATCAAGTCAGTTGCCATCACGAACAACTTCATTAAGCAGGTTCCATCAAAGTCAACACATTGTATCACATTGCCAACAATCTCCCCTTTAACTCATCAAGAAGGTTGTCATCAACTTTATCAAGTAGGTTTCCATCAAGGACAACACTCTGCATTATATTTCCAATAATATTATTTCATCAAGTAGGTTACCATCAACTTCATCAAGTAGGTTGCCATCAAGGACAACATATGCCAACAATCTCCCCCTTTGGACTTGATGGCAACCATGATGGTGTTTGATCATCACAACATATAGATACATTGAATATAACCATTATGCAGACACCATGATGCTCTCCCCTTATTCAAACACCATGTTACTCTCCCCCTTTTACATCAAGGGAAAAGGGCGGATGAAAACCAAAACAAGGTTTTTCTCCTTATGTAGAAAGAAGAGCTCTGTAGATCTGATGTGCATTGAAGTTATCATGCTCCCCCTGAGTTCATGCTGAATCTTTAAAAATATTTTTTTCAATGAAGTACATGACTCTATGACCTTTTCTATCACCAAGGACTCATACTTACATCAATGATCCAACCAAGTGGATTTACATATGTGACTCAAGTACCCAACCAAGTGGGTTTACACATTTTGACTCAACTACCCAACCAAGTGGGTTTACAAATTTGACTCAAGTCCTTACATGACTGAATGTTACAATTTTACATCATAGGTCTCAACATGACCTTTTCATCAAATTACAAATATGAATTTTTATAATCAAGATCAAGGAATCTCAATCATGATATCAGATCACAGCAAATCAAGAGAATGCCAACAATGCATCCTTCCCACATGACCAATGTTCCCCCTTAGCTTGTGCATCCTGAACACTTTCAACAACAAATCATCAAGGCATCTTCATCAACAATATCAGAGAATGAAATAAAATTATGAAAACTGGAACACCACCAGAGATACCATAAGAATTTTTTCAGCAAATACCCATACGCAGTTTTCTGTGTATGAACTCGCGTATATACCTGACTGTCTTTCAGGAAATCAACGTATCCAACTTAATCTTCTGAAATTTAACCAGATCTGATCCTCTGCATGGCAGAGACTATTCTCAACTTCTGTCTGAGATATTCGAACGTTTCCCTGGAATATATGAGAAAAGAAAGATAGGACAATGTAGTTGTTTTTTCAAGTGTCATCCAACAGTTGTAGCATAAGCGCATCAGTAACCTGGCCTTCAGATTTTTTGTAGTATCAAAAAATTCTTCCCAATAGGAATTATCACACCAGAACAACTTCTTCAATAGACAATATATGTCAAGTAATCATCCATGTGATCTAAAATGACCAAGATCTTCAAGATTCATCATGATGTAATATACGTAGGAAAAAGGTCTCAACCACAACAACAAATTCTGCATGATCTATTCTTATCTCTGAATCATAGGACTTCCAACTCATCCATGAGTGAAACCAAAATATATTCTTCAGCAAAAAGCAAGCAGGGCTCATTCATAATCTCATCACAAGAAACCATGTATCATGTCATCATCATTTGAGCATAATTATTATGAGAACTAAGGAATAAGCAGATACAATGCCAACAATGCAATCATTAGTAGTTAGACTGATGCTCTCCCTGAACCTGCACTCCTGTTCTTGAGATGAATCACTGTTTTCTTTAACAGAAAAGCATAAACTTCTTTCTCCAAAGGAACTCGTATGTATACGCGGATTTTGTTCACTAAACCCGCGTATGGAAAGTGAAACACAAAAAATTTCCACAACTTCATCTCCCCCTGAATTTGTACCACCTGTACCTGTTTTCTTCATATCAGATGCACTGCCAGAAATAAACACAACCAGAATTACCAAACCAACCATGGGAATCATCATACATTGCTCCCCCTGTGATGATACATTACTAATCCCTAGAATGTATCTCACATCATCCCTGCAGTCATTATGAGAAGTAAGCTTTAGAAGCGGATGACTGCAGTAGGGTTAATATTCCCTACGTTTCTGACCGGTCCTCCTTCCTTTTCCAGCTTTGCTTGAACTTTCTTATTGTGTGCTGAAAATTATCCAATTTCTCAAATTTATTCATCCTGCATTCTTTTTCTACATGTCCATACTTGTTACAAGCATAACATCTTGCATGACCAGAAAAATAAGCATAAGGATCATGGTATGTTTTTCTATTCTTTGTTCTATTGAAATCAGCTACTTTATGACCATACTTGCTACATGAAAAACAATATCCCTTGAAGAAACCAGAGTACCTTTTTGTGTAGAATCTGTTTGTATGTGACTGAAATGATTTGCTTCTACAATTGGCTACAACATGCCCATAATTGTGACATTTAAAGAATTCAACATTATTGAACAAAGGTGGGAATGATTTCTTTTGAAAGTTCATGATAGTCGGTTGACCTTTTGTTTCTTTCAACACATCAGGTTTTTCATTATCCTTTGAATCTTTAGCACTTCCTTGTGAACTAGATTCTCCTTTATCAGTTTCATGAAAACCAAGACCAAATTTAATAGAAGGAGACCTTTGACTACTAAGAATATTATCCAGAATCTTAGTACTATCTTCAAACCTCAAGATTTGATCTTTTTCTTCTAATTTACCCTTTAGAATGTTTACCTCAACCTCCAATTTTTGGCATTGCTGCTTCATACTTTCTTCTTTCCTTCTTCCTTATTCTACTTGATCATTCAATTTTAAAATCTCTTCTTTCAACCCATTTTCTTGTTCTTCAAAAATTTGTAGAAGTTATTCATTCTTCTTATTTGATTTTTCTAGATCTGTTTTGAGCGAGATGATTTATGCTTCACGTCCTTCTTTTTCAAATGATTGTAGAAGTATTCATTCTTCCTTTTGATTTTTCCGATATTCTGAGAGAGATGATTTCTGCCAAGTTCTTCATTCTTCTTATTTGATCTTTCCGGATCCTCATTTAGATCGATGATTTCAATTTCAAGTCTTTTTATTTTGATTGGTTGCATAATTGCATAAATCTTTTGATACTTGTCTATCCGTCCATTCAAGATTTATCCTGGGTTCTTCTTCATTTGGGAGATCATCTCATTGTAGATAACTTCTCTCTCCTTAACTGATCTTTGTTGATCTTCAACTTTAATCTTGAGAGCTTCTTCTAGATCCATAATATTACTTTCACCATTGCATGCACACGAAAGTGAATCACAAGAACCACAATCAGTACATGTTTTGTCTTCTTCATTTTCTGCTGCATATGTTTTCTGAGATATATCCTTTTGAGTGGCCTTCTTCTTTTGCTTCCTTCCCATTGTGATGGATCTCCTTCAAGCGATCAAGCTTTTGCAAAAGGACCTGCTCTGATACCAATTGTTGGGAAAAATACTAAGAGGGGGGGGGGGGGGGTGAATCAGTATTTAGTGTAGACTGAAAACTTTTTACTTTTTCTTTCTCTAAAACCCATAAGATACTTTACTTAACACAACTCGCGTATACACGCGGATAACCTTCATACAACTCGCGTATATATAGAGATCTTATTATGCATTTAGTTCTTTACTTAGATTTATGCATCATTCATTCATCAGATGTTTAGTTAGCAGTAAGCATGTGTAGTAATAACAGAATAAACCATCACACATAAGCAACACACATGAACACTAGGATTTAAGGTGGAAACCAAAGTCGGGAGAAAACCACCGCTGCCGTCGTATCTGTCTTCAATATTTATTATAAAGAAAACTTCTTACAACCATGTACTGGCGCAGAATCATACCAGCACACAGGCACCCACCTGCAGAAGGCTACAACCTTCTCTCGTTTACCAGCCTCTCCTCATTCATCATTCAAACAACCCAGTTCTGTATGAATACATCATTGACAGATAACAGTAAAACAACAAAACAGATCAGACATTTCATTCCACTTACTTCAGCAAACCCTAGATTTCATACGCGCTTTTACTTCACTGAACCTGTGTATGTACGCACTTTCATGCACACCAACCCGCGTATACTTCTGTGCACTCTTCAGAAAACCCTATCTTCCCATACGCACTTTTCCTTAAGCAAAATCGCGTATACACGCGCTTTTACTTAAGCAAACCTGCGTATACATCTATAACTTTTCAGGACCGTGCAGCTCTTCATATTAGATAAACAACTCAGATTTCATCCTTTATTTCAGAAAGTATTTCGCCTCATCTCAGATCTAAAAATTCCATAAACAGATCTAGAAAATACATATACATTTCAGATCTAGAGATCCCTCTTCATCATTTTCTTCACAGGTACATCATAGATTCAGATCTATCAATCAAGAATAGAGTTCATCCATGTAGATATTCCTTAGAGAGATTTATTCATTCACAACCCTTACTCATGCACACACTTGCACCATGATATTCTTCTCCTTATATAGATTTAGCCTTTTGTAAATACCATGAGCCAAAACCACATCACTTCCGATGGTATTCCTGGACAGGATCAAATAGATAATCTAGCGCTTAATACAATGGGTCAATACCATGGTAACACCCCTTGGTATTCTAAATTTGGAGCCCAAAAGGGCATACGCGACTTGCCACGTACTTTTCCGCATGCATACGCTACTTCGCCGTAACGAACCCGCGTATGCTTTGTAGCACAACTTATTTATCATTATTCTGGCACTTTTTTAATTCCTTTCCTGCTACTTCTGAACTGATCTGTAGATACATCAGATTTACATTATTAACAACTCATCAAGTCAGTTTCCATCACGAACAAATTCATTAAGCAGGTTCCATCAAAGTCAACACATTGTATCACATTGCCAACAATCTCCCCTTTAACTCATCAAGAAGGTTGTCATCAACTTTATCAAGTAGGTTGCCATCAAGGACAACACTCTGCATCATATTTCCAATAATATTATTTCATCAAGTAGGTTACCATCAACTTCATCAAGTAGGTTGCCATCAAGGACAACATATGCTAACAGTCCTGACCTTTCCTTTACCGTTGGTCTTGTCGCTCGGTTTATGCACCAACCTCATGAAAGTCACTGGAAAGTAGCTAAAAGAATACTTTGATATATTCAAGATACAGTTCAGTTCGGGATTCATTACAGTGTAGGAGCGTCTCCCTTGTTGATTGGTTTCACTGATTTTGATTGGGCTGGTGACCCTGATGATCGGAAGTCCACTGTAGGATATGTATTCACTCTTGGTTTAGGACCTATTACTTGGTCTTGTAAGAAACAAAGTGGCATCTCCCTTTCTTCAGCAGAAGCAGAGTATCGTGGTGCAGTTGAAGCCAGCAAGGAAGCCATGTGGCTTCATCAGATCCTGTCTGAATTTGGTCTTCATCAGCAGCATCCAACTACACTTTGGTGTGATAATCAGAGTACCATTAATCTATGCAATGATCCAGTTCAACATTAGCATATGAAACACATTGAACTCCACATACACTTCATCAGAAAGCTCATTCATGATCGTGTTCTTGAAGTGCAGTATTGTCCGACCAATGATCAAGTAGCCGATATCTTTACGAAGGCTCTCACAGAAGCGAAGTTTACCAAACTTTGATCCATGCTTGGAGTTCAGGAAAGTTGTCATTAAGGGGGGATAGGCTCTAATGCCTCCTTCCTTCTCCTATTGTTTCACTTTTGTAAATCCTTCAATCCTATCCCAATTTGTTCTTAAGGGGGTTTGTTAGGATATCTCGACACATAGGAAATAGGCTCCTTTTGTGTCACCTTTGTAAATCCTTCAATTCTATCCCAAGTTGTTCTTAAGGGGGGATGTTAGGATATTCTGACACATAGGAAATAGTTAAGAATAACTTATTCTAGTGTAGAGTTAGGTAAAGTGTGTTTCTTTACCATGTACATTTGTAACTTATAATTCGACGGTCACGATTTGTAGTGATCCGATGGTTATCTCTCACCTCAGTATTAACGACACTTGATTCGTGGCTTAACACGCAATTAGTCCATGATCTCTATTTAAAGAGCATGGAGGGTCATTTGTCCGGTAATTTTTTATGAGAAAAACATATGTAACTTTTCTTTTATATTAATAAATTCCCTGAAGTGGCCGCGTTGGCTCAGGGCATGGACTGTTTCCCTCTTTGAGGGTTTTAACCACGTGATTATACTGGTGTACTGATTTGTGATCTATTTGTGACCGGTGACCTTTGGTTCTTGATCTATGAAACTTACGCTGTATATTCTTACAGTTCTCATTGGATTCATCAAGGGACCATACATGAATGATGGTTGAGTTTAATATTTTCCAGAGGACCAATGAACCTCTAGTGATTAGAAATTTTTTCTAGGAATGTACTATTGAATAGCTTGGTCAAAGCAAGAGGTTGATGATGTTATGGTGTGTGTCCAGAGTTAGGGATTTCATTCTGATTGAGTTGTTAATATCTATGCCTCTAAAGTGTGATGATTGGAGTTTTTTTACCTTCCCACCCCTAGTTCCCAATCCATCATCATCAAAAACTACTAGCTATAATTTCCCTTTTAATTCTATACCAAGATTTTGAGTTTCAAGTTTCCCTGCTTCTTGAATCTTGTCATTGATAGCTTCCATCTCATTAAGCCCACATTACAGTGCATTTTGAGAAGCCTTTCCTCCTTGTGAAACTCAACAATATTATATCACTTATATATCCTGCCTTAAGTAATTCATTCTTAGATTCCACCTGCTACATTTTATCATTTTTTTGCACTCTAATCTAACCAAGGCATCACAAATTTCCTTAATTCTCTCATGGAATTGGCCTTTAAAAGGTTATTTATTTTCTTCCTTCTCTTTCAAAAATTGAAATGTTGTACAAATATTTGATTCATGAGCTTCATTCTCCACTTCATTGCACATTCTTGCCTCTATTACTTGTCCCATCCACGTGCAATGAAAGTTGACCAAGTTCCTTTTCCATGTGTTCAATTCATATCCATCATTTAAACATTTGTAGTATATATTCACAATGCACACCATTCATTAATAACATTCAATTCACAAGCTTACTGACTAATTGTAGTTAAATATTTGTTTCAGTGGAATTACAAAATAAATTCATGAGTGTTGGCAGCCTCTATTATCTCCACATCAATTGCATTATATTTACCATACACAATGTTCTCTTAGATGATCCTAACAAAAAGAGTTTGCTCCTTCCCTAAAAGAGTTATGTTTTTTCTCAGAGACTGGAAAATGAAGCTCCTTAAATCTTTTCCATATTGGAGTACTATCCCTTTCACTAGATCATAGAATCTCTCTGTGAATTTGACGATGGTGGAATTACCACACACGCTCTTTCCAATTAGTGTGGCGCTACTCCCTCCATTAATTGTAAGGTTGAAATTTCTCAAAATAATGGTATTTAAATGAGATGGATAAGTAAATTCCACATTATTAAAGGCTAAAGGGCCATGGTGTTTTTCAGGGTTAACCTCGTTATGGTCCTTTGGATCTATAACATTATTTTTGTTAAAAAAATTCAAACATAGATGTGACAACATCAAACCCTTTCGCTAGGTCCAAATTTATACTTCTAGCATCTGTTATCATACGAAAAAATCTTCCAAAAATAAAATGGTTCAATAGAAAAGAATGAGAACTGATAAATATTTTGGATATAAGGCTTTGTCATACCAAACCTCAAAAGGCCAATAACATATTTCAAAAAACTTAGAAGTTCCCAAGATCAACATGAAAACATCAGAGTCTCAGTCCCTTTAGCTAGGTCCAAAGTTATACTTCCAACATTTGCTATCATATGACCCAATCTTCTAAAAATAAAATGGTTTAATAAAAAAGCACGGGAATTGATAACTCTTTGGGCTATAAGTCTTCATCTGTACCAAAACTCAAAAGGGAAAAAACATATTTCAAAATACTTAGAAGTTACAACGACCAATCTTGTATAATATGACTACTTATTACAACTCCTTTGCACTTCTTAATTTAAATTATGTATATAATTGAATTCAAGAGCATTCAAATAGAATATTTTAGGTCCCAAATGTATCAAAATGGGATTCATTTGCACATCAACCAGGAATGATGTCTATGTTTAGATGACAGTCAATGGTTTTTCCAAAGCTGAGATCGTAGACCACATAGGGTTTTTTTTAGAGTTAGTTGTTTTATTTCTGTGTTGAGCACTAGTTTTATGAATATTTCTCTCATTTATTTTTATTGAGGTTTGGTTTTAAGTTTGTGTATATACACACCTTTGACCAATAATTTGCTTATGTCAACTCAAATGACTTGTTTGTCCATAATTGGGAAAAAGGATCAGATATTGTTCTTTGAAATAAAATTTAGAGAATCTTTTTTTAAAGGTGAAATGTGTCATAAGTAGTTTGGATTGAAATATACTATTGGCAATATGATATCTCCTTTATCTTAGTGACATAGGAAAAAAATGCAACTTCATGGAGTGTGAGGTGTAATTTGGAAACATAATTTTCATTTTGTAGGTTTTAAAGTTTATTCCATCTATATTGTAGGAGGATTTTCTTGTTTTTTAGCATTAAATAAAAAACTTCATCCAATGTTTAATATGATTAATTGGGAGGAAATTACATTAATTAAAATATTACATAGTGCTAAGTTGGGCTTTTGATATGCTGGTTTTCTTTGGCGGGTTTGAATCAAGATATTGAAATGGTTTCATATTATGCCACATTGCAAGAAACGGTCAGGTGCAGTGCAAAATTGCATATCTACAATACTCCAATAGGCATGAAATCGTCAATACCAAGAACTTCGGGGATGACACAAACAATGTATTGTTGGTGAAATTGAGGGTGTAGAAGCTGGTGATGTCATCATAGAAGAGGATCAAATAATAGGTTGTATGTTTTAGAAGCAAAAGAAGGACTCTCCAAGAAAGGCTTGAGGGAAAGATGACCTCGGGTTTAGGAATATTAGAAAATGATGAATGCCTAAGATCAAAAATTCCAAAATCCCTCACTTTTGATAGATGTGTTTATACTAGGGTTCAAAGTGAGGTAAGGATGACTCATTCAATGAAAACATTCAATTAAAGTGTGAGCTTTGGGAGAAGCTAGGGCGACTTTCCATGAAAAATATTTGAGAGAAATACTATAAGAGACTAAGGGTTGAGAGATATACCATGGTAAAGGCTCATCTAATGATCACTTATAGTTAAGAGAAAAGGTTTTGAATGATGAACTATAAAATGCAAACCTTCAAGAAATCCCCAAGTCAAAGGAGCTTCAAGGGTTCCCTTTTGGTGTGATAGCTAGTGCTTCAATTTATTTGAAATTCCACCATCGGAATTCGTTCAAAATTGGAGGATTCCTAGAGCTCTAATCTAGCCTAGGAAGGGGTGCTTGCTTAAGGGCCTTTTGCTATTTTTACATGCCTTATAATTTTTTATTTTAGTCTCTAGGTATCATACTATTTTAGAGAAAATAAACCTTTATTCCCACACCTTGTACATGAGTCTCTTCTTGGAAACTCCTCATGATGTAATTCAACCTAGCCATATAAGCAAGGTTTCTTTTCTTCATGAAGTTGAATTAGACCTAGTTTCATCCACACATGCTAATTATTATAATGATAAAGGTAAAGTTTGAGAGGTGATGTAGTCAAAACAAATTTTTATTTGTAGATTTCATGTTTCAACCATGCAAACAGTGAACAATCTTGGAGAGGGTGTGCTTAAGGAGGATCATTCTAGGAAATGTTTGTATTTCATCCATACAAACAAAAATCAATAGATATTTATGGTTACATCAATTCAGATTAGATTTGACATCAATTTTATCCATATACAGAGAGAACATCCATATTATTTCTGTTACCCCCAGCCATTGACTCATCATGAGCCAGGCTTGTCATCTGCTATTCTGTTCTTTGTCTGTCTTATGTGCCAATAGTTGGTCCCTGGTTGTGGAATGTCCCAACACCCACCTTATTGTTCTAGTTATTCCAGACACTAATGTTTTTTCAGTATTAACAGATCCCTGACTGCTTCATGCCAGGTAGATACAAGAAGGTCATGGAGTGTAAAGACATACATGTTAGCGTTGTGTACCTACACAAAAACTTAGTTTATGATTTAATGATTAGCTAGCGAATGTCATTCTTATCCTAAAATGTCACGTGCTTGTATTTTAAGAAGAGAAAATATATAATATCTTATTTTAAGTTGGGAATTATGTGAATATATACGATATCTAATGGCTAGAAGAAGTGGAACTATGACAAAATCATGAGTTGTTTTTTCTACATGATTAGTCAAGTTCTCTTTATCTTGTACATTTGATGAGATGAATTATTTCTGTAGTATGCTACATGTAAACAATTTGACAGCAAGGACTTAAACTTGCGACAAATAGTTCACAAATATGCGTGGAAACTAAATCCATATGCTTACGCTTTTATCCTTAAATTGTGAGATTTCAGATAGTGATTTATGCTTACGGCTAAGGCATTGTGTTCCCTGAATGTAATCCTTGAAATTCAAAATTTAGCTTGAATTTAATCACGGTGTTTTGTTATGACATTATTTGAGCATGAACATGAGCCAGGTGACTTCTTACAGGGAATGTGATATACGTATAATGTTAAAGGTAGTTGTCACTTTTGCAATTGGAATAGGGAAATAAACAAAACTAAGGGTTCTTGATTTTAATATTTTTTATATTGTCACTATAGTTTGGCACTATACTTTACTGTCTGTGCTATTATGTTGTAGAGAGCAGTAGCGGAGCGGATATTGCGGGATTTACAGGCTCATCCGGATACATGGCTGCAAGTTGTTAGGATTCTGCAGAACTCGCATAATTTGAATACAAAGTTCTTTTCACTTCAAGTACTATTGTGCTTTCTTCTTTTTAGCCACAGATACACTTGCTGAAATTGAGATCTCATCTTTGATGCAATGCCTTCAGACTTCTTAGCGCATAATTCTAGCCCAAGATGACTATATTGGATAACAATTGAAAATGCATAGGACTGTTGCTTTGTAAACCCTATAAAAGCTTTTCACATGGTTCCTAGGTGGACTGCCTATGGCTTCTAGTTTACATTAGTAAAATGAAATTTCATTTTCAACCTTGTGACTTTAGGTGATTGAAGGTGCATACGGCTTTTATTTACATTAGTAAAACTTCTAATTGCTAGCTTAAGTTAATCTTGTTTCTTGTGATTTTAGGTGATTGAAGGTGTAATCAAATATCGATGGAATGCTTTGCTAGTTGAACAACGGGATGGGATAAAGAATTACATATCAGATCTCATTGTTTAGGTCAATCTAGTGCATGTGTCTTATGTTATTTGGTAAACATTGATTATTGTTTTTATTATATACATCTTGTTTAGGTTTGTATTTCATTTTTTTTCCAGTGGATATATTAACTCCTATATGTATTGTTATTCAGCTTTCAAGTAACAAAGCTTCTTTTCGCAGTGAGAGGATTTATTTAAAAAAAACTAAGGTAATCTTGGTTCAGGTAAGTAATAGAATCATCTCGATGTTTCTTTTTCTTCACCTTTTTGTTTATGACTTCTCAAAGCTACACTTTACTCACTGAGATTTTGTGTGCATACTTTTGTTTGCATTGATCAATGTGTTATTTCCCATGTGTCTTATCTTCATTTAATTTCATCTTAAGGGAGTTAAGTGTATCCTAGAAAGGCAAATATAAATGTGATATTGTGTATGGTTTATTTGGTTAATTAGTTAAACCATTGTGCATGTTCATTTCGTCTATTTGTTTGCTTAAATATTTATCCTTTGCTCTTCTTTTTTTTTGTAAATTTATTAGCTTGTCCATGCTCTTTGAGAGGTTGTTGTTTGTAAGTAATTTCTAGATATTGACAGCTTTTCTTCCTACGTTTTGAACATGTATCCCATTTTCCAGGGTGTGGGTGATTGAAAGGTTAATAGTAAATACTAGGATGCTTATTCTTTTCTTGATTAAATAGATAATGATAAAACAATGCTACCAATTTTTTAGGTGTTGAAGCATGAATGGCCAAGTAGATGGCCTAGTTTTATTCCTGATCCTGTTTCGGCTGCTAAGAGTAGTGAAACAATATGTGAAAATTGCATGGCTATTTTGAAGGTGAAATTTTTAACAATACATCAAGAATCATGTTACTTCTTTCTATTTGATTGTTGCATGGTGGACACCCAGAGGCAAAGACGAATTTTTATGAGAGGTAAATTATAACAAGAGTTGTCAGGTCTACTAAAGATGGATAAACTAAAACATCGCAAAGGAACCAATGTGTGTGAGTAGGATTAGAAGGGTTCCATAAACTAGAGACAAATTCCTTAGGGGTGCATGGCTGAGGGGGAGGGGAATGTGAAGTGAGGCCAAAGAAAAGAGGAGTGACCTTGAGACACTGGACGCCACATGTCCATTCGTGATGGAAGAGTGGAGGTAAACAATAAAATATAATGCCAACTAAGACAACAGAATGTGGAGGATGCTCTATTGAAGTCGCCCATTCAGAAAATGAAATCATTGAAACACAAGACATATAGAGCTCAAAAAGGCCCAAACAATCATGGAGGCGTGCAGGGGCAATGTAATTATAATGCTCATAAGCATGATAATTATAGACTTGAGAGGAAGACATCAAAGCATAATCATGTTGCAGCTTGGACGTCTCTTAGCCACCTTTTGGCATTAACAACCCATGGGGGGGTTGCATGCATGTCCCCTCCAATTAGTGCTGGGACAACAAACAATACTGACTCCCACACATCTCGTCTCTTCCCATCCCATACGGGGACTGAATATGGTTAACTTCACTATACATTAGTTTTGGAAAAAAATTATGCATATGTAATAACAGTATAAAAATATAAGATATATATATATATATAAAGATGTGAAACTTACATACAATATAAATAATATCATAAAGAGCCAACATAAATCCATCTTAAATATTACAATCAAGGTGTAAACCTTTCCTTAAATTTTACACTACAATTTTTTTTTGCATCTTAAAAGATTTGATCCCCCTCAACACTTCATTTAAAAAATTAAAATATCCATAAAACTAAATCTATCCACTAATTAACTCATTTATTATTTTTAATTTTAATTTTTTTTCTATACCTAATTAATTCACTTATCCAAAATAAAAAAAATCTATACCCTAATTAACTCACTTATCCAAAAATACATACATATAAAAACATACATACAAACTCTTATTAATTCACTTATCCAAAATAAAAAACCTATCCCCTAATTAACTCACTTATCCAAAAATATATATAAAAACATACATATAAACTCTTATCCCTTCACCCTATGAAATAGCCTTGAACATGACAATCCACCTACCCTTAAAGGGCCGCCAAATACCATTTCAAAAACACATGAGATAAACCCTTAATAAATTTGAAGCTTCGAGGAGGCCCCCTACAACACCAGCATTGATTCTTTGCAAACATTATTTTTGGAAATAGACTTTTGCTAGGAAATTATAGCATATTAGTCTATGCCAAACATTAGGCTAATGTCACGTGATTCAATATTTACCAAGGGGAGTCACTCACACCATATGGTGACTAGGGGAGTTAAACTCAAGAAAGAAGTGGGGCGAGGGGAAGGAAAAAAAGCCGTTCAAAGGGGATATTTGTTTGAGTAAAAAACATATAATTTATTTATTTATTTATATATATTTTCGACATATTCCTCCTACGCTACCTTGGCCTTGTATTAAAGTTAATATTTTGGTTTTGTGTAAAGGGCACCAACGACATGACAAGAAAACACAACATTAAAAATTACACATAGGGCCAAGCTATTCTCAGGTCGCAGAGAGCCAGGAGGTGAGCTAGGGAAACACGGGAGCGTAAAGCGACAGAAGGACTAAAATGAATGGATTCAGCCTTTAGCTAGTCAGAGGTATTTTTTCACTACATATTAATGCCTAGATTGCGTATTTTGGCCATATTTTAGGGTTTATGCTGTGCTCGAGGGTTTGAGGTCAGGTGAAGGTTTTCGACCTCCGAAGCAAACATTAAAAGGATTCCAACAGTAGGTACCCTGCGATTTTGGCTGGTCGGATACTCTTAAAATAACACCATGGCCAAAAAGCTTCTGGACCTCTCACAACCCATTGATGTCCCCCTTCTTGATGCCACTGTTGCGGCTTTCTATGGCACGGGATCTAAAGAAGAGGTGAGTTTTAATCGCGTGCTTGTGAAAGAAAATTTTAATGCATGTGCGGCGTTATTAATTTCTTGCTATTTTTTCATTATATGTCTGGTTTGGGCTCCAGTTGCACGTCTAATGCGTTGTAAATCACCATTTGTTCACACATTGTCACCGCAGTGTGCATCTAAATCGGTTTTAAGGTGTATTTTGAGTCCCTGTAAGTCAACACGCGGGGATATTCTAGAACCCTAATGTTGGTTTCTGTTTTTGAACATTTACTTGCGAGTTCATCTCGCACAATGCAATTCTCAGTAATATGAACTTGTTTAAATGCAACCCCTTGCTTTCCATGGATGATAACATAAGGGCTTGAGTAACATTAGCTCAATATTGAAAGATGGCTAAATGCAATTCTTGCACTGTATCTTTTGATTCAAACTCTGCCATTTGGAACACCCTATTTACATGGTTTGGTTCAATGATTGCTTGAATTTATCAATACATTTATTATGGAACTGTATCTTTCAATTCTGGCTCAACCCATATTTTTTTTATGTTTTTGGTTTTTGTACTACTCATGCTGGGATAGTCATAATTTTCTACATTTTTATAAACCTGTCTGATTCAGGGGATAGAATTATAGATGAGGTAGTCTCCTGTGCCTAACCAGAGTATGATTACCCTCGTCGATCTATTTAAGATTTAGAGGGAAGTATTAAGGATGCATTGTTTGTTTTTTTCCAGTCAACAAGTGTATGACTTGCAAGGTGGGGGGAAGAGGAAAAAGGGTTTATTTCCATTACCATTCTCCAAACCAATGAATACTAGGGGGAATCTCCTAGCCATGCTAGAAATTCAATCCCTATCTCCCATTCCTGTAACTTGGGTATAACAGAGGTTGAGCAAAGTGAATAATCAAAATAAAGATATATGCAGGATTGCCATCCTTCCATCTCAGTGTATACCACCGGTTTATTTTTAAGTGTGTTTCACATTTGTACTTAACAATATAACTAATTAAAGGTGCATATGCCATAAACCATAATTTATTATAACCTGTTGTCTCCAACACTGTTTCGTGTCTATACAATCTATATAGTAGCTTTATTATGTGGTTTGCATATGATTTTATGTTTTACATTTCGTTGAAGTTCAGTTGCAATGTAAATACAAATCCTTGCAACCAAAATTAACATAAAGGACAATTGAAGCTTAACAAGGAAATTTCAATGCCACATATTAGAGGTCATCAATATTTAGTATGGTTGTTGTCACTAAGTAAAGGGATTGCAAATGCCTAACCTTGGTACTAAGTAGGCCCAACATGTTTCTGTCATTATAAGTGGTTGGATGGCAGTTGCATTCATCATTGTCATACTAAGCATTAAAAGCCTATGTTACAAGATCCACTTGTGGAGGATCCAGGATCAACATTTCCATAGATCCAGATCCACATGGGATACATTTTAGTTTGGAAGCACTAGAGGTTCTGCTCAAGATCAATTTGTAGCTTGTCGGAAATGTCATGGCATCACATCCTCTAAAAAAATTTATATAAACAAATGAAAACATAATTTTTTTTTTTTTTTTTTAAATATAAAAAGGAATGGAAACCTAAACCCCAAACTTTTTCAAATAAAAAAACCTCCCCCCCCATCCTGAAACACACAAATCTGAGTTTTTCATAAAACTCTGTATTTCTAAATTAATCCTTATTCGAACTTGCTTGTTCTTCAAGATATCTTTCCCAAGCGACATCCACATCATCCAAGCACACTAAGAGACTAACACATCATCCACACAACCCCTCCAAGACATCAAAAGTACCCAAATTTTTTGTCACATGTGCTGTAGGTGCAAATTAGCCCTCAAAATAAGACACATTAGCTTATAAAGTGACAACTAGAACAGTGCTAAAGGATATTCTGCATGGCATGCATAGGAGGTGTCCAATTGTCGACAAATAGACCCAAAACTGCCTCGGGAGGTGTGGTCAGTGCCTCAAACAACCTGAACTTCCTTTGGAAATGTGAAAGTGACAAAAGATCAGAATTCAACCAACCTATCAAGTAAGACTACTATATGTCACCAATCTACCATGTTCATCAGAAAACAAGTGATAATGCAAAAATTTTACTATGGGTACCCCTACTAAAAAAAGGGGTAATAGGGTCTAAACCTGTTTCCTTATGTTTGAGGAGAACGAGCTCTTAGCAAGTCAGAAGAAGTTTGAGGTATTACTCAAGGACCATAAGTTAGTTTTATCTTAGATAGTATCTGCAAGAAAGCCAGTGTCCCTTGTGGTCATCACTAAAGCTACCTTCAGTGGGGTCATGTGCTTTCTAGTAACATCTAGCCTTAGTACCATACATGAGACTAGATACTACTGCTGGTTGCAGTTTTTAGCCTCTTGTCCATGATGAACTGAAAGTAACAAGTTATAACATATGCCTTGCATATTATTCATTTGATAAGTGCAGGAATTATTGTAATCGTTAGTTGACTAACATTCTGCTCCCTTGTTTCATTTTGCTGCAAATCTTCTTTGGTTTATGTTAGGGCATGGTTAAGTGTAGTTTGTGTTTACTTTATTGAATAATGACATCAATTAATTATTATTTTCAGAGTTCCCATGATTCATTTTTGGTAGTAGTGATGCTGATTGTTGGAGTAACTTTTACATCTGCAGCTAGACATATGCGACATACATTTTGGCATTCCAAACCAGGGTAAGTTTTCCAAAGAAATGGATAAAGTTTTAGTGACACTTTTAGTGTAGAAATTCCAATGACGTTGTGAATTCATCTGAATTTCAATTTTTCCATTATAGTGTTCAATATCAACAGAAAAAACAAAACCTCCTAAAATGCACAAACTAGCTTTCTTTTTACATATTGTTGTTTCTACCCTTTCGATGGCAAGTATGGTTGCATTCTCTGTTAGATATTAAATTATCTAATCTGTGTCTTTTCATATATGTTTGAATATCTTCTGTGAACAGTTTTAGTATGTTGTCTCTTATTCATCTGCTTTGATATATTTGATTAGATGCTCAAAACCTATTTAGTATGTGGATATAACAACTTTCTTAATTTTTCCACCTTATATCACACTGGCATTGTAGGTTTTTATACCATGGCGTCTCACATTTTTTATTTGGGATGGGCAATGGTTGGAGTAGAAATACAATATACAGGTTGATGCTTCTTTTGTGGTTATGATTTTGAAACATTTACAAATCACTGAGCTTCCTTTCCTCCTTCCATTTTAGTACTTGAATGCTTAGGTATTATGCTTTGTCAAACTTGTGCACTTAGCTTATGGAAAGTGTAAGGCATTCCTGCATTTCCTTCTAATAAAATGCTGAGCTCAAAATTGAGAAACCTATCAGTTTTCATTTACAATTGGAGATATATTAGATGGATGCAGAAAACTGTTAATTGCCTTGGAAGTTCATTTTTAAGTGGTATAATTGATCTGCACATCAGCCCTAATATTTTAGGCCCTAGACAAAGTAGAACTTATTTTATGGAAGGTGTTATCAACCTTTTTCTTCTTGTCCATATGCAAACTATTAAAATCCAAAGATAAACCATGATAAGATCTGGATGTGTATTCATTTAAGTAGGAGCAAGTTTGTCACTTTAACGGTCACTTGCATATCAACTCCTCATTTATGTGTTTCTTGGTTTTGCCTTTTTAATTTCCAATTTTATATGCCCAACTATTGTTTGCTGACATGATTTTTCTTTAGTTCTACTAGTTTAGGGTGCCTTGGTTACCCAATCTTGATGTTAAGTTGTCATTTTGAAGTATTTCTGATTTTCTGTGCTCTGTGCATGCTTGCTCCAAGAGTCATAAGTTATCCTAGAAAAATTTTCTTTTTTCTCTTATGAGCACTATTCTATTATACCCATATTGAACTTGCCTAATTGGGTGCATAACAACTGTAGAAATTGACAATCTCTATTGAGTTTTCTAGACCTATTTTTTTCTGCATATGTGTGCCTAGCCATGGAATAAATAGGGAAATCTTATGTGGGTGTAAAGATGTTTAAGAGCTTATTAACGACAGATTCTTTGCCTCCTGGTCCTATACTTGTCATGAATTATAAAATCCATGGTCTGGTATTGATGTTAGGTTGTCACATTTTGTAATAGGTTCCCCTAATTATCGTTGTAATTTTCATACAAAATGGTCCAAGTTTTTGACTGAATATTCTCATGTGTGTCGTATTCAAAACATAATTTAAATAATTTGATTTGGATAATCTCATTCAAAATGTAGACATAATTTAATATGATGTATTGCTTACAACTCTTCAATGACTGGACAAGCAGCTGACACACATGAGAATATTCATTCAAAATATTCTTTGAATCACTTAATTTAGATATTCCAATCAAAACTATAGCTAATTTAAGCTGATGTATTATTTATAACATTTCTAGATAAGTGGCCAGGATTGTACTAATAGTAAATCTCCAATTTCTATGTCAATTGCTATGAAATTTCCACCAGCAACACTCTAAAATGTCTTCCTAATCACACTTAATTTGGATAAACAAAACTGGAGTTGTACGTAATATATAGAGACCTATAATTACTGACCATTCTTAGAAGTCAAACTTGTATGGATTGTAGCTTTAAGAATTTCATACCAAATACTGTGAAATTTTATCTTTTGGTAGCCTCAAGTGTATTATTTCCATAGCATCAGATATCATAGAATTTTGTTCAGTCAATCAAAAGTTTTTTGCAATTTATGTGAACTTACTATTTTTTACCGTTCTTTAAAACTATATTAGAACCTAACTTGTACTATAGATAAGAGTGATGAAGAGTTACTCTATGAATTAGGAAAATATATCCCAATAACGTTAATTTATTTGTGTGAGAACTAAAATAATCTCTTATATACTACAGTTTCTCACTAATTCACCACTGGGGCCTTGGTTCAGAAGTGAGGTCAACGGAATATTATGTCATCCATCAGGTTTCCATTCCCTCTATAGTTTGCCTTGTTTGCCTCACTTGAATGTGATGGCAAAAATGGGATGAGATGGGTGCAGGTCTTTGAGTGATTTTTCCAAATAGATAGCCTTTAGTATTACCATTGGATCTAGGCGATTTTGCGAAATAGATACCCTTTATTCCAACCATTGGATCTGGATCTGAAGAATGTCTTCATTGCATGTATTTCAAAGCAACTTGCAAAATATTTTTTTTGCTCTTATTATTAGTCCCTGTCGCCTGTGGCATGGGAGGGACTATAGTAATCGCTTTTGAGCGGTTTATTAGTTCTTGCCGGAGAATCAAATAGCACTATTTTTCCTATTATAAAGTTTTAAATACCGTTTTCAATTTCCCACATTGATTTTTAATTGTTGTCGTCTGTGAGAGCCAATGAACAGTTTGGAGGTCTTATTTGGCCTCATATCTAGGCCAGACCTTTTGAAACTTAGGGTAGGTGGAACGGTAAGGACAGATTGATTGCTATTTTCCTATTTCTATTCACTAATGCTAGCATTAGTTAGCATGCATAAAATTTTTGGAGGATATATCTTGTGAAATCATATTTCTATTCACTATTTTTTATTGAAGACTGCATGTTCCACTTGTCTGGGCACAGGTTTTGGTTGAAGCGGTCCAAGAATAGCGTCGAAACCCTCAAGCTTTACACTTGTAAGCTCCCACACAGACACTTGTAACCTCTCTAGAATACCTCCCCTGAATATAGAGGCCATTGCCCAACTTCCTTATTTCTCAGCTTTGCTTGCTGGTTTCCCCACACTTCTCCAGTTTACCTCAGTTTTCAGCTTTTCTCGCTGGTTTCCCCATGCTTCTCCAGTTTACCTTAATGGGTCTTTCAGGCTCCTTTTTTTCCTTTCGGCATCATCTTCTGTGTTTCAGTTTCTTTGCTTCTTTTTCTTGGTGGTTCCTTGCTTTTTTTTTCCTTTCGGAATCATCTTCTGCGTTTCAGTTTCTTTTTCTTGGTGTTTTCTTGCTTTAGTGTCTTAGTTGCTGGTGGCTCGTAAAGGCACCTCGTCTAGCTGCAGGAGAAAACCCTGATCGTATTGTGGGCACTTCTCTTTCTTTCAGATTTCAACGCCGACTTTCAACGCGGTCGCGCACTGCACCACCACTTTTGTTGTTCAGGTCATCATTCATATATGGCGTTAGTGGATGACGATGTCTGCAAGCTGAAGTCGATGACGATGTATGTAAGCGTTACTGGCATTCAGGATCCATAATAGGTATTTTCTTCTCTTCACCTTCATGTAAGGTCACGCCTTGCCATTCACTATGATTGTGTTTATGAAATACTTTCGCTGAACACATTCCACAACACAGATAATCCAACACCCACACAATTAGCACAGATGCATATAAAAAATCAATCAATCATGCAGGTGATTTTAGAAGACATATTAATTGATTTCAGAAGACATATTAATTAATAGGATATCATTGAAACAAATTCAGATTTATTGCACAGTTCATTCTGAGGAGATTGTCAGGCAGCTTCTGGCTTCTAGATTGGTTTGAATCACCATTGCCATGCTTTGACAATTGCTGCTCGTGTGCCATGTTGTTGGTTATGGATCCTTCCTCATTCTACTCCATTGCCTTACCTTTTCTTTTGTAAGTTGATAATGGTTGTAGGTTCAAAATTGGACGTTTATAATAGAGAATTGTTTCAACCTCGTAATAGTCGCAGTTTCAAATTTGGCAGATTAGCTAACAGATTGGCATGATACAATGTTCAGTGGCCTTGTCTACAATGGTGCATGCATGCTATGGAGAAGGAGGTGGTTCGGTGGCCTTGTTTACAATGATGCATGCATGCACGATATGGAGAAGGAGGTGAGGCACGTTGGCATCATGGGATGGACCACATGGTCATCCAGGGTTTTTTTAATTTTTTAAAATCACTTTAATGACTTTCAATTTTTTTAAATCAGTTTAATGACTTTCAGCTATCATGGGTAACTGAAGCATACCTGTGGTGGGCCATGGTGCTTCCTATTAGCTGCTCAGGTCAGTTATGGCGGTGTTTTTGGACAGAAACTCCCCATTTTTCTTGAGGGCTTCTAATTCTTATAAATGTTTGATCAGGTTGGATCCGTAATTTTGACTCTGCGGTACACATTATCTCAAATGGGCTACGACTTTGGGATCAAATTTCAGCTTCTGTATGGTGCTTTTGGATGTTAGATTGTTTATCTTTTGAGTGTTCTTTATGCGGAGGCCTCAGGTAGAACTAGAGCCACTGGAAAGCAAACCCGATGCTTGAATCTTTGTTGGACCTCTTTACTGTCGAACACATGTCGGATCATAGCTTTTTAGTAATGACCTCGATGTCAACTTACATGCCCACAATCTGATCATTTTTAGCAAGAGGAAAATTGGAATTTGCTTTCCCCTATTCTGAAAATGTGCTCACATCGACAAGAGATTTCAGATACTTGAGATATTGATTGCCAGTGCGATCAATATTGTCGATTCTATTTTTTAATTCATTAATCTCACAGCCTTTCTGATACCTAAAAATAAGCTGATGACACATTTGATCCAGGAAAATAATCTACTGGCCAATTGGATGGTTGAAAATTGGATTCTCCGAAATTGAACTGTGGGCATTGTCATCATCTTTGCACTCCTCTACGATGTCCATATCATCGGTGAGAGCATCCCGAAGGTTTTGCAACCAATTGGCCATAATTTCATATTTTGTCTGCTCCCTAGCATCATTTAGCAAGAATTTAATACGAAGAACCTCTTGATATATTGATTCAAACTCCTATTTGAACGTCACAACCACAGAAACCTCTTCCTTTAACTTTTCCGCAAGAATGGGACAAAGTTTATTTGCCATAAATTGAACAACACTAGCACCTGCCATCTTTAACTTCTTTTCCTTTCCTCCTCAACTCTGAATCTCTAACTAACTTTGCCACCCTGTCAGCCCAGCCATGAAGTGGTTAAGATAGGAAGCGAGAAAGAAAAAACCATAGTATATTTAGAAACAAAACGCTAGCAATTCAGATACATAATTGAAAATCTAACACAAGATAAGGATTGGCTCTGTAAAATGTCATTCTTGAGAATGTTTATGTTGTGGCTTTCTTTTCAGGGTTGAAAATTTTGTAGTACTATGTACAGCTAGAATGTTAAAGTATTTTCTACACGTCTGTATATTGAGGGCTTGATCAGCTTGTATGATCATATTTATCTATTTACCTTCTTTATGTGGGCAGGATTATGCTTTCATGTGGTGAAGATCACACATATACTATTTCCTGGCGCTTGTTTAGGAGTGGGGTAACTGAACTTGGGACTTATAACATTGAAATTGGATTCATTAAGTCTTTACAACATGTAGTCTCTTGATTATAGAATAAATCTAGTAGTAGTGTTGTTCAATCCACTATTAATGTATCCAAAAATGAAACTCAAGTAGTAAATAGTACTTCTTTCCATAACCATAATAATTCAAAGACAAGTGATAACAATTTTTACATAGGGGAAAGGTGATCAAGAGATGGCAATGATGATCAAGAGAATTAGTCCTTTCAAAGCGTTTATATGACTAGGCATGGTTTGATGCTGGCCATCTTTAAACCAAATATATGCTTCATCATCATCTTTGAGACAAACATAATTCCCTCGGGTTTTTCTTTGCCCCATGTGCATCTGAATCACATGTCTTAGGGAGACTACATCTGCAAAATTCTTGTCCTGTACCTTCAGTTTTCTGTCCCAATAGGGCATATTCTCCCGTTTCATGGTATTATATGCCTGCATGCTATGCAAACATTTTCAACGGCATATTCTCTTGTTCCATGGTATTATATGCCTGCATGCTATGCAAGCATTTTCAAGCTTTCAATGCCATTGCTTCCAACAATAATAAGTTCAAGCATCTTAGTTCTAAACTTACAATGTGAAACTATTATTGAAAGCATTGTTTGTATTCAATGCTTAAATTTTTGATAATATGGTTGCACCAAAATGTTTCCTTATGCTTTCATGGGAATGATACTGCTACTGCATGTACAACTTGATGATCGAGGATTATTTTGATAAGTCAATTTGTATGCTGCCATTGAGAGGTCTGTGAGGTAATTTGGTCTGTTGTTGCCAGATGATTTACTGCATAGTCTTGTCCTTGAGGAGAGCTAACTAAGATCATATACGACCCCCCTCATATCAAGGTAATTGATTATTCTTCATCATCATCTTTTTTTGAAAATTTTCAACTAGATTGAGCTTAAGTGAAAATTTTCATATTTTCGTTGTGATATTAAGGATTTATCCACTGATTTTATCTAGCATGCTAAAGGCATTGAATCAAGGTAGGCTCACCATATACTATGCTTTTACAAAACTACTAGCTTGTAGCTTTTCCTATAAATGCATAGCCTAAATTTGGATGATTACATCGATTTTATTTTTTTATAAGCAGCAGCAAAGTAACAGTCACAGATAACTGTTCCATAGTAGGCTTTTGCAGTCTAACCTCAAAACTATTTTCCCGTGCTTTGATAGGTGCACTTTGATTCAATTCCTACTGCATAGTACATTAAGCAGGTTAAGCAAGTGCATATATACATATAAGATTCTATGAGTAAAGGTTAATAATAATTTAAGAAGGTTAAGCAGGTGCCTATATACATATAAGACTCCATGAGTAAAGCTTAAGTGCTCTGGTTTGTAGTTATTATGAGTAAATTCATAAGCTAATTCAAATCCAAGCTCACTAGTAGAGGTGTTGTAGTCAACCATGCCCCACTTGGCAACCAATGTTCAGAACCAGATGGAGGAAGTAAATTCTAAAATCTCTGACTTGGACCTAAGCATGGATACCCCGAATGCTTTAATTGAAAGGCTGGTATCTGAGAAAAATGCTCATATTATTCCTCTACTTCTGCCAGAAGGCGCAACAGATCAGATGCATCTCCAAGAGATCCGGAAATTGAAGAAAATACAGTCCACTGGGCCATCAATCCTACAGAAATTGATGATGTTGTTGAAAATGAGCAAACTCAAAACCAGTAGAAATTTTCCAATGGATGTTTTCCCCTGCTTTTATCCAGGTTCATGTTTTGCAAGTTTGAGCTTATACTAGGGTAGTTTATTAGAATTTATTGTACTAGGCGCATTTATTTTTTGAGGCAGACTATGAAAGCATGGAGGGTGACAGACCCCCAGCATATTCCTTTTACTTCGAATTTCATTGCTTCAGACTTCTTTGTATTAAATCTCTTTTAATATAATCTTTACTTGCTTCGGTTAAAATAAAATAAAATAATAGCAAAAGCATTGCTGTATGTCAACACAAATGATAATTTAAAGTACTTGCTCTATTTCCTCCAAAAATATTAAAAAATAGCATTTGAAAAAAATGGTAATTGCTTTTATAAATGATTAACTTATTGCCATAAATTTTATTGGTTTAAATGCAAACAGAAAACCCTTCATAGCTCAAAGCTTCTATAAATATAATTACAAGGCTCAATGATCAGTGCATCCACCATGCTGAACAAAAGCCACAGTTAGTACTGCCAGAATAAATATAGGAAAAACTTAACTCTGGCTCAAGGCAGGGACTAGCTGCCTTGCAACCATCCTTGTTTCTCTTATGAGATCAACTCCTGAATGATGTTCCATTTACTGATACGAGTGATCCCTGATATTGACCTTGTGGATGACACAAATATCAACATTTTAGTTTGATATGGTAAGTTGATTTTAGATGATGCATATACTTGGTTTGGTAAAATTAATGGAATTGGTTGACAGGCTATAACCTATATATCGTATGCTAGTTTCAACTCCTATAAGTGTATACATTCATTAAGGATTTTTGGCTGCATCTTTTGGACATTCTGCTTTAATTTTCTAGTTTGATCCATTGAGGCGGTCATCAAGAAAAAAAAATATTTCATATCTTTTCTTTTTATCTTGGTTCAAAATCACTATTCAGTGGAACCAAAGGGTCAAATTATTCAAAGAATCAATGAATAGTATGAGAAATGGCCCCACATCTCTCTCTCTCTCTCTCTCTCTATATATATATATATATATATCCCTTTTCCCATTAACATTACTCTGCAGCATGACCTATTGTTATGCCTAACTACTGATATCATGAATTTGTAATTTATTGAGATAATCTTTCAACCAGACATACTGCACACGGTGTGGTCTTATTGTTGGGGAGTAAAGTGAGCTGACTTGTTATGTTTCTTGATTACAGGACAAATAAAATGTTATCCTCCGATCTGTTGGCCTGCTCTTTTGATGTGGTTTGAAAAAATTATTATAAAAGTAATAGATGGCATCTCACATTTTTTATTTGGGATGGGCAATGGTTGGAGTAGAAATGCAATATACAGGTTGATGCTTCTTTTGTGGTTATGATTTTGAAACATTTACAGATCACTGAGCTTCCTTTATTCCTTCCATTTTAGTACTTGAATGCTTAGGTATTATGCTTTGTCAAACTTGTGCGCTTAGCTTATGGAAAGTGTAAGGTGTTCCTGAATTTCCTTCTAATAAAATGCTAAGCTCAAAACTGAGAAACCTATAAGTTTTCATTTACAATTGGAGATATATTTGATAGATGCAGAAAACTGTTAATTGCCTCGGAAGTTCATTTTTAAGTGGTATAATCGATCTGCACATCAGCCCTAATATTTTAGGCACTAGACAAAGTCGAACTTATTTTATGGAAGGTGTTATCAACCTTTTTCTGCTTGTCCATATGCAAACTATTGAAATCCAAAGATAAACCATGATAAGATCTGGATGTGTATTCATTTAAGCAGGAGTAAGTTTGTCACTTTAACGGTCACTTGCATATCAACTCTTCATTTATGTGTTTCTTTGGTTTTCCTTTTTAATTTCCAATTTTAAATGCCTAACTATTGTTTCTTGACATGTTTTATCTTTAGTTCTACTAGTTTAGGGTACCTTGGTTACCCAATCTTGATGTTAGGTTTTCATTTTGAAGTATTTCCGATTTTCTATGCTTTGTGGATGTTTCTCCAAGAGTCATAAGTTCTCCTAGCAGAATTTTATATTTCTCTTATGATCACTGTTCTATTATACCCATATTGAAATTTCCTAATTGGGTGCATAAAAACTGTAGAAATCAACAATCTCTATTGAGTTTTCTAGACTTATTTTTTTCTGCACATGTGTGCTTGGCCACGGAATAAATAGGGAAATCTTATGTGGGTGTAAAGATGTTGGAGCTCTTATTGACGGCAGATTCTTTGCCTCCTGGTCCTATACTTGTCATGACTTATAACTCCTCACATAATTCTTTAAAGGGTGCAAACTCATTGGAAGAGCACCTGCCATGCAGGAGGTTGGTGGTTCGATTCCACTGTACCCTAACATGAATTATTCAATGATATTGTTGATTTTTTTAATTAAATTTTTTATATTGATTTATTTTAATGGTGAGATATTTTTCTGGATTCATTGTTTTATATTGTCTCTACATAGACAATAGATAAGATTAAAGACATTGTCTCCATAAAGACAATATGTCTTTAATTCCAACTATTGTCTTTGGAGAGACAAAAATGAAATTGTCTCAAGTTAAGACAATTTACCCAGAAATTGTCTTAAAACCCCCCTTTGTGTTGTAATGCAAGTATTGTCTCTAGAGAGACAAAAATGAAATTGTCTCTGGAGAGACAAAAATGATTGTGTTATATATTGTCTTTATAGAGACAATATTTTAAGACGATTTAATTTTAAGACGATTTAATTTGAGACACCCGCTTAAAGACAATATTTAAGACAATACACAAGTTTTCTTTTGTCTCAAATTAAGACAATTTACCCAAAAATTGTCTTAAAACCCCCCTTTATGTTGTAGTGAAGGTATCAAGACTCCAGCAAAACATTACAACATAATTTAATTAATAAAACCAACTTAAATGATTTTATCTATTATTTGACTTGACCAAGGTCTGTCCATGGTTAATATGATTTTCACTTGCAGTAAATTAAATATTTACAATTTTATGAGGGGATGTCACATACCCCCCAAATTTGAAACATCATCCCAATGTTTCACACTCCCGAAACAATCCCGAGTATGCTTCTTTCATAATTTTCTCATATTCCCAGGTAACCTCCTATGGGATAAAGTGTTTCCATTGCACTTTAACCTAGATTATAGCTTGCTTCTACAGCTTGAATTCTCTCCAATCGAGTATGCACAGGGGTTCGACTAGGAATCTACTGTCTGATTCAACCTATAACCATAATCATTGAGACATTTGTGAGTTTTCCTTGGAACCTTAAACATTAAATATATAACATAATGAACTCATTACTACATACATTACCTTTATATCTTTCTAATTAATTATGTGTCTAAGATAATAAACATATTTTTTTAACACGGAAACATGAAAAACGTTATGTATATGTATATAACTAGGAAAAGTTCACTGATAAGCTCCAGGTCCGATTCAAGCTAGAACTTGGAAAGGACCACAAAACTAGGGTGATAGCTTAGTTCAACCTCCCAATTCCAAAGTACTTTTCTTAGGTCTTACTCAGACATAAACATGATCCTTGACCTGAAACTATCAGTCACTCCACTTGTTATCAACATAGGTTTTTTGCCTATCCTGAGAAATCTTCAAGTTCATCCTGACTTTCTTCACTGCTTCCTCCATTTCTTGTAACATATATGGTCCAATAATCAATTTGTCTTCAGGGCCTCCCCAGTTTATGGGGGTTCTGCAATTGCGACCATACAAAGCTTCAAATGAACTCATTCACAAGGTGTGATAATTGTTGTTATAGGAAAACTCTACCATGTGTATGTAGCCCTCCCACCTAGATGGTTATTGCATCACACACATTCTCATCATATCCTCAGTTACTTTATTTAATTAGTCAGTATGCCCATCATTATGAGGGTAATGTGTTGTATTATAATGTATCTGAGTGCCTAAACCTTCAAACAATGCTTTCCAGAATGTAGAGGTAAATTTTGCGTCTCTATCTAAAATTACTGCCTTCGGTATTTTGTGCAATCTGAATATGTCTTTCATGAATATATTGGTGATTTGAAATGTCTTATAGTTATATTTTACATGAATAAAATGAGTAGATTTACTTAATTTATCTACAACCACCATTATAACATCATTTTGTTTCTTAGTCTTAGGTAATCCTGTAATGAAATCAATTGTAATCGTCTCCCATTTCCATTCCGGAATCGGTAATGGATGGAGCAATCCAATTGGATGCTTGTGTTTAGTATTCATTTGCTAACATTCCAAACAATGAGCTAAGTATTCTCCTACTTATTTTTTCATACATGGCCAGAAATATTCTTTCCTTAATGTTGTGTTTAGTTTCTGCTAGCGAGTATGGGCCACATAAGGAACTTTGTGATACTCATCCAAAATTAATTGCCTAATGCTCTTCTGATTAGAAACAAATATCTTGTTTCGATAAATTAACAAAATTTTCTTCATTTTCCTGATATCTTGATTTTTGTTTACTGTTGTTCAAAATCTGGGCTTGCTTCCAGGGAAAATTTTAGGGGCGAATTTTAGCCCAAGGGTGAGATTTAAGGGGTTTAAGATTTAGAGAGGCGAATTTTTTATATAAAACCTCTTTTGTATAGTTTTGTATAATTAGCCCCAAAATTATTTTAAAAATACTTAATTATTATTCTTTAGGACAAAAAAATAAGGGTGCATAAAACATGAAATGTTGGATTTGCCTCTGCATTTACTAGTATGGATGGTTTTGGGTTGTATTCACCCCTGATTTACTAGGTTGGAGGGTTTTGGAACGGCATTTGCCCCTAATATCCAGTATGGCTACAGGGTAAAGCTTGCATGTGTTAGTTGGGTTGCACATGTCAACATAATGGTGGCAGAGGGGCTACAAAAAAAACCAGTCGATGACATAACCGCAAATATCCGAGCAATGGGTTTCAACTGTGTTCGCTTGACTTGGTCCCTCTTCATGTTCACAGATTCTTCCCCTAGAGCCATGACAAGTAGGAAATTATTGAGAAAACTGAACCTCTCGGATGTTGAGGTAGGGGTTGCTACAAATAACCAGGATCTTCTTGATTTTCCTGTCATTGAAGTATATAAAATAGTATTTTCGAGCTTAGGTGCTAGTGGGGTTATGGCTATCTTCGATAATAATATCAGCAAGATAGGTTGGTGCTGCAACAATACAGATGTCAATGGGTTCTTTGGAGATAGGAATTTTGATCCAGATACCTGGATTAAAGGCCTAATTTCAGTAGCTTCAATTTTTAATGGAATTGATCATGTTGTGGGGATGAGCCTGAGAAACGAATTGAGAGGGTCAAAGAAAAACCAAAATGATTGGTATACATTCATGTAGAAAGGAGCCGAGGCAGTACACAGAACAAACCCTAAAGTGCTCGGTATAGTCTTAGGCTTAAGCATGACAATATAATATCATGCATCGACCAAGCAATGATCCCCTGTTCCTCGCTACCTGCGTCCTATGTGCTGCCGCTCAAGGTCACGGGTTCGAAGATTCAAGTCATACCTATGGATGTATTGGAGTTCGGTGCCTCCACTTGGATTATGCTCAATTTTGGGTCTGAAGCTCAGAATAAACTACAACTTGGAGGGGATAATGATCCGAGCATTGAGAAATCGGCAATGGAGTCTTCTTCTGGGTCTAGAAAAGAGGCAACTGATCATATCAATCCAGCAGCCCCTCGGCCACAGATGGATTCGCCATTGAATTGGCGAATGGGGCTGTGTTTTTTGGAGGTGCCTAGTCATATGGGTGGAATTTTCCAAACCCAAAATGGAATTCCGCTGCTACTGCTGCTACTCTTGCCCCTGGTTAGCCTGGTTTGTCTTGGCCCATGGTTCCTGGATCCAACTTTCCTCCTCCTCCTCCTCCTCCTACCGGATGGGGGCCCGGACCATGGGTTTCAGGACCTTGGTTCGTTGCCGATACCACCACTGCTTCTAATAATCCCGCTGCTACAGATTCTAGTTCTCCTACTCTGGGTAAACGGCCATAGTTTGAAGATGGGTGTTTGTGGGTTCCCAAGACACTGAGGATTGATGATCCAGGGGAGGCTGCAAAGAGATAAATTTGGAAAACATTAGGCCTAGGGGAAAATCCAAAATTTTCCATCACTAGTGGAGGTATTTTTAAGGCCTTCCAACCCAAGACATAGGGTGCTAAAGATTCAAGAAAGGCTTCGCAAGCTCTACAAGAAAATCCTGCTAATTTTTCAAGATTGATAACCTTCCATGAGAGCAGCTAATTTGATTCAAACAACCCAATCCAACAAAAGAATGAGTTTGTGCAGAAATAATGGTTTTGATTATAAGAACAGGGTTCAGACATATACTCATGTTATTACCGTGGCTTGGGAGGTCCATACTCTGGACTCTGCACTAGCACGAGCAGTAGCAATAATTGGCTTATAATTGAGAGAGCCCTAATAGATTGCCTCTCCCTCCCTTTCAAGCTCCAGGGAAGATGGTTGTAGAAAAAAATCATAGAGAGCCTATATGAAGAGAGATTTTTCAGTTAATGTTGTTCAATCTACCCTTTAAAGTATTTTATTCCTGTTCTGCTCGCAAGAGCTGATTGGGAGATATAAAATCTGTATATGCTTACAATTTTTGCTTCCTTTTGGGAGTTTATGCTTAACTTTTTTTTTTTTTGGGAGTCTAAATTGGATGTAAAAATTATGCGTATTGATGATGAATGCAGTTACCTCAAAGGTAACAGTAACTAGGACTAGTCTAAAGTAAAGCCAAACTTGTATATTAGATTAGACATGAGTGCAGGCGAGGTCCGAAGAGTTTTGCTTCAACAGTCTCACCTGACTCAGGAGCATATTGTGCAGAAAAATTTGGACCAAGTCGAGTATATATATATTATATTTGTGTCCCTGTAATATGTTTAAAGATCCAGACCTGTTAACATCGTATAGCTTGTCCTCCAATAAGTGCTAAAGAGCGAGTTATATTTTTAATGGACACAAAATTTCAAACTTCTAAAGTATTTTTCTTGTTACTTTGCATTAAAGGCATAAGAGCAAGGGCATCAAAAATTTTGCTACTTTCTCTTCTTTTTATGATTCATAAAAGCTTTCTTATGCTCATTATCATTAGGTCTCCTATAATTGAACTCGATCTCTATGTTTTGAAGCAACCTTGTCTTTCATGCTATATGATGGGAGTTTACAATGGCAACAATACTTCTGAGAGTATAAGCATGACAGTATAAGAAAAATGCATCCGAATGGCCAGTCCCTTACTAAGACAAATGCATCCGAATGCTAGGGACTGCCAGGATGGAGAAAAAGCAGAGTGAACGAGAATCACAGGTGGGGTGTTAAACGTCCGGAGGAGGCTACTCAACTCCCACTTTCCATTGCACGCCACAAGAAGAATTATGAGAACGACAATGAGAATATATTTTCTTCCCTTGCCAAGTGGGGAGCCCTGGTTCTCTCCTCTACGGATCCTGTTCAAAATGCCCGTCTCTCCCACTACACATATAAATAGTGGTGCAATGGAAAAATCCCCATCGGAACAACCAAGCCCATCGAAAAACCCTCACGCTTAGACAAACCAGAGCTGGTATGTATATATACAATTCTCTTCCTTGTCATCTTGACATTTTAATAATTTCTTTACTCTCAAAAGAGTATTCTACGACCCTACCAGTGGGAGATCCATTAGCTTTTAATGTGTATTTTACGGTGCATCTGAGTGCATTGAATATGGACACTAACTTACCCATTTAAAGTTGGGTCTGTATGCACTTTGAAGTTGTGAAGCTGAAGGATGCACATCTCGATTTCACAGCTTGATGTGCATACAAGACTCCGATTTTTGTTTAAATGGGTATCGGTTAGTAATATTCTTGGCATGGATAATTTTTAGCAGCACCAATAATCTTATTTTCATAATTTATGTACATCCCAGTGAGTGGATAATTTATAACAACACCAAGAATCTTATATTTATAATTTTTATGTCTACACTGGTATCATCATCAAGAGCTTCAAGTAACATTCCCCTAATGGTTGCACTATAAAGAACAAACTCCCTTCTATTGTGGTGCCAAGTCTTACTAGTATATACTCCTTCAAGAGAATTGCATCAGTGTCATTCCCTTGAAACTCATGTCATGTTGGAGGGGGGCAGACCATAACCAAGAGAGAATCTCAGTGATTATCTTAACATTCCATCTACCTCATCATTGAAATATCACGTAGTTGTACAGTTACCAGAATCACCTTAGGTAAACCCAACTCCTGCACTGAAATCTTTTCAGAATTGGGAAATCTTGGGTCCATATCAGATTCTTTGATTGTTTTTTTTTCATTTTTTTGGGTCATCCATTTCCTGCGATCGAGTCCGTTTCTGATAACAGAGTTAGCACAATGAAACATTTATGCTTAAAAAACGAATTTGAATTTGCATTATGTTCACACTATCCTATTGTTTCATTGTAGTTTGTTTTCTTCACTCTATCCATTTTCTAACATTTGAATATGAAGGCTATCTTAAATGCCCCCAACTACAAACACCTAATTATGTCACCTGCATCAGTTGCAAGTCCTATCTCTACAATTATTGTGTGTTATTTAGATGTCTTATTGTTGCATTTTGATGTTGTTGTTTACGGGTCTTATTACTACGTCTTATAACATAGAAGAGTTGACACAAATTGTCAATGTTGTAGTGTGAAACAACAACCAATCCACCTATCTTGTGTCATCTTGTCCTAAAATCTCTAAACATAAACTACATATTTTAGTTTTCCTCAATGATATGGTTGTCCTCACTCCAAGATAATATCCCTATAAAAACTAGAATCATGACTTTTACTTTACATATGATTTCCTAATCAGATGAAGATTGAATATGCAAATAAAAATGCTCTTGTCCTCAGGTATGCTTCTAAATGGTCGGCCATAGCACCACAACGGGTTTCTTCGCAATGGTGGGAACTGAAAATGAGTCCTTTAAAGGAGTTGGAAGTTGCAGCATCTGCAGAGGCATCGGACATGAAAGCATCCCAAGAAAAAAAGTTCAACTATCTACATTGAGTCCTGGTATAAATCATCAAGGATGTTCAAATGATGTTGGATCTAAAGATTTGGTTAAATTGGAAGCATCACAGATTTGTGACAAAACAATTGAAAATGATGGTAAAATATTTCCTATTGTATCTCTTTAGAGACTCAAGATTACAAGACCCCACTAGCAGATCAGAGTTCTCTGGAGGACATGGAGCTAGAGACAAGAACTTTTACTGAGGCACTTCCAACCAACTAGCAGGTTGTATTCTCTTAATCTTGCATTGATTATGTTGAATGTACGCATGTACTACTTTTGTTTCCTTTCTGTCTTAAATTTTACTTATTCGTAATGATATGCATGTAAGCAAAACTACTGCCATTTATTCTTGCTGATAGAAGCCAATATTCATCTATTTTTGGCATATAGAAGTCATCATCTATATGTTCTTGAAAGATGGCTCACAAAATATCACACTTTATCCAAAGGGCCCTATACTTGGTTTTTGTGCTAGACAACCATTTTATCCTCGAACATGTTTCTAGAGTCTGCACATAGCAAAACGATGGCTACTAGAGGGATTGCAAATCAAGAGAGGAGAAACACTTGCAAAGGTTTGAACAAGCAATTTTTTTTTCAGTGAAGGTTCATCCATTTATGATAATTTTAGATTGTTGAGTTTTGTCTATATTATTTCACATCGTTGGTATTTGTGTAATAGTGTTTTCTTTCCCGGTTGTGAAGCCTTCACGAAATCTAGCCAAGGAATGTTCTTCCAGTCCTACATTATTGGAAGATGATTGTTTGGAAGGTCACAACATTGCACTGTTTGGGAAGTGCAAGACAAAGACATTGCAATTGTGCTCTGCTGTGGTTGGGATTGTGCCAAAGTTGATTGTTAAACTAAAATATGCAACTAAGTGTATTTGGCATACCTATAATTGGAATATATTTGTGTTTTTGCCATATGTATTACCCTTTTCAAAAATTAACATGTTTTGGTTTTGTATTCCTTGTGTATCAACTAATTTTATATTTGAAAGCTGCCAAAAATTGCCAGTAAGGGTGCAAATCTCTTTCAGAAATTCCTGTTAAGCTAGAGGAGTTCCCTTTCATTTGATGGTTATCACTTAGTGGAAAAAATTGAGAGGTGGCGTTTTTTTTATTTACCATAAATAAGGCATGTGGAGAGGGAAGTCTGCAGGGTAGTTAATAGTGAAAAATCCAAAGAAAAAAAAAGGCCACCTAGCATAAAAGAGCCGACACAGGTTGTCAATGTTGTAGCGTGAAACAATAGCTAGTCCACCTATCTTGTGTCATCTTGTCCTAAAATATCTAAATATAAACTACATATTTTAATTTTCCTCAACAATATGGTTGTCCGCACTCCAAGATAATATGTCTCAAACAACTAGAATCATGACTTTTACTTGACATATGATTTCCTAATCGAATGAAGAATGAATATACAAATAAAAATTCTCTTGTTTTCAGGTATGGTTCTAAATGGTCGGCCATAGCACCACAACGGGTTTCTTCGCAATGGTGGGAACTCACAATGAGTCCTTTAAAGGATTTGGAACTTGCACCATCTGCAGAGGCATCGAACATGAAAGAATCCCAAGAAAAAAAGTTTAACTATCTACATTGAGTCCTGGTATAAATCATCAAGGGTGTTTAAATGAAGTTGAATCTGAAGATTTGGTTAAATTGGAAGCGTCATAGATTTGTGACAAATCAATTGAAAATGATGGTAAAATATTTCCCATTGTATCTCTTTAAGGACTCAAGATTACAAGACCCCACTAGAAGATCAGAGTTCTCTGGAGGACATGGAGCTAGAGACAAGAACTTTTACTGAGCCACTTCCAACCAACCAGCAGGTTGTATTCTCTTAATCTTGCATTGATTATGTCAAATGTACACATGTACTAATTTTGTTTCCTTTCTATCTTAAATTTTACTTATTGGTAATGATATTCGTGTAAGCAACAATACTGCCATTTATTCTTGCTAATAGAAGCCAATATTCATCTATTTTTGGCATATAGAAGTCATTATCTATATGTTCTTGAAAGATGGCTCACGAAATATCACATTTATCCAAAGGGCCGTGTACTTGGTTTTTGTGTTGGACAACCAGTCTATCCTCGAACATGTGTCTAGAGTCTGCACATAGTAGAATGATGGCTACCAAAGGGATTGAAAATCAAGAAAGCCGAGACCCCTGCAAAGGTTTGAACAAGTAATCTTTTTTGAAGTGAAGGTTCATCCATTTATGATAATTTTATATGATTGAGTTTTGAGTATATTATTTCACATCGTTGATATTTGTGTAATAGTGTTTTCTTTTTAGGTTGTGAAGCCTTCATGAAATCTAGTCAAGGAATGTTCTTCTAGTCCTAAATTTTTGGAAGATGACTATTTGGAAGGGCACAACATTGCACTGTTTGGGAAATGTAAGACAGAGACGTTACAGTTGCCATCTGGTGTGGTTAGGATTGTGCCAAAGGTGATTATTAAACTCAAATATGCAACTAAGTGTATGTGGCATACCTATAATTGGAATATATTTGTGTGTACGCCATATGTATTACCCCTTTCAAAAATTGGCATGTTTTGGTTTTGTATGCCTTGTGTATTAACTAAATTTTATTTTTGAAAGCTGCCAAAAATTGCCAGTAAGGGTGCACATCTGTTTCAGCAATTCCTATTAAACCAAACGAGTTCCCTTTCATCTGATGGTTATTAGTTAGTGGCAAAACTTGTGAGGTGGCCTTTTTTTGGATTACCATAAATAAGGCATGTTGAGAGGGAAGTCTGCAGGGTAGCTAATAATGCGAAATCTAAAAAAAAAAAAAAAAAAACTTAAATAATGCAAAACCAAATCAGGAATTTTTGTTTCAGTGAATTCCAACAAGGACTACTAAGAAAGGAGCCCTTTTTCCATTGTTCAAGGGCATCTTTGTTTTGGTATTTTGTCTGTTAAATTAATCAAGGTGTTCCCATCTCTGTTTTATTCAGTTTATTTTGGAGGCAGTTATAATGTGTTGTTATATGAAATGTCATGTAAATTGTGAATTTTAAGGTTTGAATCTTTTAATTAACCAGTATCTGCAAGAAAGGCACACATAAAACCTTAGCTAAATCCATTGGAAATAAATTACATATAAGAAAGAGGATGCATGTAATGATGAAATACTACCTAAACAAGAATCAAGAGATAATGGTGGTTGATCATACATTATTTGTGAAAACATAGGAAATTCACCCAATTTCGAGCAGGTATTCATATATAAATAACACATAATGTTTACCATTTCTAACATGGCCTTCACTGTAAGTCCAATGAGTTTATGTTTTGATATCTATAGAATATCATTATCATTTTCTCCTCCCTTTGCAGGGATCAAGCTGCCTTGTCCATGATTCACCCTGTTTTGTGGTTGCAGGTCCAAGTTTGTCTCAACGTTCTCCTTATCAAATGATATACCATCCCTCTACAAGACTATGCCTCCAAAAATGTTCATTAATTGGGTTAGACATTACACTTGGCCCCTGTATAGAAGCTGAGTCATGGAATTATACTCCCCAAGGCAACATCGTCCTCAAAGAAACTATTTTCTGCATGGAAGCTGTTGGACTAGGAAAGGTAGCAAGGCTAGGTATGTTCTGTATGGGTGAAAATACCCAATGGAGCATGATGTAAGATTCTAAATTGCATTTTTTGCAAAGTTAGAAGACGGAACTATAGTGTGTCTTGATGGTTCATGCATTCCATATGTTGTAACTAAAAAACGTAATTGTTTGAGCCAGGATTCTAGTTATGATCCAGAAATTCAATGGTTCAAGATCATCACCACAACCAGATCACTGTCACTTGTTTTCGGTATATAATAATATCAACAACAGTAGTGCCGATACTCTAACATAACAAAAGCCTCAATTTTGAAGGAAATGACTGTATAATAACACATCACAAACCAACTGTTTTCTTTTCTTTGAGTTGGCCTCCCCAAAATTGTAAGTGACCATGATCCATCCTCAAATGTAAATGCCCAAAACACAAAAAACAATCAGAGGGAGGTATCAATCTTCAAAAGAATGGACTTGATGAAATGCTATTGGATCTTCTGATTTTATATAGTATAGGAACTCCGAAGGGTATCCTTATCTCTATTGGAATCTGTTGTACACTATATGAACATTCAAAGGCATCCTTATTTGGATGGTGGATTTCAGATAATTAATTGGCATGAAGCTAAGTCACATGGCATGAGGACACACGTAAATACGAGTATTCTACATGGGACACGTTTTATATATATATATATATATATATATATATATAATACTGAAATATAGCATCTGATCCATATAGATATGAATCATGATGATATCTATTTAGTATTCGGTATACACCATTTAGTAATTTAGTAATTAGTTTATTAATTTATGTGTTCAAACTTCACTGTTGACTAGAACGTTAATCGTTCTTTCCATCCTTTTAGAACTAGAAGGTGTAGTGAGTACTGAGCACATGAATTGGAGATGGGCTTTTTATTTCAACACACATCTATACGTGCTCACTGGTCATACAATGTGGTCATTGGTGTATAATAAAGTTAAGTTTGATAGGCTATAACATTACTAAGTTTCTTCACTATTTTATAGATCATTACACATCGAACCGACTTTACTCCTTGACTAACATTGCATTCAACATTGTGCACAAGTATGATTTACATGTATCAATCATAACTATTATTTTATCTATATCTGATAATGCAAGTTGAATACATCATACAATACATAGGAGTGCTATGGCTATGAATTTCAATATGAAATAATCTATTGATTGCTACTATTACTATTATATAAGGGGTGCTCTTCCAATGTCCATTTATTAGCTATGTGAAGAAGGCTTTGTGTAATTTGTATTTACTATAAGATTATGTATAGCTAAGTTGCAAACAACTAAGTAGAATTTGGAAGGAAGTTTGGAGCATGTCTAATTCATAATGATATTGTCTTCTCTTCATTGATAACTTTTCAATGTGTGAGTTTTGACCTAAGCCATTGCATTATCAATGTGTTCAGGCTCAAAACTCGACCTATATGTCAACTACTTCCTATGATCATTCCTAGGAACATGAATCCTAATTTTTGTAGGTTTAAAATTTATCACAAGTTTTCTCTATTGTGGTCGAATTTGTGGAGATTATCTCAAAATTTATTTAAGGTACCATGGATCTAAATTTATTATGAAATTTAAACACTATAACAAACTTTGGTGAAAATTGTTGATCAATTCTCACTTGGTTAGTGTTATAGAGGTTAATGAAAATTTTGTGTGCATGCATGAGAGTTGGGTGAAAATGCTCAATGTTGTGTAGCATTAGTGTGTTAAATATGAGATAGTGCAAAGCATAGTTTTGATGATTAGTCTAAGTTGAATCATACCTAATCAACTTAGTCAAGTTGATTTGTGGTTGAACGGTTAATTGTTGGTTCAATGGACAAAAGATCTTGCAGGCCCAAATACCAAAAGGAAAAATGGATCCCATCATGGGATTCTCTTTGTAATTCTACACCAATGCTACCTTCCATGCTTTCTCAAACTCCTCTCCAACCTCAATATCAGTGCTAGTAGTAGCATGAGCAGCAACACTACGCTTAGCAGAACTAGAACATTGTTTTCCAAACCACACGAGAACTACTTCCCTCACGAATCACCAGGTGCCATGCTTGGTCTCGGTGGTTCACTTCCTTCAACTTCTTTTTCAACTACCATATCTTAATTGGAACCAACACCCAAAACTCCACTAGACAACGATTCTCCATTTTGTACTAGTGATTCACCATTTGTATTGGTGATTCGCCAAAAAAATTATATATACATATTATATTATTAATAAAATCACCTTCCATTTTTCCTATGTATCATGGGGATTCACCGATTTATTATACATATAAATTTAGGGGGGTTCTTAAAATTTTCCCTGCTTTCTTCCACAAGTATTTGTATTCAGGACCCCTTTGAGCAGCTTCCAAAACATGTTCCTTAAAATCAGTTTGAACCTTACTTAACGAAATTCCATAAACAAAGTTTACCTTTCGACTGAGTGCATCCACAACTTTATTCTCTTTTCTTTTTAAGTGTTTGATTTCAAAGTCAAATTCACTTAAAAATTCTACCCAATGTTCTTGATGGGCATTCAAGGTGGTATGATTAAAATATTTAATCAAACTATTATGATCTGTCATTAGTATGAATTTCTTTCCAAGAATATAATGGCGCAACATTTTTAATGCGTGAATAATCGCAGTTAACTCCAAATCGTATGTTGAATATTTTTTTTCATGTTCCTTCAAAATTTGGGAATCATATGCCACTACTCTGCCTTCATGCATCAGTACCCCCCCACACCTTCCTTACAAGCATCGGTACAAACAACAAAACATTTGTCTTGATAAACAATTATTAAAATAGGGGCAGAAGTAAGTATGTGTTTTAATCGCTTAAAACTAGCTTGACACTTTGTTGTCAATTTAAATGTTTGTCCCATTTTTCTATAAAGAAGTAATAGAATATGCTATTTCAAAAAATCCTTCAATGAACTGTCTTTATTACATGGCCAAACCCATAAAGGATCTTATGTCAGCCACATTTTCTGGAACATGCGATTGCATTATAGTCTTTATTTTCTTTCGGTCTACTGTGATTCCATTGTTACACAAATTTTTGGTCATCTAACCTGTTACTATTAGATGGACCAAAGTACACCATGTAAGATCAATTTCACCCTAGTAAAATTTCTTTCACTATGAAAAATAACTTAGTAATCCATATTTTATTAAGTTTTTTATGGTCTAAACACGAAACCCCATGAGGAATAATTGAAAAAATCCTTATTTGTTTGATTTTCCTCAAGGGATAATTAGTTAAACAACAATTTAATTAATATTTATGGTCACATTTAACCCAAAACAGGAAAATTAATTAGATAAATCATTATTTATCTTATTATTTTCTAGGAATAATTATTTAAAACATTATTTAAATAGTATTCCTTGTTAAATTTGACTAAATCATTTATAAATAATTGAATAAATCACTATTTATTTAATTATTACTCAGCCATGTTCTTAAAATAATAAATAAATAATTTATTTATTTATTATTTACAAATAAAGGGATTCGACCAAATTCAAATTCCTTTTCCCTCCAACAAAAATAACAAAATATTCCATAAAAGTTGGATCTAGATTTGGTTAATAATATTTTTTAATTATGCACCAATATCTATACTAACTCAATATTTTGTTATAAATAGACCGGTTTTTCCATTCATTCACCACCTTTTTGCGCCTAAAGATCACTCTGGATCTATACTTTTGGTCTGACTTTGATCCCCCATCAATGTCATATTTTTCTACTTTTTTGCTTGTGAACTCCCCTTGAGTTCCATTTTTGTCTGGGTTTTGTACACCATCAAGAGAGAGAGAGATCTTAGATCTGAAGCGCTGAGGACATACAAGAACCCATCCCATTGAGGGGGATTGGTAACATCTTTCTATGTTCCCTTCCCAGGTGTCATAATACAAAAATTCTTTAAAAACATTCTTGTCTTGTTCATTGGATACATGGTGCAACTCTTACTTATTATTTTCTGTTTAATATATTTAACTGCATAGATCGAGATTTATGTAGAATTTGTCTTGTTCAACTAACTGCATATCTAAGGAAATTGACAACCATCTTTTATGTTAGGGCTGTTTGTTATGCACAACTGAAGTGAGCTTTTTTTGTATGCTTGAGATTAGAATTCACACCAACAACTGGAAACTCCACAAGGGTTTATAATTATGACCGTTTTCGTCTTTCAGATCCCTACATGACCAACTGCTTCAACCCCTAGGGTTTTTCTTCAGCTTCTTATTTTTCTTTTCTTGATGTTTTTTTTAACCTTTAAAACCCTAAAACAATAAAAATTCTTACTTTCGTGTGTTTCTAGGCCTATTGAACAGGTGACAGGTATCAACCGCAGTTGAGACGACACTTTTTTTTTTCCTGAAACATGCTCCCAAGAGTTCCAAAAGTGCAGGTTGCACTTTTTGGGTCAAAACCTATGACCTCAACCATTAGGGCGCAGAAGAAAACTGTGATCTCTACTGAAAACAGGTTGAAACTGTGACCTGAACTTTTTGCAGGAATTTTTTTGTGATTTTTCTGGGTTTGTCTGGGCTATTTTTTAGGGTTGTTTGACCTCCCTCTTCACCCTTCTTGGACCTGTACTTGCTCTGTTTTACACGTCAAATTAGGAACCAAGTACGCTTCCACCTTTTCAGGAGTTTAGCTAAAGCAAGTCGTCTGAGATTTCAGTGTGTTTAGCCATCATTTTTTCAGATATGAACCTTCTCTATCAGATCCCTTTCAGATTGGTTATTATTCCATCCAAAACACCTCTTTTCAATTTTGTTTGGTCCTCCTTTAGGGTCCCCTTTGTTTTCCTTAAGGTTGTAGCCTTTCGCCACCCTTTTTGCAACACTTTTCCCTTGGTTTTTTTTCTGTTTTTTGCACCTGTTTCTAGTAGATATGACCTTTAGATCCCTATCCCTCCCTACTTTAGATCAATCCTCTGCGACCCGCCTTTCTGATAATTTCCAAGAATGGCGGATAATAAAGAGCCTATGTCGAGCCCCTACCTTTGCAGACCGTGTCTACATGAACTGGTTTCTCAGACCCTTTTTCTTGCTATTGGAAAAGATGTCTCTTCTCACTTCCCTCAGACCAAAGAAGCTGCCCTCCAGATTGCGTTGAAATATGACCTGATCTATGCATAGTCTGGTTATGTTTATAACGTCTTCCATGATCTCCCTAGAACCGGTGGTGCTAACGCACCTGGGGCATCCCATGCCGCCGACGGTATTTTTGGATCCCTTTCTCATCTGTACACTCATCCTCCCATGGGTTATGGTTTCCCTCATGGAGGGGCTAACTCCTCCAGCATTTTCCCCCCTCTCGGTAGCATGTATCTAGGATACGGCATGCCTCCTCCTTTTTGCTAGCCTGTTTACCACAATTTTTCCCAACCTCCTTATTATCTGTATCCACAACCTGGTGGTCTAGCTCCTCTAGCATTAGCACCTCAGCCTCCTTTGCCTTCTCAACCCCCACAACAGCACCACCACCCCTCTAGTGTCAGGTGTATGAACAACACGGTGCGAATAATCCTCCTCCTTCCAAAAATAAGAGGAAATTCAACCAAAACCAATCTTCCCAAGGTAATCCAGGAAAAAATCTCCAAGGGAATGCACCTAACACTGCTAAGCAACAACAGGGCACTCAGCCCAAGAAGGACAGGCATGTTCACATGAATCAACCTTGTTCTTGTTGTGGTGTCTATGGTCACTATACCCACGATTTTCCTCTTTTACCTCAAATGTGTCAGATGTGGGAAGCTCAAGTAGCGTCTCGAGGACAGTAAGCCCCCTCTTCAGTTCCTCTCAATGCTGCACTTATCCAGCTAGTTGTGTTTACCAATCCTTTTCCCCAACAAGGATTCATGACTACCCAACCCCATAAAGGTCAGGAGGCCACTCAAACTCCTCCATCTGGTACCTCTGATTACCAGATTCTCATGATGAACTCTGACCAACCCATTACCATTGACCTTAACCTTGAGACTCGGTCTCGTCAGTACAACAAGCCCCCCACTACGTCTTCCCTTGAGCCCCCTTCTTTAAGTCCCACAGAGCCTTTTTTGACACCCAATGGTCCTTTACTAATCCCTCAGCCTAAGGCAGAGGTTCATACCAAGATCCCTAAGATACCATTACGCCGAAACGTTGCTTCTATTAAAGCCTCCCATTCATACAATATAGTATATGATTTGGCACAATCCCCTACTGCCATGTCAATGTTGGAAGTCTTCTAGTCATGCCCTTCAAAAAAAAAATATCTACCAACTTCCATGGGCGTTGTGGATCCTTCAGATGATTTTTTTATTATCTTTGATGTTGACTGGTCATAACAGCCCCCCCCTTCCTATTTCCATTGCCTTCCAATTCCATGTCAAGATCTGGAATTCCAACGTCTCATGTTTTATCATTGACGAGGGGGCATCCACCTATGTGATGTCTGCTTTGGTTTGCAAGCAACTCGGATCTCCCAAGTTAGCCCCTTCCACTATCACCCTTCGAGTGTGGGATGACCACTCTTCCCATCCCCTTGGCATGTTCTGCAATTGTCCCATTATTCTTGCGGGCAAGACTGTTTGTGTCGATGTAGAAGTCATTGATGCCCCCTTAGGCTACAAAATTCTATTGGGTCATAGCTACACTTATGCAATGTCTGCTATTTAATATGCAGTCCACCATAAGATGTGCTTTCCTCATAATGGAAAGATTGTCACCATCGAATATTTGAAATATTATGAACCCAAGTCTCAGACCTCCCTTGAGTCCATCATCTCTTCGGTGGCCAATAAAAAAATAATCGAACCTCCGACCAATGTTTCACCCAGAGTCTACAAAGAGTCCTCTTTTCTTGGTACATTCCCTGGTCTTTTTCCTCCTATCTCTGATCCCATCTCGTCAAATGTTTGCATGATGCAATTGTCTCAGACCGACCTCGAATGACTCGCTTCGACTAGTCAGAAGCCCTGCCCCCCTTCAACCTGCTCCTAGCACCTCGAATAAGCCTTCAGGACCCCCTCCTCAAGGCCCCTCGTCTGCAGCTGGTATATATGAGCCTATCTAGCATCCTGGAATGGTCCCCCCTGGTCTTAACCATCTCGGATTTGTCCCACTTGACCATTACCCCTTCGGTCAAATATCGTTTCTAGATCCCCCTCCTGGAGAATTTTCGGTACCGATTATGGCTACCTTATCTCTCCCTAACATGACGCTGAGGATCCCATTCTGGTACATTGATCCCCTAGCCACTATCCAGCCTGGTTAGCCCAAACCTTATACTGCTTTTGCCCCAATCCAATCGATCGCCCTGACCCCTCCCTTTGCTTCTGTGCCTCATCCACCTCAACAGGGACCTCCTCCTGTTGCGAAAGCTTTGGGTGAGGGGTGAAAAGCCTGCAAGAAGGCACCTAAGGTCAAGCCCGCACAGAAAAACCCTGATCCTTCTCAGCCTCCAAAGCATACCACCTAGTGTGCTTTGTGTGATTTTATTGGTCATGCCACCGATACATGTCCTGAATCGCCTCATATCAAGCCCATGGTCAATGCAGCATTTCCGAAGTCTGATATCCCAAAGGTCTATGTCAATATGTATGATTCAGTCCCGAAACTCAATTCTTTTCACGCAAATCATCCTTGTGATTTGTGTGATTTTTATGGCCACTACACCCACCTCTGTCCCCGCCTCGATGACTATCGTGCCTCTTTGGAGGTAGTCTGCCAATTCGAGGCCAAGCGTAACAAGTCCACCTCTCCCTTGTTTGCGAGTTTCACTTCGGAAAAACCAAAGGTATTTCCTACTCCCATTGACATTTCCCCTCCCAATGTCGAGATGATGGAGCCTTCAGCCACCATTTTATACCTATCATCATCTATGAGACCCACGGTGGAAGACCCCTCTGGGACTTACCCTTCTGTTCTGCCTGACCTCCCTTCAACGATTACCCTTGGCTCAACATCGGTAGATCCCTTATCTGCTTACTCTTCCATCACCCCCCGTGACGATGCACATGTGAACCTTTCTTCTCATGATGATGAATCAGGTAGCTCTACCGCATCATGTGGTCTCTCTTCCTGCAGTCACCCCATCTTCTAATATGATGATGACATCATGGAAGCCTTTTCAACACCTGACTTCATCTTTCTCGCCCTTAAGCAGGATGACACGATCCATGTATATGGTTACTTTCGAAGCCTAAACACAAACTTCTCTCATGGAAGCTCCCCCATGCCCTCCCGTTTTCAGTGTGTGAGTGGTAGAAATCATAACGATAGCTCTCCCCCTAGCAGTGCTTGTTTACCTTCTACCTTGCGTTCGGGTCACCAACATTGTTCATCATCCTTTCATTTATTATCTTGTGGCACCTTTCAGATGGACCCCATCCACACCATATATCGGTTATGTCGATGGTGCAAGTCACTACTCCCAGAATCTAGCCTCGACAGCCTAGGCCATTTTCACCCCCTTGCATTTGCTTTTTCTCTCTAATGGCGTATGCATTGGTACTGCCACCAATAACCAGGATGAATATGATGCAATGCGAGGTTTATTATCCGATGCCCTTTCCCGTCACATCCTTCACCTTCATGTTCATTTAGATTCCCTTCTTCTTGTCCTGCAATTAAATGGTGTCTATCGTGTGCATAACCCAGTCCTTTTCAGAAGATATTTACTAGTGAAGCTTTTGATGTGTGCATTTGAATTCATTACATTCAGTCATGGACCTAGAGCACAAAATCACTATGTAGATATCATTGCAAAAAAAATTCTATATGGGCATTTATCACACGCATTTAACAAAAGACAATAACCATAAACCATAAAAATGATGCATATCCATTATGTTTGTCATCCAAAATGTTTTAGAGTCCATCGACTCTGATACCTATGACATGCCCATAACATGTTATAAAAAATCAAAACTCGGGGCACCACATGCCCCTACACCTAACCACTATCTGGAAGATCCCAAGCCAATGGCTCTTCTCCTGCAGCTCGTAGATTGTGCATCCCCTGTCCGGACATCACCATGCACTGCATGACCCCTCGCCACTCTGAGGGTAGACCAATACATGGCTCTATGTATTGGTTATCAAGATCTTTCCATCAGCGCTTTGAAAAATTGGTCAGAATCCTCTCACATCTATGATGGATGTCCTCTAGGATGGCCACTGCATCCTCATCTTATGGTGCCCTCGACCCACTAGGTCTTGTAGCTCCTATTTCTGCAGGTCGTCCCATGTACCTGGTTGGTTTTACCGGTGCTCTATATGCATACCAAAAGTTAATGAATCAGTACCATATACAATATTTTGAAACTTTAAAATGCACATAAAAACTTAGAAACTTGTCACTTACCATCAGGCCCCCATACTCGACCAGGCGATAGTGGCAAGTCTGGGTCCCCACGATAACTCATCCCACTATAGGGATAGTCATCTATGTACAATGGAATTTGATCCTAATGAGCGAAAAACTCGGGTTGGAACACCCATCCGATTTCCCCACCTCCCCCTCTACATAGTAGCCACCCCCAGCGGCGCATCTTGTGATCTCTCGGGCCCCCATCCTAGATTTGTATACGAGATCGAAGTGTCGGGATCTTCTCAAAGAAGAGCGAGCACAACACTATGCCATATGCATAGTCGTTGTTCACTTGCCACTTGCATAACGACAAATTTCGTTTCAATGGTGACAACATAATTTGGGCCCACCCATAGTAGGTCCCACTCAACACACTCTCAGCAAGCATCATCTGACCCCCGGTGATGTGGGGGACCACCTGGTTTCCCAAGATCCGCAGCGTCACTATGACCACATCATGAGTATCTAACCTCTCTAGATCCCTGATCGGTATCTGTGTCCCCTTCACATAGAGACCTGGTCGGCAATGGTGCTCTACAAACTCCATGATGTTTCGTCCTCTCGGTAACACTCGCTATGTATTCCCCACCATCCCAAGTGATGGGAGACTAGTCAGGAAATATATATCCTGGACAGTCAACTTGATCCGGTGCCCTTGCACTATAAAGACCTCATGGTCCTGATCCCAATAGTTGACAATCCGGGACAACAAGGGCTCTCCAGCTTTCATCAAAGGGTTCTCCACAAAATTTAGAACCCTAAACTTGGCCAATGTAGTGCGGACACCATGATCCTCTTAGATCTTAGATCGTAATGTGTCCAGGTCTCTCTCTTTCCAGTTGATCCTCAACTCTGCCATATCTTCACATAACCATAATGTTTTTTAGTGTACAGAAAGGAAATACTACATTACAACCATAAAAACCCAACTCTCCGCCAAAAACAACAAAAAAATACCTCTCTCTAAGAGGTTGAGCTTTTCAGGCTTTTTTTAGGGCAGGTCATAGTTTTCTGCCCAAAACCTGCTACACAGGTCACAGATATTTCCCCAAAAAGTGTGACCCGGCCATGAAGATGAGCAGGGGTCTATTCCTGAGCTCTGGGTTCCTAAATGGAAATTTGAATCCATTTAATTTAAAGAGTAGGGTTAGGCCTCTTACCTGCAACTGACGAATCTCAATTCCAACAGTCGATTTGTTCACTACAATCGTCGCATGATTTAGGGCCTTTTCTCCTCTCTACATTCACCACAGCTACACTTGCAAATGAATTAAATTGGAGGGAAATTCCTTATTAAAAGAGAAATCCCAGATTTGTCTTTCACCGGCTGCGACCAAACCGTAGCTCGGTTTGAAAAATTGTCAGCACCATTGGAAAGCTCTCATTGAGCTCTCAAATGGGTATCCTTTATTTTTTTGTGATTTGATACTTCACCCGGACACATTTTTTCCAAGAAGGGTCACTTCACCACTCCTCAAAATCGAACTTCTTCAATTGCGACACTTGTACTTGGGGCACCACTTTGCCTTCATACTTTTCCATGCTCGTGTTGATTTTTTTCATGAGTACCCATCTTGTACTCATGTTTTTATGGTCCCCACTCGGAATTTTTCGTGTGGCAACATCATCGAGTCGCACTTGTTTAAAGCATTCGAGTTGAGTCATCATCGCATCCATGGAATCTATCCCAAGTTCCTTTGTATCCTGCTATGGTATTCCATCTTTCATTGCTTTTTTCCTCTCTCATGTTGCACATTTTGACCTTCAGTCATATTGTCCCCTATCCCCTCCAGTGTCGAGTCAGTAGCTGGCAGGTCATCCATGCCCTTTATGCTCTAATAAGGGAAGTCGTCAGCCCACTACACAGTTCCCCCCATTCCACCATTATCCATGGTGTCAGTCTATTAGTCGCTCTACTATTTTCTCTCATGCCTTCATTGAGGATCCCTTATTACCTCACTTGTGGCAGACCTCCTTCTGTCGACATCAGCTTATTCATTCCAGAAGATAGGTCTAGAGGGCGGTATACCTTGGTTCCAAATTCCACTCTTGTTCGATGCCTCGGATCAGGCAAAGGGACTCTTTATTGCCCTTTGACTTCATTGTTTCTCATATCCATCTCCTTATGGCATGATCGAGATCCATATACTTTATGGTTTAGTGATGCAGCAGATTGTGCTGGTGATTCCCGAGTGTGTGTGAGATGTTTCAAACCTCATGAGGGGGTGGCCCTTCAGGTAGCCCCCCACATATCTGGATGACTTCTCTACTACAGCCTTGGATGCAGCTCCATAGATTTGATGGTTCCGGCCTCAACTGCTTGCACCGCCTCTTTAGTTTGCATATATCATTCAAATTTTCAGAGCCCTTTACTATTTTACAGGGCCTATTTGGTTGTACTTATATCTCTTGTACTCAGATATTATTGTATAAGTCCTGGCTGTTGTCCTACGCACAATATGTATGTGGGATCCATTATCATGTTTTTATCTGGCCCATGTTTGTGCCAACATGTACTATATAGTTCAGTCCATTTTTTACTTGACACATTATTCTTTGTAATTTGTTATCTCGACGAGCATAAGTATGCCTCTCCCACCTCATATAGAATAGGTAATCACTCATAAAAGAGACTTGCCACACTTGTAAGTCTCGCCTCCTTAGGGTCTTGTCCTCTTGCGCTTTATTCTACCTTATACTTCTCTATCTCTGAATCACCCTTCGGTGTCTAGTGATTGAGTTCTTACAACGTACTTCGGTCATACGATTAGCTCCAAATGCTCGCATGCTGGGGGGAAATCTGTTACACCAATTTTTGGTCATCTAACCTATTACTATTTGATGGACCAAAGTACACCATGTAAGACCACTTTTACCCTAGTAAAATTGCATTCATTATGAAAAATAACTTAGTAATCCATATTTTATTAAGTTTTTTATGGTCTAAACAGGAAACCCCATGAGGAATAATTGAATAAATCCTTAGTTGTTTTATTTTCCTCAAGGGATAATTAGTTAAATAGTAGTTTAATTAATATTTCTGGTCATATTTAACCCAAAACAGGAAAATTAATTAGATAAATAATTATTTATCTTATTATTTTCTAAGAATAATTATTTAAAACATTATTTAAATAATATTTCTTGTTAAATTTGACTAAATCATTTATAAATAATTGAATAAATCACTATTTATTTAATTATTACTCAACCATGTCCTTAAAATAATAAATAAATCATTTATTTATTTATTATTTACAAATAAAGAGATTTTACCAAATTCAAATTCATTTTCCCAACAACAAAAATAATAAAATATTCCATAAAAGTTGGATCTAGATTTGGTTAATAATATTTTTTTAATTATGCACCAATATGTAGACTAACTCAATATTTTGTTATAAATAGAAGCGTTTTTCCTTTCATTCACCACCTTTTGTTTCCTAAAGATCACTCTGGATCTATACTTTTGGTCTGGCTTTGATCCTCCATCATTGTCATATTTTTCTACTTTTTTGCTTGTGAACTCCCCTTCAGTTCCATTTTTGTCTGGGCTTTCTACACCATCAAGAGAGAGAGATCTTAGATCTGAAGCGCCGAGGACATACAAGAACCCATCCCATTAAGGGGGACTGCTAACATCTTTCCATGTTCCCTTCCTAGGTGTCATAATACAAAAATTCTTTAAAAACATTCTTGTCTTGTTCATTGGATGCATGGTGCAACTCTTACTTATTATTTGTTGTTTAATATATTTAACTGCATAGATCTGGTCTGTAGAATTTGTCTTAGTCAACTAACTACAAATCTAAAGAAATTGACAGCCATCTTGGATGTTAGGGTTGTTTGTTATGCACAGCTAAAGTGAGTTATTTTCTTACGCTTGCGATTAGAATTCACACTAACACCATCTTTAGTTATAACGTGGCCTAAATATTGAATTTTTTCTTTAAAAACGTCACACTTAATATATTTTTCATACAGTTGACACTCCCTCAAAGTTTTCAACACTGTTTGTAAATGAACCTTATTCTCCTCTACATTCTAAGAATATTCCAATATATCCTCTATAAAAATCAACACAAATTTATCCAAGTATTGATGGAATATATTTTTCATTAGGCACATGAAAGTTGTTCGACTGCTATTTAGTCCAAAAGGAAACAAAACAAATTCATAGTGTCCATAATGAGTCCTGAAGGTTGTTTTATATATGTATTCATCCTTTATTACTATTTAATGATAACCTGATCGAAGTTCAATTTTTGAAAACACTATTGTGCCCTTCACTTGATCAAACAACTCATCAATACGGGGAAGGGGTTATTTTCTTTTTAATTTTCAACTTGTTTAACTAATGGTAATCAATGCCTAACCGTAAGGTACTATATTTTTTCCTTATGAAAAGTACAAGAGCTCCCCAAAGCGATACACTTGGGCAAAATTAATTTTTATCTAAAAGTTCTTGTAGCTGCATTTTCAATTCTGTTAGTTCTGGAACACTCATACGACCTACTGCCCTGGACATTGGAGAAGCTCTGGGAATTAAATCAATGGTAAAATATATGTCCCTTTTTGGGGCAACCCAGGAATATTTTTAGGAAAAAAATCAGGTAAGTTTGAGTATCCTACTTGAACTATATACACTTGACACGTTTTTTGAATACACTTCACCAGCTGAGAAGCAGTTATCGGTCTTAAATTCAGAGGTATTTTTTCTCCTTTAACCTATTTTATCATGCCATCATTTAAGTAACTAATTGTCTTGTCTTTACAATTTATGAGAGACCAGTGCCCCTCTATCATGTCCATGCCTAGTAAAACATCACAAGATCGTAAAGGTAAAACATTTAGATTTTCCTTGACTGGTGGACATACTAGCTCTAAAGAGCAGCTGTCAACTTTTGCTGACACTCTTCTCTTAGCCACTGTGGCTAATTGTACGAGCCAAGGGTTTTAAAATTTTCAGTTTGTAAATGACATTTTCCCACCACTTTAGGACTTATATAACTTAATCTAGCGTCAAGGTTAATTAAAATAGAGACTGTTTGACCAAAAAATTTACCTTCATATTCTACCATTGTGGGTTGGTACTCAACTTGGTGGTCCTCCAATGTCGCATTTATTCTAGGCACGCTTCTTGCCACCTCCCCAAATATTCACGCTTCTTGAATCTGTGCAACCTATTCTTCCTGTTTCTGATAAGGAAAATTATTAACATAATGGGCTCCTCCACATCCTCAGTACTGCACTGGAGGCCTGGATACTATGTCCAAATCTATTTTATTTGACTAATCATTAGTTTTAAATTCACTTGGTAATTTAGACCTTTGCCAGTTCTAATTTCCATTTCTATTATGCTTCATTTTATGGGGAATTTTAATGTTTGAGGGTTTAAATTCCTTAACACCCTGTGAAAACATAGATCCCTTCTTATCAGTACACTTTTTAGCTCCATCTCCTTTATGTTTCATTTGTTGATAACATATATGCGCCTATATAATAACTTCATCCATAGTCTTTGGATTGTCAAACACTATGTATTCCTTCATAAATATGGGAAAACTACTAATAAAACATTTAAATTTTGCCTTCTCTTCACATATATAGGGAACATTTCCTAGTAAGGATGTAAATTTTGTTACTGACTTGTCCATAGTGAACTTCCCCAACCGAAGGTCATGGAATTATTTTTCTTTTTCATCGTAAAATATTTTAGTTAAATATTTATCCTTGAAATTCGTTTGAAACTTTTCCCATGCCACCTCATGTTCATCAATTCCACGTATTGTTTTAACATCCTCCCATCACAAAGTGGATTTTCCTTGTAGTTGATAGATTTCTAGTTGGGCCTTCATATTATGGTCATACTCGTTCAATTGAAAATATTTATTCATATTGATAAGCCAAGCTTTTGATGCCTCCTCCTGTTCACCTTCAAATGTTGGGGGCTTCATTTTCTTGAATTCCCCCTACAACTCAACCTTCATCCTCTTATGCTCTTTATGGTTTGAAACATTATACGACTCTTCCTCCCTATTTCATTGATTTCCTTCCGATTTTGGATTCTCATTTCATAATCCTTGCATACCTTTCATGTTTCCCATGACAAGGCTATGCATAAGGTGTCATTGATTTTGTCTATCAGACAAACTTTTCATGATTTTTTCGTACTCCTACATCAACCTTTCATTCTCAACCCGCAACCTTTCCATTTTGTTCTTTAGTTCTTGTACAGTTTCAAGCATAGCAGCGTTGGTGGTGCATGACTCTTTTCCTAGCTGCACCAACATTTCTGAATTATTCTCCAGAAAGGGTGTTGAACCAACTCCCAACAATGACCTTACTGGTGTAGGCCCATTCCTCCTCATTATGACTCTTTCTATTTGTAATCACAACAAATATTGTTATTCCTTGGTTTACTCACCATAGGCCACAATGTTGGAACCGTGGCTCTGATACCACTTGTCACATACCTAGGGTAACTAAGTAAAAATTTGCATCATATATATATATATATATATATATTTTTACCTAATGGGAACACCACACAAAGACATTTATTAAAATCAAGCGATGTGTGCATTCTTATCACTATTTATTACATTGTCAAACTAATGGTATTAAATTTTTATTGATTACAAAGTCCATCCAATCATTGTGTTATTAGTGTATCCACTCACTTTAAAATACATATATGAAATTGGTGTACAAGAACTTAATTTCCAGAACAGGATATGACATTAACCAAGGTTGAAATTAATGTTTCATTATGTATATCTTAATTAATTTGTTAATGTTATGAATATCGTTCAATTCACTTGCAAATCTATAGTATATATTATTATATCGCTGGTAGAATTGTTGATAACATATTCATGCCTTTCTAATAACTTCATCCATAGTCCTTGGATTGTCAAACTCTATGTGTTCCTTTATGAATATGGGAAAACTACTAATAAAATGTTGAAATTTTTCCTTCTCTTCACGTATATAGGGAATGTATCCTAATAAGTATGTAAATTTTGTTAAGAAGTCATCCATAGTCAACTGCCCCAACCGCAGATCATGGAATTATTTTTCTTTTTCATCGTAAAATGTTTCAATTAAATATTTATCCTTGAAATGGGTTTGAAACCTTTCCCACACCACCTCCCGTTCATCAATTCCATGTATTGTTTTAAAATCCTCCCACCACATAGTGGATTTTACTTGTAGGTGATAGATTTCCTGTTAGGCCTTCATATTATGATCATACTCCTACAATTGAAAATATTTATTCATATTGTTAAGCCAATATTCTACAACCTCCTCCTGTTCCCCATTAAATGTCGGGGGCTTGATTTTCTTAAATTCCCCCTGCAACTCAACCTTCATCCTCTTATGCTCTTTATGGTTTGAAACATTATACAAATCTTCCTCCCTATTTCCTTTATTGCCTTCTAATTCTGGATTCTCATTTTGTAATCCTTGCATACCCTTTGTGTTTCCCTGGTCTATGGTATGCATAGGGTGTCGTTGATTTTGTTTATTAGACACAATTTTCATGTTTTTTTCCTACTCCTACATCAACCTTTCATTATCAGCCCCCAACCTTTCTATTTCGTTCTTCAGTTCTTGTATATTTTCAAGCATAGCAGCGTTGGTGGTGCATGAATCTTCTCCCAGCTACACCCACATTTCTGGATTATTCTCCAGAAAGGGTGTTGAACCAACTCCCAACAATGGCCTTACTGGTGTAGGCACAATCCTCCTCATTGTGACTCTTTCTCTCTGCAATCATAAAAAATATTATTATTCCTTGGTTTACTCACCATAGGCCACAGTGTTGAAACCATGGCTCTGATACCACTTGTCACATACCTAGAGTAACTAAGTGAAAATTTACATCATAATTTCTTTCTTTTTTTAATTTACCTAATGGGAACACCACACAAATAAATTTATTAAAATCAAGTGATGTGTGCATTGTTACCACTATTCAGTGCATTGTCAAACTAATGGTATTACATTTTTATTGATTACAAAGTCCATCCATTCGTTGTGTTATTACTGTATCGACTCACTTTAAAATACAGATCCGAAATTGGTGTACGGGAACTTAATTTTCATAACAAGTTATGATATTAACCAAGCACAACATTAATGTTTCATTATTTATATCTTAATTAATTCGTTAATGTTATGAATATCATTCTATGCACTTGCAAGTCTATAGTATATATTATTATATCGTCGGTACAATTGTCAGATCACATTATTTATGTTAATAGTTTTACCATATTCTGAATTTAGTTTAATGTTTTCACATGTCAACGCCTTCTCCGAACTTAACGTCACCCCACCTTAGTTCTAAACTAGAGTCAGAGAAATTTCGAGAGACTGTTTGCTTGTCGTCCATTTGGCATACAAACCTCGGGATCCGATGTACATGGACAGTCCCACACGATTCCCTTTCGATGGACAACCTAGATCAAATGACGAGGTATCTTGTAAACCAGTAGGTTTATCCCCTCCCTTCACCCCTCATTCGATTAAGTTGCAGAGGGGTCTTGGAGTTGGATCTCGACAAGGGTTTTTCCAGGCTTCCTGTTCTCGGTCATTTTTACATGGCGGGATTGTTCCTATCTAAGCCCTTACCCGGGTAAGCCGAGGAAATAACCCCCATTGAATGTTTCATTTCCAAATTATTTAAGGTTTCACAAAAAATATAACTGTTCCTTTCTGAATAGTTAAATCCTTGAATGCTACTACTACTTCCAGTTTATCCTTACTTGTGTAGTTATGGTTACAGTCGAATCCATAGGAAGCTACTGCATCTCGTTTGGTTTGTTTTCTGTATAAAATATTTTCTTCTTACCCAATGCCAATACGTTCTTTCCTATGAACAAAATATACACCACCATATAGTAAAATAATTTGTGAAACCATTTTGTACATTAAAATAAGTTCATAACCATTATGCCAATAAGTCATATATGTAGTAAACGTATAGAAATCCAATTTCCATTTCAAAAACACAATAAATCACAAACCAAATATACCATATAAGAACTTATCTGTTATCTATGTTGTCATTACAGGATTTCTTCACCAGGCAAAAGCAATACCAATTTTCCACCCAACCTTGAGATCAATCTCAGACTGATTCTGCCACCCCCAACCCTCCCCCGAGTTATCCTCATAGACATGGTGGTGGTAGTAGAATAAAAAATATACGCCTGTGACATAGTCCAAGTAGCTTACTCACAGCAATATATTTGGCCTTTTAGCACAAACCTTTCCAGCTTTCGTATTACAATCTTTTCCTCTTCTCTCTTTTTGTTGATTACCTCAGGTACCTTTCCCCTCTTAGTTTTGTTTGTTTTTCCTTTTCGAGGAGAAGTGAGGTGTAGGTAACTGTCTAACCAAAACTTTATGTCCACCGCGTCATGTGAGGCACAATTGGCATTGCTTCCAAAGGGTTCACGACTCGTGCAAAACATTACAAAATAATTTATTTATTAAAACCAACTTAAATGTTTTCATTTATTATTTCACTGAAGGCCTTCTATGGTTAATTGCAGTAAATCAAATATTTACAATTTTACGAGGGGATGTCACATCTTATTTTCAGGATATGTTTAGAAATTTGTAGAGAAAAGTAAAAGATATCTAAAAGTGTTTTTCATGAAATATCCATGGAATTTTTTTTATAGTAGTAAAAGAGAGAGGGTTAAGATTTATCTCAAAGGTATTTATGTCTTTTTTAACTTGCAATTTAATTAAAAACTGCCATGTCCATGTCCATTAGTTTTTTATTTACCATATTGAACTCTTATCACTTATTGTTACTTTACCATGTTTTTATTGTTACATGTTTTTTAAATGTATATTTGTTCAACTCAAACATTACTACTTTTTATAATTAATATTAATAAATTAATTTAAAATAAAAGTATAATTTAGTTCATTTTTACATGATATTTTTTTATATCTTGGCAATGTGAGATGTAGTATGAGGTATACATCTACTCTAGATTGATGATTATAGACATTTACCATCCATTTAATTTATATGGTTGCACTAGTAATTTTTTGTCTCAAGATTAAAGACAATACACTATAGCATATCCTCTTGTAAGAAGTGAGTCTTTTCCCCACCAAGAGCATGGCTATGATTAGGTTCATAATGTGAAAAAAATAAGATAAAAAACATGGAATAAAAAATGCTTCCTACGATTCCTTCAAACTCTAGCCAAAACAAATAGCAACCCAAGAAAGAGAATAAAGATAATCCTTAAATTTCTATGTAATAATATTTTTAATTTTATTGTTACTCTACATAATGACATCTACCTTTATTGTCAAATATCTCTCTATTTTGACAAGTAAAAAAGAAACTTTTTACAAGCTCCATAATAAAATAGAACAAAGCATTATAAATTTAAAACTCACACCAGAAAGATTGAAAATATAAATCACAATTTGAAAACATTTATTACTGTATCAATTTTTCTCACATTTTAATACATCAAAATTATATAAATAAAGAAAAAATAAAATTATAAATAATAACACTTTTTTAATTAAATAATACTTTGGAAAATCTAATTATTACCTAATTAAATAAAAAATAATTATTTTATAAAATAAAACCATATCCTATTTATAATAACAGAAATGATCAAGTAAAATCAAATAAAATATAACACGAAAAAGAAGAAATACCATAATCAAGTAATATATATATATATATATATATATATATATATATATATATATATATATATTACTTGATTATGGTATTTCTTCTTTTTCGTCTTTTATTTTATTTTATGATATATATATATATATTCCAAGTAGAAAATAACTCAACATAAACGAAAAAGGAATGTAAGAAAACCTGGGAAAATGAAGGAGAAATAAAACACTGCCAAATAATGGAGGAGAAAACAAAATATCGAAAATAACCACTCGCTAACTGACTAATTTATGACTGGTGAAATATTGAACTTGGTAACTAATCTGCGAAATGCGAAGGGGGGAATACAGAGAAAGATGGAAGTGATTATATCCTCTTTTATTATTTCTTACCCCGACGAGAACATTCTACAAGAACTAATAAGGCTTAGTGAAAGAAAAAGAGAAATCCTCAGGATTGAAGAGGTCACCTGGAGGCTGAAGAGCAGAATTACGTGGCTGGCAGAGCGTGATTTAAACACAAAGTACTTCCACAAGTATGCAAATGGGAGAAAGAATAGCAACACTATATGGTGCATTAAGCGAGAGGATGGTTCAGTGGCTTATACTTCACAGGAAATCCAAAATGAAGCGCTTGCTTACTTTTCATCCTTCTACTCGAAACAGGCAGGCATCGATTATGAGAACCAGGTATGGCTTTTAGAGCATGTCAATAGATTTTTTGATCCTGAGGCAATTTCGATCTTGGATTGTGCAGTTTTAGGGAATGAAGTTTTAAAGGTCCTTAAAGCTTTTTCTTCGGATAAATGTCCGGGGCCTGATGGGTGGCCTGCGGAATTCTTCATACACTTCTTCGATTTGATGGGGGAGGAGTTGACCCAGATCATTGAACATATCAGGACAACGGGAGACATTCCGACAAACCTAAATTCTACTTTCATAGCACTGGTTCCTAAAATGAATGATTCCCAATCATTTACAGATTTCAGACCAATTTCTCTGTGTAATGTGCTCTACAAGATAAACTCCAAGATTATTGCTGAACGTCTCAAAGGAATACTGTCCGACAGTATCTCAAAAGAACAATACGGATTCCTTAAGGGTCGCTCCATCCATGATGCCGTGGCAGTTGCACAAGAAGTTGTACACTCCATTCATTCGGAGAAACGGAAGGCTATTCTGATGAAAGTGGATCTACATAAAGCCTATGACTCAATTGATTGGTCATATATTAGGCTTGTGCTCATGAAGATTGGTCTCCCTATCAGGATTATTAGATGGGTAATGTCCTGCATATCTACTGTTCGTTATGCAGTTCTAATAAATGGTATCCCAACTGCCTTTTTTGCTGCTGAGCGTGGATTGAGACAGGGCTGTGCGCTCTCTCCATTGATATTTATTCTTATCATGGATAGTTTTAGTGGTATTATGCATAGTGCGGAGAGGCGGGGTTGTATTAAAGGCTTCTCCTTCTCCAATGATGTTTCCTGTTCACATTCCTTATTTGTCGATGATCTGCTATTGTATGGATATCTGAAACGGAACCATTGGTTCTATATACATTTAATGTTTAATCGTTTTGAAGTTGCCACAGGTCTGAATATTAACAGAAGCAAATCCTTTATTATATATGAATATGGAGACTTGCAGGAGGTTGAATTTATCGCTGAATTCATGGGGATCGACATTAGGGAGGCTGCTGCTGGGTTCACATACTTGGGCTTCAGGATCAAACCGTGCGGATATAAGATCTAGGACTCGACCTGGATGGTCGACAAATTCCGTCGGAAGATTTCGAGATGGACACATAGGTGGTTATCCTTGGGCGGTAGGGTAATCTTAATCCAGGCGGTATTATCACAAATGCTGGTATATTGGGGACATTTGTACTATATTCCTGATGGCATCATCAAAATATTGAGTCGAATTATGGCTAAATTTTTATGGGGAGGGGCTACTATGACTCATAAAATACATCTATGTAAATTGGAGCACCTGTGCAGATCTAAGGAGCATGATGGATGGGGTATTCTCAACACGAGGACTTTCAATATGGCGCTACTTATCAAGTCCTTTTGGAAAGCTTTACATGGAAATGGCATATGAAGTGCTGTAATCAAATGCAAATATATCAATGGAGATATCCTACAGCAAATTCTATGTTCAAATTCCTCCCACCCCAGGTTTATATCGGCCATTTGGAACAGCTTCAAGAAGATTATTTGTCATATATCCGACAGGCTTGCATGGCAGTTTAGGGATGGGGGTAATATCCCTTTCACATTTAAAAAAATTATCAGTCTCCCCACATGTCACGGCCCCTCTCAGCAACTGGTGCACTGCCTTTCACACAAGGGTATAATGTTCATATCGCAGACTATTAGAGTTTGGTCTTTCGGTGCTCCAGAATTCAAAAGTGCGGTCCAGCTGGGTCTACCGGCGAATGTGGCAGATGAGTGGGACTTGCTTCGGGACGCTTTCAGAGCAGTAGGTTTTAGTTGTAATGTTGGTGGTGATATAATTGAATGGGATGGACCCATTCATGATGGTGCGCCTATCGTCAAAGATGTATACAGGGTCCTCAATTCGGCTTCTTATAGGGATCAAATGTCAACCTCTTTCTTTCCTTTCTAGAGGAGGAATATTCCTACTAAGATTGTGCTATTTGGTTGATTGGTTTGGAAGGGTAGGATCCTCACGGGTGAAAACCTGCTCCGCAGAGGCTTCTCGGGACCCTTTAGATGTCACATATGTTGTGCTGACCTGGAATCAGTAGACCATCTATTCTTTAGATGTCCCGTCATCATGCATTTGTGGAAGCTCTTTTCCATTCACCACATGGGTTCTGCGTGGGCTCCGTCTGATTTCTTAAATGTTGCTATGGAATGGGATAAACTAAAAGGAAAATTTAAATCTTTGCCTTTCTTTTTCATATGGGAGGTATGGCGGGGTAGAAATAGATTGATTTTTGAGGGAACGCCTTTCCAGATTTCACAGGTTTTCGCTTACATACTTGGTTGGATGGAGGAACGCCCATCCCCTTGCGTTTCTGTCACGGATTGCTCCAAGCGCATTAGACCTCACGAGATCTCAATTCCGGCGATATATTTTGATGGTGCTTGTGAGGATGGGCTGATGGGATGCGGAACCTGGATTAAAATTTCTCAGCGGGAACGGGTACATATTTATTGGAATGCTGATCGGGGGTCCAACAACAAGGCTGAGCTTATTGCACTATGGGGTGCTCTTCGATTTGCTATCTATCTTCAGATTCAGGGGGTACATGTATATGGGGATTCACAGATCGTTATTGGGTGGGTTACTGGAGATATGGTCATGATGCGGCCTGGTTTACTGGGCTAGTTGCAAAGGGTTAGAGGTTTATGGGACACACTCAACAAACCGCCTATCAATCATATATACAGAGAAAACAATACAAGAGCTGATGGACTGTCCAGAAAAGGATTGAACTTTGATTTTGGGATTATGCAGGTCCAGCTGTTCAGAGATGGCCTATCTTTCTGGCAAACTTCTATCCCAATTCCATAAAGTGGTACTGCTATGTTTTTTGTTATGCCTGTAATGTCTTCAGTTTTTTGTAGGGCACTATAATCTTAATCAGAATGGACACACAGACTTTTAATAGGTTTTGAATCGTTTGCTCAATGGTGCATGATTAGTTATAATCATGCACCAAGAGGGCCTGTACATTCCTTTCAAAATTGGCCTGCCACAATATACAAGCAAGCCGGGATTTGTCTACAGCCGAAATGGTCAAATATTAAAAGCGAGCCAGATGATTTCAATACAAGCGAGCCTGTCCAGTTTATCATATTTGTCGGGCTGTCATACATGCTCTATAATCTGATTGCATGACTGTGCGAACGTTTTTTTCTTAATACTGTTAGTGCCTATTTTTTGGTCTTCAAGCGAGCCGGGTATTGTGCTATCAAGCGAGGCAGACACATATTACAAGCGAGCCAGAAGTAATACTAGGCAAGCGAGCCTGATGGGACTATCCAGATTGGTAAAGCTATGCTACATATGCTATTATTCTGTGACCCTGCCAACTTCTATCAAGCGTGGACGATTGCTCAGTACATGATTTGGATGATATACACGATATTATAGGGGAGATATCATTACAATTTTGTTGCTGTATAACTTCTCTATCACTCACAATCGCTGATCTCCAATCCAAATCTTTTTTGTCTTTTTGTCGAAAGGCCCAATATATTTTGGTTCATTCCAACTTTCCTATTCTAAGGTATCTCAATCTGAATGAGGGTCATTCTGAGGTGGATGTAAAATCCCGATATGGGGAGGCCGACAAAATACTTTCCTGCTTCTTATCATTCAAGTGAGTTGATATGTCTGGCCAGTATGATGGATTTCTCGCTATTGATCTTCATAGCTGAGATTATGCATGTTCTATGTACTGTTTATATTCTAATATAATCAACGTTTTTTTCTTCTGAAAAAAAAAGGTACCACCCCGCTGAAAATTGAAATAGCATGTGGAAATCGTAGATACCATCCCGCTGAAAATTGCATGGCTGAAACGCAATAATGAGATGGTAGGAAAGAGCGCTAAACTGAACTTCTCACAAGATAACATGTGGAACTTCAAGATGCCATCTCCACCTTCAAAATTCAAATCTGAGAGAAAGTTATGAGGGGTGCAGAAGCCAAAGTCGACCACCCAGTCCATGAATGAACAACACCATGTGATATCTTCGTAGATGGTATTACTATTATTCTCTTTATGGCAGGTATAGGTCACTTATTTTCAGTTATAGATGTCATTTTTTCGTCAAAAAGAAGGTTGTCAATCATTAACAACATAAGGACGAAACTAGCTATACTCAACATCTGTGAAAAATTAGTCAAACCTTAACCACTTTGACCACAATCATAAATTTCTTTGATATCTCTATCAAATAACTTTTTAGGAGGCACATTTGGTTACATTGTGGACTTTTTGGGTTAATTTAGTTAAAATTGGAGTGTAATATATATATATAGATATATATGTATATATATTATTTAAATTTTAATAAATAATATTTACTTTATTAAATATTACTCTCCATTTTATATGTAATGATTTTTCAAATAAGAAGTACTATATATAGTGATTATGAATCCAAATACAAATCCAGGAAGTTGGTCCTAACACAACCACATTTATGAATTTGATATAAGTAGTAGCTATCAACTTAATATATGCTATATTATAAATTTAATATGCTAAATTAATATATTAATATATCAAACTTATGATTAATATAAAAAATCTAAGAATATAAAGTCAAGGAATCATAAACCCAAGGGATTATTAATATTATAAACTGAAAGGATCAATAAACCAAGGAATTAATAAACCCAAGGAGTAATAAAACCAAGGAATGAATAGTGAAAATGTAAGGGAATAATAATAAACCAAAGGAGTTAATATTAAAAACACAAGGGATTTTTAATATTGCAAACCTAAAAATTGTTAAACCCAACACATTAATATTTAAAACCCCTCGGATTAATAATAAAAACACAAGAGATTATTAATATTATTCCCTTGGCCTTACAATAACAATCCCATGGGTTTCTTAATATAAAGGTTCATATTCCTAGGGTTTAATATTATTCCCTTGGATTTATAATCCCAATGAGATTAATATTACAAACCCAATGCATTAATATAGAAAACCCAAGAGATTAATATTATACATGCTTAAGATTAATATTATAAACATAAGCGACTATTAATAATTTTTTTTTTTTTTTAAATTAGGCTAATTTCTATTAAAAAGTACTAAAATACAAAGGGAGCTTCAGGACAAGTAGTTGTTGAACTAGCCAACCCCTGTTCGATAAGAACTGTTCAAAAAACAAAAAATTGGGTTGCCTTTCAAGGGGAAACAAACCATTAATGTGTCCAGGAGTAGCAAAGTTTGCAAGAAGAAGCAAAAATAGGCATAAAAAACATAGATGAGCCTGTGTAAACTGAGATAGAAGAGAGCCAAGGAACTACATCTACTGATTTTGTGCATCAATGTCCACCTGTTGTGGATTTTCTTATATCACGAAGTAGTCGTATTCAGACAGGGTCTCTATGTCCTCCTTTGTGAGCTGGGGGTCCGCCTCTGGAGTTGAAGAGGAGACCATCTTGGGCTACTTGGAAATTGATTTGCAAGCCATGTTTTCCGCGACTGCCTCTTTTTTCCAGGTGCCATTCGAAGGGAAGCTCTAGTCGCCATCCAAGTCGTCCTCCGAGTTTTTGACAGGTGTACTAGCGAATTTTCGAGGCAGATGCGAAGGGGAACACGAGATTTTAGACTTGAGAGGCCTCTTTCTACCTCTCGAGCCAATGTCATGGTGCTACTCTTCCAGGAGACAAACTAGGAGTTGGGCAAATAATGTCGGGGAGGGAGAGGTGGGGTCAAGAACCCACGGGTCGTCAAGGGAAACTGAGAGGGATATAGTGGGCATAGACGAACTAGGGGCCGGAGCACGGGAGGGGGAGCCTCTACCACTGCCACGATGACAACGCATTCAATGGTGACGTGGCATAGTCACAGCAGAGAGGTGAACCTACTAGGAAGAGGTCAGATGTATAGAGGGAACTAGCCGATTAGCATAGCAACTAGCGGAGGAGGCATGAAAAAGAAGAGCTCCAGGGAAGGATAACTGTAAATTGATATGGAGATCACCGAATCACTCTGCCATTAATGGCCAGCTTTCAGGAGTAAAGGCTAAGGGAGGGGGAGTGAATGCTATGGAGTACCGACATCCTCCCCTGTCAACCTTATTTAAGGTCTGCACGCGCTGGGAATGTGCCTCCGTGTGGTTCATCCAGGTGCCCCTGCATCGATAATCCAAGTGGCCACCTGTACATAATGCGTCAGGCACCTGCATCCGAGGGTTGAAGATATTTAAGGACTAGATGAGTGTAAGTCGTGCACAAAGATTCATCAGAAATGGAGTTTAATATGTTGGAGAAGAGAGGAGAGTCTTTTTCCACACCTTTTTTGGCTAAGAGATCAGCTACTTCGTTGAATAATCTACGAACATGCATAAACATAATGGATTTGTGGATTTGAAGCCAATGTTACAAATTTTCCAATCTAGAGGCTAATCGTCAGCTCTTTGAGATTTTGGAAGAGGAAGAGCCATGGAGTAAACGCTGAGAATCATTTATGATGATATGAGAATCCCCAAGTTCCACCTCTAGCGGAAAGAGTTCATTCTCTCGAGCTAGGTTGAGACCTTGGAAAAGTCTCTCGAGATCGACGAAGTTGTTACTATTCCAACCAATGGATCCAAAGAAGATCAGCAAGGGTTCCCCTGAGAGTCATGAAAAATACTGTCTAAACCAGCTTCGCCCAAATTTCCCTTTGAGGCTCCATCGAAGTTGAGTTTATAGAGATCCTTAGGAGGAGGTCTCCAAGATCTTGGAGATTCAGAAGCGGTGCTAATAGAAGGAAATACTGTGGAGTTGCAAGGGATAAAGAGGTTCCAATCAAACCCATATGTGGCGTTCTGAGGGCAGGGCTGGGAGATCTGAATTACTCCATTGATACAGGGTTAAGGTTTCAATTATATTGTTGTAGAATTTGGTCCAGACAATCTCGTGAGGTGTTTCCAGATCTTTGAAGATTCTGTTATTCCTCTCCTTCCAAATTGTCCAGAGAAATAGCCCAGGGATGAGTAGCTAGAGTGAGTTAATGATATTACCGGTGAAGGGGGTCTTCTGCCAATGACAGATCTTATTAGTGACATCATTGTGCCTTCTGTTGGTTCGATGACGAAGAATGACAACTCTGTCCCAAAAAGTGTTAGCAAAGGGGCACATATCTAGTAGATGATCCATGGTTTCCGCCTGAATCTAAATTAGGGGGCGCCATAAAGGGCCGATGAATCCTTTTTCAGAAGATTGTCCCAAGTTAAGATGCGGCACTTGCTGAGCAGCTAGAGGAAGGTGGAGTCTTTGGGCCACATGCTGGTGTTCCATATTTTGGACCAAATTTTATCAACTTGATTTGGATCAGATGGATGGAGCAGTTGATAGGCTTCCTTGGTAGTGAAAAATCCTTGGGGAGCATGACCCCACTTGAGAATATTGTTGAGATTCAACAAGATGATGACCCTAGTGAAAATTAAGCACCTACACTAGGATGGAGCCTCGAGCTATTTTTAGGTGTAAGTCTTTATTTAGAACTGATGAGAAAATTCTATTTATAGCGGAAGTCTATTTATAGATGTTGAGGAAATTTTATTTATAGATGATGTTCTGTTTTTAGATGTATGTGTGAAGTCTATCTATAGATCACGTGTCTATTTATAGATGCATGTCGACTATTATTATCCCTTAATAATAGTTGGACAATAAATATTAATCTATTCTCATGGAGCACTTGAAATCAATTAACTAAAGTGGCAAACCAGTTAGCTGAAGGAATTTCGAGTTCTAAGGTTGGTTTTTTGGGACATGCATGTGGAATTAGTTGTAACTAAGTGATTCAAAGTTGTAACAGAGTTGGATGTGTAGTTATGTGAGTTGTAAAGTAGTTTAACTCAGTTAAGTGAGTTAAACTCAATTGTGCTAGTTGTAAATGAAGATACAATAATGAGAGATCAGTGAATTAAATATTAAATGAATTCACATGGAGTGATCTCACATGCAATTGAAGAGTTACTACTATTAACTACATTCATGTCAGATCTAGTGGAGACCTAGTTGAGAGGTAGGTGAAAGGGACAGTTGATTATCAGTTGTACTATATTGGATTGCACTCTTGAAAACAAAAAAACATTGGATATACTCATGAGGATTGCACAGTCAAGGAGGGTCTGATTGCACCAAACTGTTATTTGTAATTATCTTGGATTGCGCAATGGAGGTAGGCTATTGTGAGGGAGAAATTTGGCTAAGGCATTTGTCAATTTCTGCAAGACAGTGTGAGACGATTGTATAATGTAGTGAGAGCTCTTGGATTAGAGTTTTGTACAATATTTTTTCATGATCCATGATATATAAATAATATATGGTAGTGGGGTTTTTAGCTTTATGATTTCTCGGTAAACATTTGTGTTATGTGTGAATGATCCTTCTTCATGTGTTTGCAATTGTTTATCGTGTTTCAAATTTCCACAAGAATTTTTTTAGAAGTGATTCTGTATTTAAAAGTGGCATATAATTGTTATATAAGGAGAATCCAAGCAATAAATAATTGTATTAAAATTTCTACACGGTATCGGAGCGCAAAAGATTGCAATTTTGAAGCAGGAGCTGAGTTTGTTGGTGGAAACAATTCGTATATGCTGCAAGAATTTCTTGGTGCGACAGTTGAGTAAACATTGAAATGGCTTTTAATGGCTTGCGACTAGAGTATGCACTCAAGGGAAGCTCGAACTACATTGCTTGGAAGGACAAGATGGAGGCATGCTTGAATATAATGGCTTGAAATAATTCATCAATAGTGATGTTCCTAAGCCCACTTCGATGGATGTTGCATTACTTGATGCATGGAAAAAAAAAGAGTAGCGAAGGTGAGAAGGGTTCTGTTGGAAGGTGTATGAGACCACATTGTCTTAAGCCTTCATGCGAAAGCCACTCCATATGTTGTGTGGAAGGCTTTGACAGATATTTTCCAAAGTAGTAGTGACCATAGGAAATTGGCGCTGAAGGATAAAATCAGAAAGATAAAGATGGAAAAGGGTGACAATATTCCAAAGTATCTCACAAAGTTTTTCCATTGTTGGGATGAAATGGGGAGTGTGGGAATAACTGTTGCCAGTGACGATTTGGTGAGCTTGGCTCTCTTGGTACTTCCTAAGAGTTGGCATAGTTATCAAGACTCTGTCAATGGACGGGAAAAACTATCGGATTGGGAATGACTGTGGTTGGATCAGTGTAGGAGGAGTTCAGGCAGAACACTAGAGATGGCTCTTCATCAAATAATGATGATGGAGAGGATTGTGATTTGGCTACCAAGGAAAAGAAAGGGAAGGGGAAGAAATTCCACTCAAAATCCAAGTCTAAAGGCAAAAAGTTGTATTTGTCCAAGGTGAAGTGTTTTCACTATCATGAACATGTGAATCTTGTCACTAACTGCCCACATAAGAAGAAGAACAAGAAGGCTATTGGATCTGCAGCTGGTGAGGCCCTTGCCTCACAGTTTGAACTTGATTTCTATTTTATCACATGCTTGGTATCAAGCGCATTGGGATCGGTGTGGTATCTTGATAGTGGTGCTTCTTTCCACATGATGGGAGATAAGGATATTTTCAGTGACTTGGAGGAGAAATATCTCCAAATTCATATAGAGATGGGCGATGATGGACGATATAGGATGATCGATATTGGTACCATTACCTTTGAGAGGGAGTCAGGTAAACCATTTCAATTGAAAGATGTTATGCATGTTCCAGGTCTGAAGAAAAACTTCGTCTCAATCATGATGTTGGAGGACAGAGGCTATGATGTTGTTTTCAATGATGGAAAATATTTCCTGTGACATAAAAAAATGGTTCAAGCCAAGAGGATAGGGATTCGATTTAAGAATCTTTACAAGCTGGATGTAGAAGGTTGTGCTACCATGATGGGCAAGGCGGAAAAGGTGGTGAGCCAGGCTGAGGGTGAATTATGGCACAGGCGATTGGGCCATCTTCATCATGGAGCCTTGAAATTCATGCAGCAAATATCTACTGGACTTCCAATGGGAACACTTGCTCAGTTAGATCAGTGCAAGGGTTGCACCATGGGGAAGTATGTAAAGTCCACCTTTCATGAAAAGGAGAATTGTGCTTCAATGATCTTGGAGAGAGTTCACACAGACCTGTGTGGACCATTCTCGGTTGCTTCAACAACAAGCATAGGTATTATGTTATTTTTTTTTATGACTTTTCTCGTAAATGTTGGATTTTCTTCATGCAGAATGAGGATCAAACATTCTCAAAGTTCTATGAGTTTAAGGCATTGGTTGAGAAAGAGTCGGGGAAGCAAGTGAAGGCTCTAAGGAGCGATAATGGTGGAGAATACATCTCGAACAAATTCAAAGACTTCTATAGCAAAGAAGGAATTAGAAGAGAACTCATAGCACCTCATAACCCACAACAAAATGGGGTCATGGAGAGGAATAACAGAACGATAGTGGGTGCGGCACAAGCAATGTTGCATGATCAGAGCCTACCAATGAATTTGTGGGTGGAAGCATGCAACAATGCAGTTTATGTGCAAAACTGTTGTCCTCGTAGAGTACTTGGCATGAGTACACCTAAAGAAGCTTTCACTGGTAAGAAACCGAATGTTTCTCACTTTAAGATTTTTGGCTAATCTATTTATGTGCATGTGACCAAGAACGCTAGGAAGAAGCTGAAGTTGGGGTATTTGTGGGGTACAAAAAAACACTCCATAATTATCGTGTATATTTTCCTAACAGTAAGATGACTGTTATGCGACGAGATATAAAATTCGATGAGGGGAAAGCCACGCGGTTGTCGCTTGAGAGGGAGATGGACTTGCATGCAGAGGAGGAACTGTTGATTCCCAAAGATGAGTCTCTAGATGTGGATCAGCCATAAGAGGAGGTTCATGGAGTGGAGGAGTCCACTCACACAGAGCCAAACATCAGAAGTGGCAGAAAGCGCACCAAAGAAGCTGAGAGGTTGAAACTTGATGCTACACAGAATGTAGGAGTCCCTACTTCACAGCGCAGACAAAGACAGTCTCTTGACTAATTTACTAGATACATTGCTCTCATGAGCAAATGTATTGTGACTAAGCCATATTCCTTTTAGGAAGAAGTGCAGGAGCCCACATGGGTATATGAAATGGTGGAGGAGTATGACTCCATTGTCAGAAATAGTGCTTGGAAAATTGTTCCAAGGCTGGTTGATAAATCAGTGGTAGGTTCAAGCTGGATCTACAAGGTAAAGCAAGCTACTGATGGGAGTGCTGAGAAAAACAAGGCCAGATTTGTGGCCTGGGGCTTCTCACAGATCGAGGGGATTGATTATGAAGAAACATTTGCACCTATCGCCCATCCTTGCTCTCTCAGTGCAGATGGGTTGGCACATTCATCAGATGGATGTGAAGACTGTGTTCCTTAATGGGATCATTGAGGAAGAAGTGTACATTGAGCATTCTGAAGGATTTTAGATCTTCAACAGTGAGTCGCATGTGTGCAGACTCAAAAGAGCGTTGTATGGGCTGAAGAAAGCACCCCGTGCTTGGTACACTCGGATCGATAGCTATTTCACCAGACTTGGCTTCACCAAGAGTGAGGTGGATGCAAACCTATACCAAATTGTGGTGGAGGGTAAGATTTTAATCATTTTTCTTTATGTTGATGATTTAATACTGAGTAGTGATGAACAGCTGATACACTCATGCAAGGAGGAACTTGCAAAGGAGTTCAAGATGAAGGATATGGGCCTCCTTCATTATTTCCTTGGATTGGAAATATGGCAGCGAGATGGTGAAATTTTTGTGTCTCAAGGCAAGTATGCAAGGGAGATACTGGGAAGGTTTCACATGGAGGGCTAAAAACCCATGGACAATCCTCTTTGAGGAAGCTAGAGGAAAGGGGGCACTACATCTGGAGAGGAGTGGATGCTACTGTCTATCGATAGTTAGTAGGTTCACTAATGTATTTAGTGAATACAAGACTAGACATATGCTATGCAGTGAACTAGCTTAGTCAAGCGATGGTTAAGCCTACCAAGCTCTTTTGGAAGGCGGGCAAGCATGTCCTGAGATACCTGAGGGGTACATTTGAGTGTGGCTTGTGGAACAGACAAACAGATGAGGTGAAGTTGCATGGCCTCATGGATGCATATTGGGTGGGTAGCCCAATGGAAGGAAAAAACACATCAGGAGGGATATTCAGTATTGGATCTACAGTTGTTTCTTGGTACAACAAGAAACAAAGATCCATGACACTCAGTTCAGTGGAAGCAGAATACATGGCAGAAATTCAAGCTGCATGTGAGGCTATCTAGATGAGAAAGATCATGGTTCATGATAGATCTAAGCACATAGATATCTGATATCATCATATCAGAGATTGTGTACAGTGGAAGATGATGTTGCTTCAGTACATTCCTATGGAGGATCATGATGTAGATGTTCTGACGAAGGCACTCACCAGGAGAAAATTCGAATACCATAGAGACAAGATTGGGGTGAAGGATAATCCCTTTCTTGTTGAGAGGTAATGTTGAGATTCAACAAGATGATGATCCTAGTGAAAATTAAGCACCTCCACTAGGATGGAGCCTCGTGCTATTTTTAGGTGTAAGTCTATTTTTAGAACGGATGAGAAAATTCTATTTATAGCATAAGTCTATTTATAGATGTTGAGAACATTCTATTTATAGATGATTTTCTATTTTTAGATGTATGTGCGAATTCTATTTATATATTTCATGTCTATTTATAGATTCATGTCGACTATTATTATCCCTTAGTAATAGTTGGACAATAAATACTAATCTATTCTCATGGAGCACTTGAAATCAGTTAACTGAAGTGGAAAACTACTTAGCTAAAGGAATTTGAGTTCTAGCGTTGGTTGGTGGGACATGCAAGTGGACTTAGTTGTAACTGAGTGATTCGAAGTTGTAATAGAGTTGGATGTGTAGTCATGTGAGTTATAAAGTAGTTTAACTCAGTTAAGTGAGTTAAACTCAGTTGTGTTAGTTGTAACTAAAGATACACTAGTGAGAGATCAGTGAATTAAATATTAAATTAATTCACATGGAGTTATCTCACATGCAATTGAATATTTACTACTGTTAACTAAATGCATGTCAGATCTAGTGGAGACCCAGTTGAGAGGTAGGTGAAAGGGATAGTTGACTATCAGTTGTACTATATTGGATTGCACTCTTGCAAGCCAAACACACATTGGATATGCTCATGAGGATTGCGCAGTTAAGGAGGGTTTGATTGCATCGAATTGGTCTTTGTAATCAACTTGGATTGCATAGTGGAGGCAGGCTGTTGCGAGGCAGAAATTTGGCTAAGGAATTTGTCAATTCTACAAGATAGTGTGAGACGATTGTATATTGTACTGAGAACTCTTGGATTAGATTTTTGTATGAGATTGTTTCATGATCCATGATATATACATAATATATGATAATGGTGTTTTTAGCTTTATGCTTTCATAGTAAACATCTATGTTATGTGTGATTGATATTTCTTCATGTGTTTACAATTGGCGACCCTGATTTAAATTTCCACAAGAATTTTTGTAGAAGTGATTATGTATTTAACAGTGGCATATAATTGTTAGATCAGGAGAATCCAAGAAATACATAATTGTATTAAAATTTCTAAAAATATCTGGTTCATTGAGACATCAAATTTTAATTTCTATAAGGTCCATCCATATGTCATCATGGGTTTCATCATGCCAATTTTCTTGCCATTGAGTATTGGGAAGCCAAATGCGAAATCCCTGAGTGTTCAGTAATGACCAAAAGTGCTTGATTTGAATGTTCTCCCTACCTTGAAGAGTGGATCACCACCTAAGTGACAATTAATATTATAAACCCAAGAAGTTTATATTATAAATCCAATGGACTTATATTAAACCTAAGATTAATATTATAAACCCTATCAATAATATTATACCATGAGATTATGAACCCTTATATTAATATACCCAACATATTGATATTATAAACCCAAGGCACTAATAAACCCAAGGGTTTAATACTAAAAACTCAAAGGAATAGTATTAAACCCAAGAGATTATACCCAAGTTATTAATATTGTAAGATTAAGGTATATAAAACCTAAGATAAATAGTATAAACCCTAAAACAAGCATGGTTGACCATCATTGATTTTCATATTGAGACAATCTTTGTCACAATGTGATGTTCAACCATGGTTGACCATGATTTATTTTCATATTGAGGAAATATTTTTCATAATGCGACATTGGACCATGGTTTACCATGGTTGACCATGATTATAAACCCAATGGATTTATATTAAACCTTAGGATTAATATTATAAACTATGGTTGATTTTCGTATTGAGACAATCTTTGTCACTGTGTGGTGTCGAACCATGGTAGACCATAATTGATCATGGTAGACCGTGTTTGACCAATGCTGACAATGATTAATCATTGTTGATCATGGTTGACTGTGATTTATTTCCATATTGAGAAAATATTTGTGAGACCCACTGGATTAATATTATAAACCCATGGGATATAAACCCTAAGATAAATATTAGAAAACCCAAGGAACTATGAACCCAAAGTAATAACATTGAACCCTAACATTAATATTAAACCATAGGAATATAAATCATAAGATTAATAAACTCAACGAATTATTATTATAAACCTAAAAGAAACCCAATGGATTAATATTGATAACCCAAGAGATTAATATTATAAACCCATGGATTAATAAGCCCAAGGAACTTATATTATAGACCTAAATGACTATAAACACAAGCGATTTATATTAAAACCTCAGATTAATATTATAAAACATGTCAATAATATCATACCCTTAGGTTAATAAACCCAAGAGATTGATATTATAAACCCAAGGGATTAAAACTAAAAATCCAAGAGAATAATATTAAATCCAAGGGATTATTATTGTAAACTCAAGGAATATAAACTCTAAGATAAATATTATAAACCCTAAAATAAACATGGTTGACCATAGTTAATTTTCATATTGAGACAATATTTTTCACAATGTGACGTTGGACCATGGTTCATCAAGATTTGTTTTCATATTGAGAGAACTTTTGTCACAATGGGGCATTGGACCCTGATTGACCATTGTTGACCATGGTTGATTTTCATATTAAGACAAGCTTTGTCAAAATGTGACATTGGACCATGGTTCAACATGGATGACCATGGTTGTTACAATGTGACATTGGACCATCAAAAATTTTTTTTCACAATGTCATCATAGTTATAGACCATGATAAACCATGGTTTACCATGGTTGATTTTCATATTGAGACAATCTTTGTAACAATATGATGGTGGACCATGGTTGACCATTGTTGATTTTTGTATTGAGACAATGTTTTTCATAATGCAATGTTGGGCCATGGTTGACCATGCTTACTTTTCATATTGAGATAATTTTTTTCACAATGCAATATTAAGACAATATTTGCCACAATGTGATATTGGACTATGGTTGAACATAATTAACCATGATTATTGAAATGTCACGTTGGACAATGAGATAATCTTTGTCACAATGTGACCATGGTTATTGACCTTGGTTGACCATGATTGATTCATATTGAGCAAATATTTCTCACAATATAACATTGGACCATGATTGAAGATGGTTTATATTCATATTGAGTGTAATATTCAAAAATTTTCATCTGTTTATTGGAATATTATAGTTCTTAATAAACTTAATTAACTAAGTAAATAAGAGGGTGGAGGGACCCATAACCCCTTAAGATGAATAAAATCCACTTTTGATGTGTGTATGTGGACATTTTAGATCTAGATCTAAAATCATGAATTAGTGGAGAAGCTTCTTAAATGAAGGAAGAGTGCAGATGATGGATCTTAAATGTAAAATCATGTGGATATTGGAAGAGGTCAACTAAGCTCATAGTGCATTAAAAGTAAGATCATAAAGCACTTATGATGAGATAGTGGAGGAAGTAGTGCATCTAAGGCACACATGATGAAGGAAGTAGTGCATTTAATGCACACATGATAGAGAGGGTGATCATCACATGTAGACAAGATGGAGGACATTGGGGGAAAACATAGTCAATCATGGATACTTATGTGTAGATGTACATTGCAGTTATGAGGTGGGCCTAGGCTATGGAAGGCTCACAATATATATAATGAAGGTGAAGGCATAATAGAAGTCAGATTTTAGACTTGGATTATTTATTTCTTTTATCTGTTTAGATCTGAATATGTCTTAGGACATTTGTATGCACACATATGTTGTTTAGATAAGTTTGCAGTGTTGTTTAGCACAGAGTGTTTCCGAGCGGAAATCCCACCCTTACCCATGGGGGACTTCGAGTGCCTACTCTGGGAAGGTTTCTATTCAGCTTTATTCCTCATTAGACATTGGTGCCATCTTCAGGAGGTTGTTTCTAGCATTCCAGCTAGGAAACTAGTGGAGGATTCATCCTTTCACTTGTGCTTCATGTTCATTCTTCCAGGAGCATCATATCTATATCCAGCATTCAGGCCATTGTATTTTACCTTCATGCAGTAACAGTTCCCTCAAGGATTGCGTAGTCTAGTCCTATAGATCTTTTGGAGGAAGGAAGTTTCCAGTGCTTTAGATGGAAATCTTGTGAGGGACCATATCCTCACTTTGGTTTCAGTGTTTTCATCATTCAGGAGTTGATTTTCATATCTTATCAACAGGCTATTGAGCCTCCCTCCCCAACAGCACAATTTTCTGAAGTTGTTGAGTGATCAGTAGCCACATTCATTGGAGGAGATTGGAGGAGCTAGATCTTGATCTTTTAGCCCAAGGATATAGTGAAGGGATCAACCCTTCTTGCATAGAGTTGATTGCACATCATTGAAACCATCATATATTCAGTTCATGCAACAGATCTGCATACCTAGTAGCTACATAGTGCAAGTCCTAAGAGGGTGATTTTATTATATTCATAGATCTGGAAAATCCTTTCTGGTTTATCTTGGGTATCCATCATAGAGCCCGGATCTAAAGTTTCTGCATCATCGGAACTCCCAAACTTCCTAGATATAACTTTCTATTTTCTGGTAGTCACTGTGCTAGCATTTTCCAGCAGGGACAATGCATTTTTCCTTCCAGCAGTTATGTAGTCCCTCTTGTGGGATCATTTCAAGGTCATACTAGGCCATCTCTTTGGCTTGAGTGCCTCATATTTTGAGCACAGTTGTACTGGTTAATCCACCTCCATATTAATAAAATGGCTTAGATATTTTGTGCATTATGATGTGTATTTAGATTTATTGTTTACTTTGTTGCATTTCTCATATTATTTTTTAGTATTACTGCATTCTCCCTTTTGGGATATTACTGTGGTATCAGAGCATGATCTTTGGATCAACTTTTCGACACTTCATTTTTTGAATCAAAAGAAGAAGTAGATAGAAGACATCTATAATGAAGGAGGATTGTAGTTTTTCCACTCTTCTCATTAGATCCCTGCAATATCTCTCCAATGAGTTCAATAAAATGAAGAGAGAAAGGAAAAGGAAGGATCCAAGAATAAGAATGGATGAGGAAAGTTCTAACACTTCCTATCAGCAACAAAGAAGACTGGAGAAGCATAGATTTCCTCAAAGATCTACTATGCCCACTTTCTTGAAGAAAGTGAATGGTATAGGAATGAAGAAAGAATAAATATGGAACTTGACACTCATGAGACTCTCAGTCTATATATAGAAGAGTAAAAGGCACAATCTAGAGCATTCAGGGATAATCTAACTCTACAACAATTCTTCAAACTCAAAGAAGAAAGAAGATCCTATAGAAGTAACAAAAGAAAGAGGCGCAATAGATTCTATTTTCCCACATTTGATGGATCTTCCTCAAGCACTACAAAGGCTTGGAGGAAAGAGTTAGATGCATTTTTTAGGCTACGTCCTGTAGCTGAAAGAGAGGCTGTTTAGATTGCACCACTTCATCTTCATGGTGAAGCCAATGATTGGTGGTTTGGTCACATGGAGCATGTAAAGGTGACTAAATATTTAGATTTCTTTCAAAGGTTAAGGAAGAAGTTTTATAGGAGTAAACCAGAGACATTTCTTAAGGAATCAAAGGAGAATGTCATTCTTGTCACTATGGACAAAGAGTAACTACATTCACCACCAGCTGTAGAAGCACTTGCATATAAAGGGAAGACACTTGCATCTTTGCAGGATAGTCTTAAGCACTTGACATATAGATTACCATGCATGATTCAGGAGATGCATGAGAAAGAGGGGGTAGATTCCAGCACTGGTACATTAAAAAAAGAGTAGTCATTTCTCTTATGAACAGTTGGGGAAGGCATTGCATCGAAGGAGGAAACTCTTGTGATATTGCAAGATGTTTCTGAGTATCAATTGATCCAAGGTATGCATCCACATTCATCTCATATTGTTTCAATACCTCATATTGAAACTTGTGATAGCATGCAATCAGGGCCATTACATGACCAAGGATTAGAAAAACATGTTGATCTGAAGCAGCAACATATCATTGCACAGAGGACCCTCGATTTAATCAAGGAGGAGATAAAGAGCCATCCCATTTCATCATTTGTGAGCTACATTCAACCCTTTGAGTTGAAATGTTGAGTTTTAGAAGATGGGATGAGCATGATCCTATTCAGTACAGTGCCAAACTATGAGTTTAGAATTGTATGTGGACATGAGACAGCACATGTACCACCCTGCAGATCTACAACGTTGTCACTTAGAAGCAGTGATGATGAGAGGGCCCCATTATTCTTGGAGCATTATGAAGTTAGCCTCACTCATGAATAAATGGAGGTAAAGATGATAGATGGTAGACATCTTGAGATGGGCAATATTTTCCCCTTTCAAGAAGACTCTTTCTTAACGAGCATCTCACAGCTCAAAGAGTAACTTCTACCAGCAGCAGATCCAAAACCTTATTGTTTTTGGAGGGAAATTGATGAGAAGAGGATCTCATTGGAGGTGCACTTCAAAATTTCATGGAGTGCAAGGTTCTTCAATAGTTTGAGGAGGTTGGTGTCCTATAATGGGAGGATACAAAGTTTTTGCAGAATGAGATCCATCATCCACATTGGGATGAATGTTTGTTGATGTGGAGAAAGGGGTTGCAAAACCACTTGCAGAACTATGAGACATGCCATCAAGAATCATGGTTGCGCTGGTTTCTCTTGGGTGAGTATGGTTACTACCCAACAACACATATTTTCATGATCCATGCCTTGCAAAACATTGATGTAATGAAGGAGGAGATATGGCTGTGTCAGATACTCTTGGGTGAATATGGTTACTACCCAATGGCTCATATTTCTTTGACTCATGCCTTGTGTATCAATTACAGAATGGAGAAAAGGAAGGCATGTTCACCTTGGTTATCCTTGAGAGAGTTTGGCCATCACATGACATCTCCAATGTTTATGTGTTTTGTATTGTTTGTAATATGGCATAATACTCTCATAATGTGTAATGATGGAGCTTTTTTGTATTAGGCTGATATGAAATTCCATTTTTCATTCAGTATGTTGTTGTTGCTCCATGATTCACATGATAATGTGAAGAGGCAGCAAAAGATCTTGTTGCTATGGTTACTCTTGGGAGAATTTGGCTTGACATACTCCCCTTCTTTACATGATAGTGATGGAGGATGGAAGCAAGAGGCATTCCTTCAATGGCTCTTGCTTGGAGAGTATGGACACCATACTTGGTTTGATGATGATGTGGTGGGGCAGAAAGATGCATTGCTACAGTGGCTTCTCTTGAGAGAATATGGCCAACCCACTTGGTATTTTGATGGTGTGGTGTGGCAACAGAGAGCATTACTGTGGTGATTACTATTAGGATAATATGGTTTGACATATTTGTCTACCCATATGTCTCTAATTCTTCTTTTGCATAATGTTGGGATGATGCTTGGATCCAACAAGGCCCGCAGGGCTAAGGACGGAGGCATGAAGAGCCTCTTTCTACTTCATGTAGCATGGGATTGAGGTATACTTTTTGAGATGGAGCTTTCCTTTTGTGGAAGGAACCACCTATATTTATGTATCTCATGTATTGTGGAGGATGTTGGATAGCTTATGCTTGTCACTTGGAGCTTCATGATTGAGGAAGGAAATCTAGCTACATAGTTAGAGGTCACTCTAGACATTCTAGAGAGTAAAATTTGGTGACGGGCATGCATAAATCATTGCAGCAAATGTGGAGACCTTCCTTGTGTGGATGCCATTTGAAGGGGAAAAGATTGCTCTAGCATCTACTTTGGCAGTTGCTTGGGGTTAAGCAACATTTTGGCATGGAGGACTGTAATATTCCAAAATTTTCATTTGTTTATTGGAATATTAGAGTTATTAGTAAATTTAATTAATTAAGTAAATAATAGGGTGGAGGGACCCATAACCCCTTAAGATGAATAAAATCCACTTTTTATGTGTGTATATGGATATTTTAGATCTAGATCTAAAATCATGGAGCAGTGGAGCAACTTCTTAAATGAAGGAAGAGTAGAGATCATGGATCTTAAATGTAAAATCATGAGGATCTTGGAAGAGGTAAACTAAGATCATAGTGCATTCAAAGTAAGAGCATAAATCACTTATGATGAGATAGTGGAGGAAGTATTGCATCTAAGTCGTACATGATGGAGGAATTAGTGCATTTAATGCACACATGATGGAGAGGGTGATCATCACATTTAGACATGATGGAGGACATGGGGAGACAACGTTGTCAAGCATGGATACTTATTTCCACATGTAAATTACAGTTATGATGTGGGCCTAGGCTATGGAAGGCTCACAATCTATATAATGAAGGTGAAGGCAGAATAGAAGGAAGATTTTAGACTTGAATTATTCATTCCTTTGATATGTTTAGATCTGGATCTGTCTTAGGAAATTTATATGCACACTTATGTTGTTTAGCTAAGTCTGCAGTGCTTTTTAGCACGGGGTGTTTCCAAGTGGAAATCCCACCCTTACCCATGGGGGACCTCGAGTGCCTACTCTGGGAAGGTTTCTATTGAGCTTTAGTCCTCATCAGGCATTGGTGCCATCTTCAGGAAGTTGTTTCTAGCATTCCACCTAGGAAACCAGTGGAGGCTTAATCCTTTCACTTGTGCTTCATATTCATTCTTCCAGGAGCATAAAATATATATCCGACATTGAGGCAATTGTATTTTACCTCCATGCAGCAGCAGTCCCCTCAAGGATTGCGCAGTCCAGTCCTGTAGATGTTTTGGAGGAAGGAATTTTCTAGTGCTTCAACTAGAAATCCTGTGAGGGACCATATCCTCACTTTGGTTTCAGTGTTTCCATCATTCAAGAGCTGATTTTCATATATTATCAACAGTCTATTGGGCCTCCCTCCCTAACAACGCAGTTTTCTGAAGCTGTTGAGTGATTAGTAACCACATTCGTTGGAGGAGATTGGAGGAGCTAGATCTTGAGATTTTAGCCCAAGGATCTAGTGAAGGGATCAACCATTCTTGCATAGATCTTGTTGCACATCATTGAAGTCATCATATCTTTAGTTCACGCAGCAGATCTGCATACCCAACAGCTACATAGTGCAAGCCCTAATAGGGTTATTTTTTAGATTCATAGATTTGGAAAATTATTTCTAGGTTATCTTGGGTATCCATCATAGAGCCTCGATCTAAAGTTTCAACATCATCAGAGCTCCCAAATTTCTTATATCTGACTATCTATTATCTCGTAGTTACTGCCCCGACATTTTCCAGAAGGGACATCGCAATTTTCCTTCCGGCAGTCCAACAATTACACAATCCCTCTTGTGGGATCATTTCAAGGTCATCCTAGGCCATATGTTTGGCTCGAGTGCCTTATATTTTGAGCACTGTTGTACTGGTTTATACACCTCCATATTAATAAAATGGCTCAGCTATTCTGTGCATTCTAATGTGTATTTAGATTTATTGTTTACTTTGTTGCATTTCTCATATTGTATTTTAGTATTAGTGCATTCTCCCTTTTGGGATATTACATTGAGACAATCTTCGTCGCAAAGTGGTTTCGGACCATGGTACACCATAATTGACCATGATTTACCATAGTTAACCATGGTTTACCATAGTTGACCATGTTTTCTTTCCATATTGAGAAAATTTTTGTAACAAACCCATATTGGAATTATTATAAACCTAAGAGATTAATAAGCCTAAGGGATTAATACTAAAACCCAAAGGATTAATAAATACAAGGACTTTGTATCATAACCCAAATGGATTATAAAATGAAGGGATTTACATTAAACCCTAGGAATAATATTATAAACCCTATCAATAATATTATACCCTAAGAAGATGAACCCTTGGATTAATAAACCCAAGGGATTGATATTATAAACCCAAGGCACTAATAAACAAAAGGGATTAATAAAAAAAACTCAAGGGAATAATATTAAACCCAATGGATTAATATTTTTAACCCAATATATATAAACCCTAAGATAAATATTATAAACCCTAAAACAAGCTTGGTTGACCACGATTGATTTTATTATTGAGAGAATATTTGCCACAATGCGATGTTGGACCATGGTTGACAATGTTTGTGATCCAGGATTTTATGTGCAGGAACGCAACAGAATACAGATATAACCATAGATACAGAGATGCAGCGGAAATAATGCTTCATTTTATTAATAAAAGAATAGTAAGTTGTGCCGAAACTTACAAACTGAAATAACTGATGGTGGGGGTTCAAATGGACTCGATGGGTGGCCACCAATATCCACCTGGATTATTAATGCCCCAAAACGGCTCCGGGTGTGCAGGACCCGAAAACCTGCTATAAATAGTAAGCTGTGCTGAAGCTGAAAAACTGAAAGAATTGATGCTGCGGGTCCAAATGGAATAGGTGGGAGGCCACCGATATCCACCTGGATCAGTTTGATTATGATTGACGATATTTTATTTTAATATTGAGCCAATATTTTCCACAATGCAACGTTGGACCATGGTTTTCACAATGTGGCGTTGGACCATTACACAATATTTGACACAATGCGACCATGGTTATTGACCATGCCAGGCCATGGTTGATTTTCATATTGAGGCAATTTTTTTCACAATGTGATGCTAGACCATGGTTAACGATGGTTGTTGATGGTTGAAAATATTTTTCACAATGTGACATTGGGCCGTGGTGATCCAGGTGGCTCCGGACACCCTCAAGAGACCAAAAGCGCTCAAAAATGGTCAAAATTAAAAGTGGTGAGAATGCTTTTGAACTAGTACAAGATTGTAGTGCTCGTCACCTCGATTCCAATGGTGCGAATGACATTCAAATCTGAGTATGTATGAGAAAGTTATTACAATTTGAATTTTGTACCAAACAACAAAAAAACAAGTCAAAGTAAAGATTCTGCCATGTGGCAGGCTTTATGGATGGCATGTGGTAGGCCTAGTGGTACTCACAAATCTAATGTGGCAGTCTAGTCAACAAAAGAGGTGGACCCACAAAAAGGCGATGTGGCAGCACAACAAGTCGACACATGGCAAGTAGGTCGTAGAGGTGGCATATGATGTGGACCAATGAGGGCTTGCCACATGGCCCGATCACATTGTGCCAATTGGCACCTCAAATTAGGTCCAAGTGGCCCTGGATGGTGAAACCTCCATTTTTTGTCTTATTATCATGTTTTTGGGAGTCGTTACAATATGGACATATGAATTCCATATATTATATAGTTTGAAAAAAAAATATTAAAACTAAAATTGGGCTTTAAAACAATATTAGTACTCAATGGGATTTGAACCCAAAACCCTCCAACAACAAGTATCTTAATATGATTATTCCAACCAATGTTTCAACCTCACAATTTGTCTTATTCACCCTCACACTTTGTTATAAAATGTCGTTCAAATGGTTCAAGGAAACCATCGAGAATGATGGAGAATACATGAGAGACAAGGGCATAGGGATGCCAATGGAGCCGTGAGCAAAGTGGAGGTATAATGTGGAGCAGACTGGTGCATTCTTCAATGAATAATATTTTTTTATTACAGGTGTGGAACCATGAGTGGCCAGAGGGATGGAACCTTTTAGGGAATCTTGAGGGGCATCAAAAAGATTCCTTGAGGTCCTGAACTTTTCGGAGTCAGAATTTGACAAATGTTATTTCGATTTTACACCTCTCGGTGACAAGAATCCAATGGCGATGTCTGGCTTAGTAGAAAAGCTTCCTATTTTTTGGCCATTTTCTAGATTGGAGTGACGATGTCAGATTCCCAAGTGTGGACAGTCGATTTTATGCCTCTCGACGCCACGAATTGGATGGTGCATCCAAGTTCAGCAGCTGAGCATCCACTTCTTCAACCAACTTCAGGGGTTGAGGTATATGTATTATTGATATCATGTGCCTCTTTTATTATTTTCTGTGAGATGTAATATGTTGTTATATCCTTGCTTAATATATGTTGCGAGATCTATGTTTCTATTTCATGTGAGATGTATTCTCCATGGATTGTTATGATCCCTATGTAACCTTGTTGAAGGGATCCTCATCGTCATCTTGTGTGAGATTATGTCATGTTGATAGGAGGACTATTGTGAGTGAGAGTTTTTGTAGCGAGGAGTCTCGTGGAGAGACAAGCCACTCATGTTGAGGGCATATATCCTTGTATGGAATAAAACATAGTCCATGTACATCATCACCATTTCGAGAACTATATGAAGTGGCATACCCCATATTGAAACTGGGCCCGGATACGTAGTCCAAATTGGAAGAACTCCATTATCAATGTCTCATGTTCTTATGTTGTTGATTGTTGTCTTGTTTACTCTTGCTTAAAAAATGCATATGTTTTATTTTAATGCTCTTTTCAGTACAATTCTATCCACATCACAAAGTAAAACATCATGGGTAAATCCGGTAGCTGACGGACTCAGATCAAGTGGTACCAAAGAGGTCTTCTTGCTGATGTGAATTATGAGCATTAATAATGCTTGAACGTGCAACAATGGAGGATGAAAAAGACATGTATGAGGCCATGTTGAGGATATCCAAAATGGAGGACATAATGTATGATGCTTATGAGAGGAGAATAACGGAAGAGGAGAAAGAAAGATCAGAGAATGATGCTTCATCCGCATATTCTAGTGCTCATGCATCTTCTTCATCACCTTCATTGTCTTCTCATCATTCGAATGAGGATATCAACCAAAGTCTTCAGGAAGAGAATGTTGAATTAAGGACGCTACTATGAGAAAAGAAAGAGGAGAATAAGAGACTATATCTTTAGATATGAGCCATAGAAGACCCCTTGGAAAAGTTGAAGCACAATGAAGGCTTAAAGAAACCATCATCACATGTTTCTGAATCAAAAGTTGAGGTAAACAAGGTTGATTTCGCTTCAGTTTCATCTTCACATGCTATTATTTCTATTGGAAATGTGGAGATACCCATTACAGGAACTAGCATGAAACTCCTTACCAAAATGGGGTACAAAGGAGGAGGAGTTGGGGTTAATGGCCAAGGCATAACTCAGCCATTGGAGGTTGTGCAAAGACCTCGATTCACAAGTTTTGGATACATTGAAGGACAATTCTTGAAGGTGTCTGAAGCTTCCAATAAATGGTTGAAACCATTAGGGAAAGAGAATGATGGGGACACTTCACCATCATCCTATGACAATGCACATTACAGAGAAAGAGCTGAGGCAAGCTCTTGTCACAATGATTGCACCAAATTCAAACAGGTAAGGTATACCAAGTCTTAGTATTCTAGTGTTCATTTTTATTACAAGCATGTCACTAACAATGAACATAGATCATGGCATTGAAAAACATGTAGTTTTTTGTGGATTACATAGCCATATATTTGTTGAGTGCTGGAAGATAATGGTAGCATGAAAGAGGATGAGACATGAAAGGCCTTCTCCACCATAGGAAAAGAAGAAGGTAAAGCAGGTCTGGAGGAAGAAGACTCATTGCAGTCATTGCGGTAGTGGCCATCAAAGAGCCATGTGTTGGAGGCTTCATCTAGGGCAATGTCTCAAAGACAAAGTGTCTGTGCATGAACCAAATGAAACAATTGTTCGACAAGAAAATCCGCCACAGGAAGATAACCCATTCACTATGATAAGTGAGAGATGGTTTTTCTAGATGTGTTAGCTTGTTTTGGCCTTAATTTGTAAATCATGTGTTGCAATTTAAAATGTAAAAGTGATGATGTGCTTTCTATCACTTGTTAAGCGACAATGTTTTTTTGGCCTTGTATTTGACGTATTAATTTCCATTTTGTTGTAAACTTGACCACAGAGTGTGTGTTATAAACTCATGGAAAATATGGGATGCTTGGGTCATAGTTGGTCATGTAATTAAGAAACTAATTTTTAAGAATGTTGTACTACAATTTTTCAGAGGATGCAGGTGTCAATTCATCACTTATGGCATCGAATAACAAAGGTGAAGGAGAAATAAGGGTGACCTTTTAGGACATTTGTGGTGTAGACGAGGTACAAAGAAACTACAAATTATTTTCATGGTTTTGGTGGACAAAAAATGCCTGAGTGGGGAGGATTGATCCAGGTGGCTCTAGACACCCTCAGGAGACAAAGAGGGTTCATAAATGGTCAAAATTTAGAGTGGCCATAATTCTTTAGAACCAAGATAATATTGTAGTGCTCGTCGCCTTGATTCCAATGGTGTGAACGACACTCAAATTCGAGTTTGTATGAGAAAGTTATTGTAGTTTGAAGTTTGTACCAAACATAAAAAAATAAAAAATTTCAAAGTCAACATTTTGCCATGTGGCAGGTCGTATGTATGATAGGTGGTAGGCCTAGTAGGACCCACAAATTTAATGTGGCAGTCTAGTCAAAAAAGGAGGTGGACCCACAAAAATGTGATGTGGCAGCACCACAAGTCGACACATGGTAAGTAGGTGGTAGAAGTGATATATGATGTGGACCAATGAGGGTTTGCCACATGGTCCAATCACATGGTACCAAATGGCACCTAAAATTAGGCCCAAGTGGCCTTGGATGGTGCAACCTCCATTTTTTGTCTTATTCTCATGTTTTTGGGAGTCGTTACAATATGGAAATATGAATTCCATATATTATATAGTTTGAAAAAAATATATTAAAACTAAAAATGGAATTTAAAAAAAATATTGGGAGTGAACGGGATTTGAATGAAAAACCTCCCAACAATAAGTATCTTAATATGATTATTCCAACCAATGTGCCAACCTCACACTTTGTCTTATTCACCCTCACACTTCATTATAAAATTCCATTCAAATGGTTCAGAGAAACCATGGAGAATGATGGAGAATACATGAGAGATGAGGGAACTAGGAGGCCAATGGAGCCGTAAGCAAAGAAGAGGCAGAACGTGGAGTAGACCAACGCGTTCTTCAAAGAATAATATTCTTTTATTGAAGGTGCAGACCATGGGCAGACATACCTTTCCCAGGGAATCTTGAGAGGAATCAAAAATATTCCTTGAGGTCCCAAACTTGCTGGTTTCGGAACTTGAGAAATTTTATGTCAATCTTACACCTCTCGGTGACATGAATCTAATGACGATGTCCATTTCAGCGGCAAAGCTTCCCATTTTTTGGAAATTTTCTAGATTGGAGTGACAGTGTCAGATTCCCAAGTGTGGATAGTTGATTTTATGCCTCTCGATGCCACAAATTCGATGGTGTAGCCAGATTCAACAGGTGAGCATCCACTTCTTTAGCCCACTTCAGGGGTTGAGATATATGCAGTATTGATATCATATGCCTCTTTTATCATTTGATGTCATATGTAATATGTTGTTGGATGCTTGCTTCATGTATGTTGTATGATCTATGTTTCTATTTCATATGAGATGTATTCACCATGGATTGTTATGATCTCTATGTAACCTTCTTTAAGGGATCCTCATCATCACCTTGTGTGTGATTATGTTATGTTGATAGGAGGCCTATTGTGGGTGAGAGTTCCTATAGCAGGACATCTCGTGGAGAGACAAGCCACATATGTTGAGGGAATATATCCTTTTATGACATAAAACATAGTTCATGTACATCATCACCATTTCCAACACTATATGAAGTGGCCTAGCCCATATTGACACTGGGCCTAGAGACGTAGTCCAAATTGGATGAACTCTGTTATCAATGTCTCTTGTCCATATGTTGTTGATTGTTGTCATGTTTCCTATTTCTTAAAGAATGCATGTGTGTTCTTTTAATGCTTTTTTTAGTGCAATTCTAACCACATCACAGAAGTAAAAGATCACGGGTAAATCCGATAGATGATGAGCCCGAATCACCTAGTTAACCATGATTAACCATGGCTAAATTTCATATTGAGACCCTTGTCACAATGAAACGTTGGACCATGGTTTACCATGTATGAACATGGTTATTGACCATGATTGACCATGGTGTACCGTGGCAGATTTTCATTTTTAGAGAATATTTGTCACAATGCGACATTGGACCATGGTTCATCATGGTTCACCATGGTTGATCATGAAAGACCATGGTTAATGATGTTTGATGATGGTTGAACATGGTTGATGTTCATATTGAGACAATCGTTGTCACAATGTGACATTGGACCATGATTTATTTTCATATTGAGAGAAGCTTTGTCACAATGTGACATTGGACCATGTTTGACCATGGATAACCATGATTGTGCAAGGTTGGCCATGGTTGACATATGAAGGATTAATATTATAAACCCAAGGGGTTATAAACCCTAGGATTAATAATATAAACCCAAGGGATTATAAACCTTCAAATAAACATGGTTGACCATGGCTGATTTTTATATTGAGACAATCCTTGTCATAATGCAACATTGGAGCATATTTGACCATGCTTGACCATGATTCATTTTCATATCACGACAATATTTGTCACTATGCAACATTCGAGCATGGTTGACCATGGTTGATTTTCGTATTGAGACAATCTTTTTCACAATGTGACGTTAGACCATGGCTAACCATGATTGATTTTATAAAACATCGTTGACCATGGTTGGACATGATTGGCTATATGTAACCATGGTTGAAAATCGTTGACCACAATTTTCCACAGTTGACCATGATTGATATTATAAACGCAAGTGAATAATAAACTCAAGGGATTTATACTAAAAACCCAAGGGAATAACGTTAAACCCTAGGAATATGAACCATTATATTAATAAACCCAAGGGATTCATATTAAAACAAGGGAATGATAAACCCTAGGGATTAATACTAAAGCCCCAAGGGATTATGAACCCAAAGGAATAATTTTAAACCCAAGGGATTAATATTATAAACCCAAGGTATATAAACCCTAAGATAAACATGGTTGACCATGGTTTATTTTCATATTGAGAAAATCCTTGTCACAATGCAACGTTGGGCCATGGTATATCATGTCTGACCATGAATGATTTTCATATCAAGACAATATTTGTCACAATATGACGTTGGACCATGGTTGATTTTCATGTTTAAAAAATATTTGTCACAATGTGACATTGGATCATGGTTGATCATGATTGATTTTGATAAACCATGGTTTACTATTATTGATATTATAAACCCAAGGGAATAATAATTACAAGGGATCAATACTAAAAAACCAAGGGATTATAAACCCAAGAGAATAATATTAAAACCAATAAATTAATATAAACCAAAACTATATAAACCCTAATATACATATTATAAACCCTTAAATAAACATCACAAACCATGGTTGATTTTCATATTGAGACAATTTTTGTCACAATGTGGCGTTGGAACATGCTTGACCATGGTTGAACCCTTACATTAATAAAAACAAGGGATTGATATTATAAACCCAAGGGACTAATATTATCAACTCTAACATAAATATTATAAACATTAAAATAAATATGGTTGACCATGGTTGGCCATCGTTGACCATGATTGTTCATGGTTGACTATGGTTGTCCATGATTGACCATGGTTGACTATGATTGATATTATAAACCCAAGCGATAAATACTAAAAACCTAAGGGATTATAAACCCAAAGGGAAAATATTAAACCCAAGGAAATAGTAAAAATATTATAAACCCTTAAATAAACATAGATGACCATGGTTGACCATAGTTGAATTTGATATTGAGACAATATTTGTGAGAATGTGACGTTGGACCATATTTGACCATGATTGATTTTCTTATCAAGACAATATTTGTCACAATCCGATGTTCAACCATGGCTGACCATGGTTGATTGATTTTCATATTGAGACAATCTTTGTCACAATGCGATATTGGACCATGGTTGACCATGATTGACCATAATTGACAACGATTGACCATGTTCGACCTTATTTGTCCATGATTGACCATGATTGACATTATATACCCTAGCGAATAAAAAACCAAAGGGATTATAAACCCAAGGGAATAGTATTAAACCCACAGGAATAATATTAAACCCTAGGAATATGAACCCTTACATTAATGAATCCAAGGGATTGATATTATAAACCCAAGGGAATAATATTAAACCATAGGAATATGAAACCTTAGATCAATAAACCCAAGGGATTCATATTATAAACCCAAATGAATAATAACTCCAAAGAAATAATAATAAAACCCCAAGAGATTATGAACCAATGGAATAATATTAAACCCAAGGGATTAATATTATGAACCCAACGTATATAAACCCCAAGATAATTATTATAAACCTTAAAATAAACATGGTTGAGCATGGTTGATTTTCATATTGAGATAATCCTTGTCACAATGCGACATTGGTGCATGGTTGACCATGAATAATTTTCATGTCGATGTAATCTTTTTCACAAAGCCATGTTGGACCATGATTGATTTTCATATTTAAACAATCTTTGTCACAATGTGACATTGGACCATGGTTGACATATTAATCTAAGGGTTTCTAATATTAACCCCAGGGTTTATTAGTCACTTGAGTTTGTTAGCCCTTTAGATTCATAATAATCAATCGCTTGGCTTTATTAAACTAAGGGCTCGTATTGTAGGGGTTTAATATTATTCATAGGGTTTATAATATTAATCGAAAGGTTTATAAAATTAATTTTAGGGTTTTTTGTTTAATTTAGAGTTTATTATTAGTGATAGAACAATCCCTTGGGTTTATTGTCGGCACTTGATTGTTGAATATAAGAATTATTTCTGTTATTTTTAAATTTTTAATTATAATATTAATGAAATAGTCAAATAAAAAAGAGATAAGTAAATTTTCCAAAAAAAAAATTATGTTTAATAAAATTAATTAAAGTAGTATTTTTAAAATTAATTTTCTTCATTTAAACTTTTTTTAGAATTATATTTATAAATTTTTAAAATTGAAAATAAAATTAATGTAGTTTAGAAGAAAATAATAATAATAAATATATATTTTTTAAGAATTATAAATAAATATAAAACTATATGAAGTTTTAATAAATAAATATAAAACTATATGATGTTCTAATAGATACTATGAACCACATTAATTAGATGGTTCAAAAAATCAAGCAAATCCTAATGACGTGATTAATCCGAAAGACATTTATCTACATTATAGATCACAAAAGTCTTAAATCTAACAAATATTGTAGTCTTGTTTTTTTTAAATAAAAAGATTTTTTTAATATTATATTTTAAGAACTAGTTACAAATATTTATGAAAGAAATATATTACAAAGATATATTTATAAGTATATACTAAAATATATATTTATTAATTCTTTGGATTTATATTAAATTGAATTATTTTATTTAATATTTTTTTAAAATTATATTTATTAAACTTAAAAATTTAAAATAGATTTTAATATTATATTTCAAAAACTATTTACTAATATTTATGGATAACATATATTCCAAAGATAAATCAATTTTATAATTGTATACAATTCTGGGCTAAATCAAGATAATTGAGCCTCAATTCTCAAAGGAACAACACCAAATATCATATTAATGTACAGATCCATAAACCTCCAACATTTTCAGACTTGACAGGTATTGCCGCAGAAAAGTTGTTGCCACGCAGAATGAATTTCCTCGGACTCGAGCAATTTAATAACTCCACTAGAACCGAGCCTCCGAAATTATGACATCTTACTTTCACAATCTTCTAACCTCTCATCAAAAGAAAAAAATCAAGGAGGATGTGGTTAGGGATCCATATACTTACTTTTCTATCCATTAACTATGTTTGCTATAAGACAACTGTATATTGTGAATAATTCCAAGTATATACAAGTGGAAGGCATATATTTATGGGATCATGTTTCCATAAATTTTGAGAAAAGAGCATCTTTATTTTTGGATTGAGCATCATATTTTATGTTAGAGTGGAAATAGTTTATAAAGAATTAATATAATAATAATAATTTAATTTTAATATTATAGCTAAGTTAGATGTTATATTGAGTTAGTATATAAAAAATGTATTTATAAAATAATTTTCTTTTTTAATATTTTTTTTATAAATTATAATTTTTTATTTATTAATTTTTTTGAAAACTTTATACACACTTATCATATAATTGAGAAGGAAAATAAAGAATAAAATAGAATATTTTTATAAACATAAATTTGAGAAAGAGAATACAAATTGAAATGAAATAGAGATAGACATTTTTATGTTTTATCTAAAAGAAATTTGATGTTTAATGATATTTCTATTAACATAATATTAAAAAAATGGGAAAGGAAGATGGATGGATATTTTATATATTATTTCATATAAAAAAGATGTGTAATTTATTAGTTATTCAAATAAGTGTTATTTAGGGAAATAAAAATACTAACATAATAACATAAATGGGTATTACCTAACACTTATTTTAATATGTGACATATATATATATATATATATATATATATATATATATATATTTCTGAATTAGACTAATTCTATTAAGCTAAAATATGGTACATCATGGTGATACAATCAAGAGAAACAAGCAACCGGCCAACCGGAAATGATAAACTATCAACCTCGGTCCCGGAGAGAGAAGAAGAGACTAGCAAGGAACAACAACAAAAGACTAGAAGACTGGAAAAGAAACCACTTCTATCCAGCGTGGGGAGAGGCCTCCACACGAAGTTTTTTCCCTTTCTTTTTGTTGACTTTAACCCAACCATCCTGGTGGGTGTGAGCAAGGACGATTTGAAGACTGGAGTTCTCCAAATGTGGGAGCTCCTTATCTGAATCCAAGGAGGCGGACTCATGAATGCATTTCTGTGTGATTGAAGAGTCAGGAGGAAGCTCAGGAGCAGTGGTGGACAAGTTCTTCGTTTGAGGAGCATGTACCATTTCTGCGTTAATCCCTTCATCTTCTGAACTCGAGGATTCAGAGTCTTCTGCTGGTGGCCGGTTACAAGGAGTCCATCTTTTGGACTTTGGCTTTGTATTGTTTTCCTTTTTTGTTTTTGCAGGGAGTGTAGGGCAAGAGTTCTGCAGATGCCCCGTTTGAAGACAATGGCGGCAACAGAATGCCGTGTTCTCATAATCTAGGATCTGAGTCCATACAAAGTCACCAACCTTGATAATGATTTGGTCGGGCAGGCCTTTGTTGATGTCTAATTCCTTACATATTCTGGCATATGTGTAGAGACCCTGAGTTTCCCTCCCAAAATATGGCTTTACAAAGCGGCCCAAGGCATTGCCTATGCTTCTATAGATTGCCAGATGCCAAAGATGGACTGGTAGGTTGGGAAGCCTGACCCAGAAAGGTGTCCTGGTGATGATAGCTATAGCTAGGTCAAAGTCTGGGAACCAAGGGGGTTAAGAAGAGCCCTACAGTTCCTAAAAACCAGGGACCTTCCTCTAAGGCCTGTTCATAATGCTTGGAGTGATCGAATAGAACTATGAAGAATCCTTTTGAACAGAAGCTGACCTTGCACTTGCTAGTCTAGTTAGCGTGGATCCATTCATAGAGTTCCTTCGTACGTGGCCAAAGTCCATTAAATCTACAAATGATGGCTTTTTCTGCAAATTTTTGAAGATCTTCTGCGAGATCTGGATGTGAAATCTCAACAGAGGGAATGTCATCCAACTTGTCAACCATAAAAGGTTGGGGCTTGGGGGCTTCAGGGGTTTTGGGATTATGAGAATGAACAACATCTTTGTATGAGAAAGTAGGGGCAGAAGATGAATGTCCAGCTTTGCCACCCCTCAAACGAAGGGTGAACACAATAGAATAATTTCTGTTAATGTTGTAAAATGAGAGGGAAAGAAGATCCTCAAGTTGTTTACCTTGGAAAATAAGTCACTGGAGGCCCGAGGGTATCCCAGTCCGACGTTCTAGAATTAGCTTCAGATTCTGCACCAGATCTGAAGAACAGACCCATTGCAATAAAGTTTTACCTGAGAGTAGCAAAATTTGAATCTGAAATGAAACAGGGTAGATTTTTAGCTCTGGATCTGCCCGACATCTGAAGGGCAGTAGAAGAGGTGGAGCCTCTATTGAATTTACTTCAGTGTTGTCGCCTCACAGACGCCCATCATTGGCGTGTTTCCCAAGTTCCTACGCATGGCAACTCGAGACCAAAGGGACCCCAAGCTTGTCCTCTTGGGCAGAGACGGCGTCAGCCTGGAGAGGAGGAACCTACAGCCAACATGGTGTTGAAAGAGAGAGAGACCGCGAGGAACTGCGGCGATGCAGATCACAGATTATTCTGTAGATGTCGTGTAGTCTGCAATGGTGGCTTGGCTGAACAGGACCGAAGCGAAAGCCATGATGGCATTAGCAGTTAGGTGTCACCATCATAGAATCTGAGATGATTCTTCCATATGAAGACACTTCGCATGGGGGAAAGCCCAGCCACAGGACCTTACTCTGCCCCAAATAGAGGGTGGTAGGCAATGACTTGGCCGCCTTCGAATCTGGAGAGAAAAGAGTTCACCTTCATCCCAGAAAGCCCTCCTAAAGCATCCTCCATAGTCGTCCACTAGGGAAGAGTCCAAACCAGAAAGCGACTGCATAGATGAGCAAATGTTGAGAGAAGAGATGTGTGGCGCCTCAGCCCCTACCCCCACGTCGCATGACACCAGGGCTCTGCTTTGCAATGGGTCTTTGTCCATATTCGACAGGGCTTTGCATCCAATACTAGCTGGTGCAGGCCGAGAACTCTCCCTTAATGCCTCATCGAGCCAGTCGGCGGTAGAAAAACCCTGGAACCCTAGTCCAAAGAGAACAACGCCACAACGCAGAACCATGTTTTTCCAAAATCAGTTAATTATCCATTTAAAAAAATATATTATTATTAACTATAAATGAAATTTTTTAGATAGGGACTTTAGAATCTCCACAGTATCCATTTTTATGTCTATGTTTCGAGTCTAAAACAAGACTCATCATCACGACAAAACCTACCAAGAAGAGAGGAGGATTGATGCAATATATACAGGATGGAGCGAAAGAAGTGGATGAGGAGAAAGGAGGAGTTGACTAGAAAAATACCAAGGAATCAACTTCTGGTCGGCTTCTCCTTTGAATTCAGAATCTCCACAGTATCCATTTTTATGTCTATGTTTCCAGTCTAAAACAAGACTCATCATCACGATAAAACTTTCCAAGAAGAGAGGAGGATTGATGCAATATATACAGGATGGAGCGAAATAAGTGAATGAGCAGAAAGGAGGAGCCGACTAGAAAAATAAAAAGGAATCAACTCCTGGTCGGCTCCTCCTTTCTCCTCATTCACTCCTTTAGATCCATCATGTATTTATTACATCAATCCTCCTCTCTTATTGGAAGGTTTTGTCTTGATTATGAGTCTTATTTTAGACTCAAAACATAATCGTAAAAAATGGATACTGTGGAGATTCCGAATTCGCTATCTCAAAACTCACACCATAGAAACCTTCAAACTATCATTACAAATGAAATATTTCAATGTCCATCTTAACTAAACTAGAATATCCTTGAAGTGAGATGGTTATGTCTGGCCAGGAGGTAACTCCACCGAATAAATTGTATGAATTGATTGAGGTGCTTATGAATATATACATGGAGGTGAGATTATTGGGATTCATTTCCCAATTCCTCTTAGACTTCCTTATTTCCTATTTTACACAAATGTACAATTTTGTTCAATTCCTTAGGATTAGGTTTCAACATTCCCCCCCTTAATATGAAGGGATGTTGATGAGTCCAAGCAACGTTCTGAATTTTTCAAACTTTTCTCTTCTAAGCACTTTGGTGAAGATGTCTGTAGTCTGCTCATTTGTGTAACAATGACGTAGATGGATTTTTTTTTCCTCAACATGATGTCGAATCAGATGGTATTTTGTATTGATGTGCTTCACTTGAATATGGAACTTTGGTTTCTTGGCCAAATTTATTGCAGAAGTGTTGTCGACCATGAGTGGAGTTGAATGCATTTGTTTCATCTGCAAATATTCTGGGTTTTCCCGAGCCGCAAAATTTCCTTTGTCGCTTCAGCTGCTGCCACATATTCTGCCTCAATTGTGGAATCTGCTGGAACTGATTATTTGCCCGATCTCCAAGAGGCAACTCTTGATCCAAGACTTATAGTATAACCTGAAGTAGATACCCCAGTTTCTTTATCTCCATCAAAGTCTGAATTAGAGTATCCAATCAAAATGAAGTCGCCCACCTACGTATATTTGAGTCCAAAGTCTTGAGTACCTTTCAAGTATTTTAGAACTATTTTTGTAGCATACTAATGTCATTCACAAGGTTTTTTCATAAACCTGGAGATGATTCCAACGACAAATGAGATGTTTAGTCTAGTAGTACTCAGATAGATGATACTTTCTACAAGCTGTCTATACTTCGTTGTATCCTCAAATTATTTCCCTTCAATGGATGTGGGCTTAAAGTTTTGTTGCATTGGAGTGGTAAAAGGATTGCATTCATCCATGCCAAACTTTTTCAATATATCTCCAATGTAATTCTTCTGAGAAAGGAATATAAATTTAGGACGTTGAGTTACTTCAATACCAAGATAGTAGTGAACATAGCCCAAATCATTCATTTCAAAACCTTTCTTCAATTCATTCTTTATGGATGCAATATACCTCTCATTGTTCCCTATCATCAAAATATCATCTACCTAAACCACAAAATATCATCTACATACACCACAAGATACACAATGTTTTTTCCAACTTTCTTGACAAACAAAGTTGCATCATCAAGATCAAAATGTTTGAAGTTAAGTTTCATAAGATGCTCAGTTAATTTCTCATACCAGTCTCACGGTGCTTGCTTGAGGCCATACAAGGATTTTATAAGCTTGCATACTTTGTGTTCTTGGCCCTTCACAATAAATCCTTCTGATTGGTACATAAAACATTCTCCTTTAGATCTCCATTCAAAAATGATGTTTTTACATCCATTTAATGACTTTCAAACCATTCTGAGCTACTAAGTCAAAAAGTGTCTAAATGGTAGCCCATTCTATTGTGGGGGCAGAAGTTTCCTCATTATCGACACCTTATTTCTGTGAAAAACTTTTTTCCATAAGCCTGGCTTTGTGCTTGTCAAGTGAGACATCTCCTTTGTACTTGTTTTTGTAGACCCAATTGCAAAAAATTGGTTCGGTTCCCAATGGAGGATCAATCATCTTCCAAGTGCCATTCTTTATCAAGGCATCATATTCCTTTCACATCGCTTCATTCCTTTCATCATGAGTGGCTTCTTTGAAGGAAGTCGGTTCAAGATCTCTAGACAAATTAAATTCACAATTATAAGAAACATCCATATCGATAGGTGAATCAGAATCATCTACATCACCTCCATTTTTCCTGGTGGAACTTCTTGTTCATGTCTTTCCAACCTCATCAGGACGAACATTTTCCAATGTCTTTGTCAGCCATTTCAGGGGACCTTTCTGAGATGGCCTAGGCTACTCATTAGACTGAGTTGAGATTGAATCAAGATTCAGTCTCCCAAACCTGTCAATCACATCATTCAAGGTTTCATTCGTGGTTTCTTCTTAAATGTGGGGGAGAGAGTGCTTCGAAAGACGATTCCACAAATTGATTCAGTATAGGAATCCCCCCTTCAAGATGTGGAATCTAATTATCAAATTATTGAAATGCATTTTCATGTGTGAATTTATCCAAGAGATCAAGTTGTTGCTCAATAACATTGTCAGCCTTGGAAGATTTAAGGAATATGACATCTCTAGATACTACAAACTTCTTATTGACCTCACCCCAAGAAGATACATTTTCAATTTCTAGCACCAAATTTATTTCTTTGTTACTTAGGTATCAAAGTATAACAGGTGGAACCAAAGACCCTAAAATTCTTTATCGAAGGAATGTGGCCATGCCACATTTCATAAGGAGTTTTATTTCCAATTTCATAAGAAGTGTTAGCGCTCAAATCTACCTCAGGCTGAAATGAGATAAAACTCAAGGCTACATCAAACCATGCTTAGCCTCGTAGCTAGCCCTACGAGGGCAGGAGAGGGCTCTCTCCGTCAATCTAGATAAAATGAGCAATAGGGTGCGAGATGACTTACGATAGGAACTAATTTTAGGCTAGTAAAGAGATAGGTAAGTTTGATTTTTTATTTTTTGGGTTTTCGCTGGAGAAATGGGAAAACAAATTTTGGGTCCGGGGATAAGGTCAGACCTTTGCAGAATTCGAGTTGGGGCGAGGTAGGTGACGGTCTTGATGCTTTTGATTGGGTATATGGATAGACCAGAATGAAAAGGAGCTGAAGAGGGCAAAGAAGAACTTGGATCCTCTCCAAACAGGCGAAAACATGCAAAATTAAACGAATTCAAAGGAAGAGCACTGTAAACAATGGATTCAACCTCATCTACTCATCCATTTAATTTCAGAAGCATATGACAGGAATGGCATACATTTAAACATGAAGAAACTTACAGTAAACAGAGAGAAAACATCATCAAGAACAGAACACCACAAGAATCCCAACAAGTGCTGCAAAACCTCTGATCTTTCCTTAGCCAAAATATGAAAAAATATGTACAATGGTGCCAAAAGTCTCCCAAGAGTCCAACCTCTCCAACCCCTGAAAATGATTGAGAAATTACATCATATAGAGAATCCTAACCCCTTCCCACACCTCTAGGGGTCGAATTCCTTCTTCAGGGATCAGTTTCAACCAAATTCTAATCAAGGAACTAAAATCTAGGCAGCTAACAACTTGCCTCTAAAAGAGTGGAAACTGATTCATTTACATGATTTTCACTTTTTTGAGAGTGAATCTTCAAGAATAGGTATAAATGAACCAAAGTTACATGCCAAACATAAATTTACATCATAATAACTCAAAAATTTCATCCACAAGCAAAACTGGTCCAAACTGGCCGAAAATCTGAGCTGGAAGTTGAAAATTCAGCCAAAAATTTAAGTGGGTCGCATGCCTGAAACAAGTGGGTCGCATGACTTTCAGCCCGATTTTGAAGTACTTCCTGGCATCCAAATTGAGCTCATGATAGCTCGTTGGAAAGCCCTGGATGTTGACTATCCAACCCAAGTGGAATTTCCCAATTTGGAGCTCATTTGACCCTCCAAAACTTCTTTCTCCCAGAAGTACTTCCTGCTGGTGCAAAAGGTGGCAGAGTGATTTTCATGGTGTTTTTGGGCCTTTTGACCATCCAGAACCTGATGAAATGCTTTGGTAATACTTTTAGCATGCATAAATTTCCATGAAAAATCCAAAAATATAAATTTTTCCTCCAGCAAGTGTCCCAATCATATGGGTCATAACTACAAGACAAGGGTCGCATGACTTTCGACAAATTAGAAATGATTTTGAAGTACCTCCCGGCATCCAAATTGAGCTCATGATAGCTCGTTAAAAAGCTCTTGAAGTCTAATTTCCAATACAAGTGTAATTTCTCAATTTGGAGCTCATTTACCCTATCAAAACACAAATCTCCCAACACTACTTCCAGCAGGTGCATCAATTCCCTTGAGGCAACGGTATTTTTGACATTTCTATAGAACCATGACACCTGTGTAAAACTTGAAGGAGGTTTCTATTCCTTGGGATGTTGTGGATAAAAACCTCTCTCAGTTTTCCAAATTTCATCTTTGATTTCTCTGAAACCTCTTTTGAGTGAAACTTATCCCGATGTGTGAAACAAGGAATTTTGTCGAAATGAAGTGAAATGAAGGGGATAGGGGGCTTCTAAATTCTTGGGGAAATTTTTGGAAGTAGGGAGAGATGTTAGGAAGCAGGGGAAAGTGGAATCTCAGATATTGAGTGAGGGGAAGGGGTCCAAAAGGGCAAAACACAGGCCTAGCCTAGAAAATTGCCAAGTTGTGGCAAGAAACTAGGGTTTGTGGAAAAATGAGGAATTTTGGGGATCTCAGTGATGGGAAGTGTTTAATAAGGTACATTAATGATAGGGGAAGGTGTATGAACATCAGGATACAAGTTTTTCTAATGATTTGACCATCCAAGAGAAATTACCTCCAAAACCCTAGGAGAGGGAAATGGACCTTACCTAGGCACAACTGAAGCATGAACAAGCTGTAAAATGACCCAATGGAACTTAACATGATGATGAAAACCCTCTGAATGATGGTACACTCAGTTGAATGGTGACATGGACCGATATTTGGACAACTTTGAAAAGAGTGAAAACAAACCCTAGACCTAATGCCTAGTGACCAAATTTTGCTTGAAGACTCATTGAAATGACAAAATTTGACCTTGACACCTTAAAATCACTTTGTAAGAGCATGTTTGATCACTGAAGGAAAGCTACAAAGGCTGACACTAACATTGGCTCCAATGGGGATGGTAGCTCCTTGGAGGTGCCAAGAACGGCAGATCTTTGGGAGAGCAGACCAGTGCCTTATCCATTGGGCAATGGAATCAAAAACTCAAACTGAAATGCATGACTGAAAACTGATGACTTGACGACACAAATTGAATCTCACTCAACTAAAAACTAACTCGATACTTAAACACAACCGACAAACTGGAAATATGCTCAAAGTAGAGCTTATTCAATACAACCTACTCTAATTGTGCTTTACACCACCCGATCAAGTGAAATGGAACAGCTAATGCAACCATGTAAGCATTCCGGCTGCTGTTTGATTTCTCCGCAAGTGCTCACTTGTGAAAAACAAGAAAGAACTACTGAAAGGCAACTCCCATGGAAACTTTGAACCAAGTGGACTGCTGATAAACTTGCAAAGCATGAATTGACAGGATGACTGCAAGAATACTGCGACAGGATCTTCATAAACATAGCTCTGGTCCAGATAATCTCCATACCTTGATCTTAAACTTTTCCTCACATCTACGGTGCTTTTCTTTGGTGATTGCAGCAAGCTGTCAAAAGGATCCTGAAATTCATGAAAAATCAAACTCTGTTGCTGATTCAAGACAGAACAAAAGTCTCCTTCATCAATCTCCTCATATGAATGGAAATCTTGACATGTGCTATGCAATGAACAATCTGTTAAACAAGACAATGAAGGTGACCTTTGAATAAGATTATCATCAACATTCTTTTCAGGCACATGGTTAGCTAATGGAGCAGAATTTTTATAACAAACATCATCCAACACACGAGCAATAGGATCATCAAAAACTTGAGAAGACTGCTGCACTGTATCCCTTGAAACTGTATGACATCCTACTGGTTGTTCCTCTTTTCCTTGAGACATATTACGAATGTTCTGCCTTATAAACTGAAATGATTCGAAACAAAAGGGTATAGAATTTTCCTGCATCATCAAATCATGTATTTCATCTTCCACACCTTCATCTGTAATCTGACCTTCAATTTCATTTGGTGGCTGCAAATCTAATGCTACAGGCTGCTCAAGAATTTTGTTATCTGTCTCATCCTCAACATTGAAATTGAAAGATTGTTGATTTCTTATAGGCTGCTCATTTGAAGATTTACTATGCAAATTCTCTCTCAAAAACTGAAATGATTCAAAACAGAATGGTACGGAGTCACCTTGTATCATTTGATCACATGTACCAGCTTCCATGTCCTCATCTGCAACTTGACAATCAATGGATTTCAGGGGCTGAAAATCTGAATATGAGAAGTTTTCGTTGCCCTCAAGACGATCCAGATCAAGACTTGTTGATGTTTGATTTCTGATTGCATGGTAGTTGTCTCTGATGAACTGAAATGAATCAAAACAAAAAGGCAAAGATCCTTCACTTACTTCAAAATTTTCTGCACTTTCCTCATCATTTCCATAGCTGATATGCATCGGTTGATCACTGTACTCGAGCTGCTGAAAGTGAACCTCCTCCTCGCACAAACTAGCTGCTGATTCGTCTGCAAGATTAGCTTCTTTTTGGAGAACATAATCATCATCATACTGATCAAACTGAGGCAATTCATCATCAAACATACACATCATATCAACAGCTCTCTCTTCTTCACAATGATCTATAAAACAATCACTATGACTACTGGGATCAGAAACAAAATGTTTTGGATCAACAACTTGTTCTTGAATGTCATTTTCATTTTTTGCAGTCATTTTCCGCACCATCTCTTCTACTGCATTTACAAAAAGATCAAGCTTTTCCTCTGAAAATGTCAGTTGCTCTGAAACATTCTTCTTTTCTTCTTCCTTCAACCTTACCCTCTGGATCAGCAAATGAGCCTCTACATTCACTTCCTTGTTCTGCATCTCGTGAAGTGTTGCAATATTCTTTTCTCTCAGCTGAAACTCCATTTCCGGATCAAAGGCACCCGGGTAGTGCAAGAGAGCAGATCTAGGAGAAGGTCTTATATCAATTGGCATCGAATAATAAACTTGGTTAAATCTAGCAGAAAATTGTTGTACTGTCTCACCTGGCAATCTTTTCAGCTGGTTATACTCCTCTATAATCAACAAAAAGTTCTGTCCGATCATCCACCTGTCAAGGAAAACTCTGACCAACTGCTGGAAATCTGAAATGCTCGCATCAGGCAGGGCTTTAAACCAACTCTTCACTTGGCCTTGCAAAGAAAGAGCAAAAAGCCTAATACTAACATCTTCATCATCAACTTCAAAAAGATCTAGAAAAGTCTCAACATTCTGCACATGTTGCTCAGCGTTGACATTGTTACATTCATCGTCAAATCTTGGTAGATATAGATCATAATTTGTAGGAAAAGCATGAAGAACAGAAGGTAAAACAAGAGGTTTGTACCGATCTGGAATTTTACAAGGTGTAGGGGCATGTACAAGAGCTGTGGGATCAGTTTTGTTTTCCGGCTCATCACTCTGAAGAAAGTCATCATAATATGTGGGAAAAGTAAGGAGACCAGGATCAAAGGGAAACTCAGCATTTACACTTTTTGAATGGGTCGAGTGAAGATTTTGATCACCTTTCTCATACAACAAATTCTGAAAAAATTTCAGGGCAGCTTCAAGAACAACAAAGAATTAATTGACAAGAAAGCAGACTAGATCCTGAATACCATTCCACTTTAGATACCTAAACTTTGTGTAAGATCTTTCTATTTTCTCAGAGAAAAAGTTAGTCCTCCAGTGGAGTCTCTACAGGAGTCACCGGGTGAATGATTTCAGCCTTATTATGTCTGATCGTTGTCCACCATCAACCATCATATATGATCTTGATACATATACTGGGGCAATTCGATCTACAAGTCGAGTCTCACATTCACAAGCTAGATCAGAGATGGACTGAAGCAGCGTTTATCTACTATGCAGTCGCAGAGAAAGAGCAGTTCGAAGGCTACCTGGTGTGTCTTCAGGCTTCGTCTGTAGCTAATGAAACAAATGACATCAACAAGCAAACCAATTCTTCCCTAGTATGGTCGCCACTATGTTAGCGCTCAAATCTACCTTAGGCTGAAATAAGGTAAAACTCAAGGCTACATCAAACCACGCTCAGCCTCGTAGCTAGCCCTACGAGGACAGGAGAGGGCTCTCTCCGGGTCTTTCTTGGAAAAGGATCTTCAAAGGGGCTGAGATGACTTATAATGAACAATGAATACTGATTTTAGGCTAGTAAAGAGATAGGTAAGTTTGATTTTGATTTTTTGGGTTTTTGTTGGAGAAATGGGAAAAAACAATTTTGGGTCCGGGGATAAGGCCAGATCTTTGCAGAATTCGAGTTGGGGCGAGGTAGGCAATAGTCTTGATGCTTTTTATTGAGTATATGGATGGATCAGAAAGACAAGGAGCTGAAAAGGGCAAGGATGAACATGGATCCTTTTCAAACGGGCGAAAACATGCAAAACTAAATGAATTCAAAGGCAGAGCACAGTAAACAATGGATTCAACCTCATCTACTCATTCATTTTAGTTTCAGAAGCATAAGAAGGGATGGCATACATTAAACATGAAATAAATTACAATAAACTGAGAGAAAACACCATCAAGAACTGAAAGCCACAAGAATCCCAACAGGTGCTGCAAAACCTCTAATCTTTCCTTAGCCAAAATATGAAAAATATGTACAATAGTGTGCCAAAATCTTCCCAAGAGTCCAACCTATCCAACCTCTGAAAATGATTGAGAAATTACATCATATAGAGCATCCTAACCCCTTCCCATGCCTCTAGGGGTCGAATTCCTCCTTCTAGGAGCAGTTCCAACCAAATTCTAATCAAGGAACTAAAATCTAGGCAGCTAACAACTTGCCTCTAAAAGAGTGGAAACTGATTCATTTACATGATTTTCACTTTTTTGAGAGTGAATCTTCTAGAATAGGTAGAAATGAACCAAAGTTACATGCAAAACATAAATTTACATCATAATAACTCAAAAATTTCATCCACAAGCAAAACTGGTCCAAACTGGCCGAAAATATGAGCTGGAAGTTGAAAATTCAGCCAAAAATTTAAGTGGGTCGCATGCCTGAAACAAGTGGGTCGCATGACTTTCAGCCCAATTTTGAAGTACTTTTTGGCATCCAAATTGAGCTCATGATAGCTCGTTGGAAAGCCCTGGATGTTGGCTATCTAACCCAAGTGTAATTTCCCAATTTGGAGCTCAGTTGACCCTCCAAAACTTCATTCTCCCAGAAGTACTTTTTGCTGGTGCAAAAGGTGGCAGAGTGATTTTCATGGTGTTTTTGGGCCTTTTGACCATCCAGAACCTGATGAAATGCTTCGGTAATAATTTTAGCATGCATAAATTTCCATGACAAATCCAAAAATATAATTTTTTCCTCCAGCAAGTGTCCCAATCATATGGGTCGCATCCCTGAGCCAAGTGGGTCGCATGACTTTCAACCTGATTTTGAAGTACCTCCCGGCATCCAAATTGAGCTCATGATAGCTCGTTGGAAAGCTCTTTAAGTCTACTTTCTAATCCAAGTGGAATTTCTCAATGTGGAGCTCATTTACCCTATCAAAACGCAAATCTCCCAACACTACTTCCAGCAGGTGCATCAATTCCCTTGAGGCAACGGTATTTTTGACATTTCTCTAAAACCATGACACCTGTGTAAAACGTGAAGGATTTTTTTATTCCTTGGGATGTTGTGGACAAAAACCTCTCTCAGTTTTCCAAATTTCATCATTGATTGCTCTGAAACCTCTTTTGAGTGAAACTTATCCCGATGTGTGAAACAAGGAATTTTGTCGAAATGAAGCGAAATGAAGGGGATAGGGGGCTTCTAAATTCTTGGGGAAATTTTTGGAGGTAGGGAGAGATGTTAGGAAGCAGGGGAAAGTGGAATCTCAGAGATTGAGTGAGGGGAAGGGGTCCAAAAGGGCAAAACACAGGCCTAGCCTAGAAAATTGCCAAGTTGTGGCAAGAAACTAGGGTTTGTGGAAAAATGAGGAATTTTGGGGATCTCAGTGATGGGAAGTGTTTAATAAGATATATTAAGGATAGGGGAAGGTGTGTGAAGATCAGGATACAAGTCTTTTCGATGATTTGACCATCCAAGAAAAATTACCTCCAAAACCCTAGGAGAGGGAAATGGACCTTACCAAGGCACAACTGAAGCATGAACAAGCTGTAAAATGACCCAATGGAACTTAACATGACGATGAAAACCCTCTGAATGATGGTACACTCAGCTGAATGGTGACATGGACCGAAATTTGGACAACTTTTACAGGAGTAAAAGCAACCCCTAGACCTAATGCCTAGTGACCAAATTTTGCTTGAAGACTCTTCGAAATGACAAAATTTGACCTTGACACCTTAAAATCATTTTGTAAGAGCATGTTTGATCACTGAAGGAAGGCTACAAAGGCTGACACTAACAAGAAGGACACCTATTCTTTATGTACACAGCACATATAACTGCATCAACCCAAAACATCAATGTTACATTCTTGAAAACATTCATGGAGAGAACCATATTTAAAATTGCGCTCTTCATTCTTTCAGCTACACCGTTCTCTTGGCAATTATAGGGCACAGTTGTTTGATGTTTAATCCCATGTTGGCGGATATAGTTTTCAAATTTGTTTGAAGTGTATTATTTTCCATTATCAATGCACAAAGAGACAATATGAGTTTGTGCATCATTTTCAATCCATGCATGAAAATTCTTGAATGTTTGAAATTCATTTTATTTATTCTTCAATAAGTAAACCCAACACATTTTGGTGTAATCATCAATAAATGTCATCATATATTTATTTCCGTTTGTAGAAGCAACATGTATAGGGCCACATAAATCTAAATTAATAAACTCAATTTTTTCAAAATGATATGAATAAAAAAACATGTTCAAAAGAAATACAATATGTTCAAAATTCAGTAAGTTGTGCATATAGACCGAGATGATTACAAAAATGAGATGAATGCAAAAATGGTTTTTTCGGGTTATAAACATCTCTTAGGTGCATCAACCTCCACATAAATAATCACTTCCACTAATATTTTAGTGGAAAATCATATTCATTTATTCGATAACGCAAACATGGGCACACCAAAAAGTGTCACGTACACCAAGTACACCAAGCTTGTCAGATTCTGGGCCAAATCAAGATAATTGAGCCTCGAGAACATCCCATCCCAATATCAGCAGGAACAACACCATATATAATATTATTGTACAGATCCAAAACCTCCAACATTTTTTGACTCGATAGGCCAACAGGCATTGCCCCAGAAAAGTTGTTGCCACACAAAATGAGTTTCCTCGGACTCTAGCAATTTAATAACTCCACTATAACCAAGCCACAGAAATTGTTGCTAGAAAAACTCGGAACACGAAGAGACTGCAAACCTGCAATTTCCGGAGACAATATTCCACATAAATTCTTTCCATGAGTCCAAGAGACCCTGAGATTTGCTTTTTGCTTCTTCCCACAAGTTGGTGGTTGCGTTTCAAGAATGATTGGATCAACAGATGAACAATAATTTGGGTCCCTCTCCGGTATGCTACATCATCATGGACATGGCGACAGAATGGGCTTGACGTGAAGCGAAAGTACAAAGAGTTGTCACCATGCTTTTGGAAGAAGGAAAAACCATGAGAGCAAGAGCCGATGGGCTAAAATGGTTGTGGACAAAGAAAGGTCTTCTTATAGTAATTTTGAGTCTTTTGTTAAAGAAATGAAAAAAATGCATCGCTATCTGGTTGTGTAATTGCCTCATGAATAATTAAAGTGTTGCTGGCCTCACAAGTGAAAACAAAGAAGAAACTATGGGACTTGCCACATCTCTTCTAGAATTGCTGATGTTGTTCTTGTTACGTTATATATTCTATAATAGAAGTGTGGCTTGTGTTATTGATTTAACGTGGTAATGTATGCAGCGTGAGATTTTTATGATTGGATAAGTAGGATATATTTATAGATCGTGATGGGATCATGCTTCGCTAAAGTGTGAGAATAGAAGATCTTTATGTTTGGATTATGTGTTGCATTTTAGGTGAAATGATGTGAAATTATTTATAAAGGACTCTATGAGAATATTAATAATTTAATTTTAAATTAGATTACATGTTAAATCAAATTGGTATTGTGATTTTTTTTTTTTAATAAACATTTTTTAAATTACAATTTTTAAAATTACATATATATATTATAATTGAGAAGGAAAATGTAGAATAAAATAAAAATATTTTTATAAACATAAAGTTGAGAAAAAGAAGTCAAAATGAAATGAAATAGAGACCACCATTTTTATATCTCATTTAAAAGAAATTTCATATTTAATAATACATCTATTTACATAAAGTTAAAAAAAGACTCAAGGTGAAAAAGAGAAGGATAATTTATGTTTTTTTTATATAAAAAAATGTGATATTGTTTAACAATATTTTATTATCAATTATAGATAAAATATTTTAATATTCATTTTAACTAAACTCATATATCTTTGGAACTTAAAAAAGAAAAGTAAATTGAAATAATCATGTTGCTTAAAAATATCAAATTTTTTAATGAATAGGTAGTGAATAATGAATAAAGAATACATAGTAAACATTACAAATAACTTACTAAAATAATTATTTATTAGGCTACGTGACAAGGAATGTATAGTGAGAAAATTTGATGGAGGATTTCATCATATATATGTTGCTGATTATGTCATTGGTTCAGTTCAGCCATCCATACTCATTCTAATACTTCAACATATGCATAGGGAGTGTAAGTGTATTGAACTATGAACATTATACTTGCAACATCTTCTAACCTATCATTAAAAGAATAAAATTGATGATGTGGTTAGGGATTCATATATTTATTTTTTCTGTATTAACTATGTCTGGTATAAGACAATTGTATATTGTGAATAATTCCACGTATATACAAGTATGTATATACAAGTGGAAGGCATATATTTATGGGATCATGTTTTCATAAAGTTTGAGAATCGAGAATCTTTATTTTTGGATTGAGAATGTTAGAGTAGAAATAGTCTATAAAGAATTAATTAGAGTAATGATAATAATAATTTAATTTTAATATTATAGTTAATTTAAATGTTATATTAAATTGATGTATAAAAAAATTGTATTTGTAAAATAAAATATTTTTTCCTATATTATTTTCATATATATTATTTTTAGAAACTTTACACAAACATATCATATAATTGAGAAGGAAAATAAATAATAAAATATAAATATTTTTAAAATATAAATTTGAAAAAAAGAAAAGAAAATGAAATGAAATAGAGATAGATATGTATGTTTTATTTAAAATAAGTTTCATGTTTGATGATATTTCTATTAACATAAAGTTAAAAAAAATGGAAATGAAAGAATGATGGATATTTTATGTATTATTTCATATAAAAAAGATGTATACTTTCTTAGTTATTCAAATAAATGTTATTTAGGAAAACAAAATATTAACATAATAAATGTGTACTTTCTAAGGCTTAGCTTAATATGTGGTATTTAAAAAAATATATTATTATATATTTCAATGTCCATCTTAACTGAACTAGCATATCTTTGGAATGAGATGATTATATTGCTTGAAAATATCAAAATTTCTTGTTGAATAATTAATGAATAATAAGGATACATTGAACATGATCTATGAATACTTTATTGAAATTATTTTTTATTGGGCTAAGTGATAATGGGTGTATGTGATGGAGGATGTAGTCATATATATGTTGCTAAACATGTGGTTGGTTTCATAAGTGTTTCACTCATCCATCCATACTCATTCTAATATTTCAACATGTGCACATGGGGTGTAATTGTATTCAACTATCAACACCTTCCTTTCATCATCTTCTTTCCTCTTAAAAAAATAATAAAATTAAGGTTAATGTTATTAGGGATTGATATATTTACTTTTCTATTAATTAACTATGTTTGGTATAAGTCAAGGATGTAAAACTAAAGGGTAAGAAAATTTTTGTCACAAATAGTTTTTGTAGGGTAACTTGAGTTTATAATTTAAGGGCTTCTCTTGTTTTAGATTGTAAATATTGCTATGGAATTTTTTCCTTATTTGGCATAAATTTGAAGCATGTCTATTTGCTTAAGGGTTTATCTCTTACTCAATTTAAGAGCTAAGTTTGTAGCTTCAAGGGAATTTTTTCTTGTATATGCAATGAAAGTAATAGAATCACTCTTACTAAGATAATTTTACTTTGGCAAGCTATGGTTGAGTGGGTTAGATGATGATCCAAATTGAAAACTTCATAGGCATAAAGAAAATCTAAAAATTTAATAAACACCTAGATTAAAATCATCATGATAACAATAGAGAAAAAAATGTATTATATTAAAGTGTCGAATCGTGCCAAATCCTACTAAAAGAAATTATGGTTACTAAATAAAAAAATTTATTAATGAAAAATGAAGGTAGATTATAGAGATTATGGAGAGAAATGCAAGATTTAAGTTGAATTAGACATGAAACATTGACGATATTCATTGAAGACCCATATTTTATAGTGAAACTAATCACTCTGCACTAAACTCGAATCTACCAAACAAATCAATAGAATTGAAAAACCTTTGGGTGAATGGAGATGATTCCAAATGCAAGTTTTAAGTGATTTCGATGAAAACGCCATGTAGTGTAACATAAAGGGAAGTCATTTTGATTAAATTGATATGTGGTGTAACATAAAGGGATGCCTGTTAGGTCCTGTTGTGTAAATCAAGAACCCCAATTATTTTAAGACATAGTTACTTTAGAAAATAATGGGGACCCTTTTAATTTTTAGATTTTAAGCAAATAAACCCTTAGAGTATTTCTTTTGATAGGAATAGGGGTCAAAAGGGGATGAAAACTCTAAAAATTGGCTTTCCAAATTCTTAAGCAGAGATAAATCACATTTCACAAATCGAAAAATCATTTACATAACGTATATACTTCAAAACTAATGATTTGAAATATCTTTGCAATTCAATGAATATAAAAAAAACACTTTTATATGAGGAAAATCCATATTTATAAGTAAATTCGATAAATAATACCATGGGACTGACTTCTGCCATGTCAGCGTATCGCATTTCGCAAATCGCAGTTTCTCCCGACACTCGTATTTTCTCCTGATCATACTCCCCGATGTGATAAATCATATTGCATCACAGCATCACAAAAGCTCAATTGTTCTATTTTATTACCACTCATCATTATCGATGCAATAAATCGATCGCATCACACATCGCATATCGCACGTTTGTCAAACAAACATATGTTGCATATTATTAACTTTGCTGATATTGCGATTGCAATGACACTATCGGCAAAAAAGCTAGCTTCGTCGGTATTTAATGAAGAGATTACACACGAGTCATGATCTAATATGATAGATATTGTTTTAGTTGAGAAATGATTATAATGGCACGATAATCCATATCAATTATCAATGTCATAAATTAATGGTTTTCTCGCCAAAACTGCCATAATCATTTCCCTACAACGAGAATTCAAGTCATATCCCATCAGCATGTGAAGTCTCATCCATTTGCAATGTTTCTGTTTACTATGGTATTTGTGCATATTGTAAAACTCAAAGGTTCCTTCTTCCCATTTACTCTTTCTTACTTATTTACAGGCAAGTTCGAGTAATCAAATTTCTCTGGAAATGTCTAAGGCTTTGAAGAAACAAAAGAAGCATATGGCTCCTGTTAATATCGTGCCTACTACCTCAGAGAGAATAGATATATTTCCCGTGTTCACAGATATGACTTGCGGACCTGAAAGTGGATCCTCTCTTTGGGAATTTATGTATAAGTTGTTTGAAGATGAGAAACCTCACAAAATCTAGAGAACATCAATAGCTGATACCCCAAATTCATCTGAAGCTGCAATTGGAGATGTAGCCAATTTGTTTCTTCATCGAATTACAACAAGGCCCAAGATACTACCATATACTGATATGGTAAGGTCGATTATCGACAATATTAATATCGAGGATAGGAATTTCCTCACCAGTAGAAGAAGAATTATTGGTTCCTTTAAAGTGGAAGACCTGAAGCAAATGTTCCATCTTCCGGACCCTGATAAGATTTATGATAAGGAATTCCTTGTAAAGTTTGCTATGTAAAATGAACTCAAATTAGCGCCAATAAAGAAGTGGAGGAGAAATCCTAACAAACATAATAATGATGAAAATGGTATGTATTCTAATGATTCTCTTTCAATTCCCTATTGTTATATCTCAGCTATGATGTCTAGAATTTTTGGTCAATCAGACACGACTATATTTTTAGTAGAATGGGTTCCCCTTATGGAAGAAGTAGCAGATGCTTATGTCATTAACTGGGGAAATATTCTATCAAATAATATTTCCACCCAAATTTTAGAATATAGAAAGAACCGCTCTATCACTTCTAAAATATTTCTTCCATTTTATATGAGTGGCTATATTATGGATGTTGTATGTTTTACATCAGATTTTCCATCCATGGGCTGGAATTGGACTACCCAAGATACCATTCCCATTTATGTATTTCATAGTATTCCCTGGGAGTCAAAAGATTAAAGTCATTTTTACAAAACCTGACATGGAGTTATACTACCCCTTTTTGAAGTTGTTTTCAATGAAAAAGCCCCCAAAATTTCGAAAGAGGCTGAAGCCTTTTTTTATTCTCTAGGAAATTGGTTTGGTGAGGAGTCATTCACCTATATATGAGTATTTGGGAGCCTAGATCATCCACATGTATTACCCCTGTATGTTCCTAATAAACTTCTTGCAAACTAAATTGCATACCAAATTCTAGGAAATGGTCTGACCAGATTTTTGAAAGAAGCCAAGAAGGCATTATGACCTTCCTTTCCAATTGACTGCGGTGTGTATGGAATAGACAACTACAAGCATGCTATAGTGGAAATTGGCCAAATATAGTGTTTGAAATTATTTACAATTCCAAACATGTAATATGATCCCCTGAAACTGGCCAATAACTTCACTACTCAAGTGAAAATCAGACCCTTTGTGCATGAAGATGATGATTTTGATGACTTGTTTGAGTTTTTTGAAAACTATGTTGCAGTTAAGAAGTTGGAAAATTTATGCCTTCACTCGCCACAATTACTAAAGTTTTAGCAATACAGAAATAAGAGACTGGAAAAAATTCCACTCAAGTTCTTGGATGTCTCTCAAACCATGACTCAAAAATAAAGTGAATCAACTATTAAGGATATTGAAGTCCTTAATACACCAGAGCATGAGAATTCAGTTGAAGTTCAAACAATAGATATAGATTTCCCCAATAATCTCAAATATGTTTGGAAATATTTTGACCTAAAACTCCAAGAATAACAAACAACCATGGTTATTGACCAGCAACAGACTGTACAAACTCCTCCTTCTACAAGTCAGAACCCGTTTATTGCTGGGCCCTCTGACAAAGTGTTAAGTACAGAGATAATGGAATACATCTTGACCTTCTCAACCTCTGAAATTGTTCTAAATATTCAAGAAATCCCTCCCTTGGACATATTTTATAGTCCTAGGAACAAGGAAGTTGTTAGCAGGTAGAAGAAAAGGAGAATAATAGAGCATGCCCAGACTCTCACTCAAGAATATATGTCAATGGACATTGTTTGGAAAGATACAAAGTCAGATCCTTCACATGATCTAACTCAGTTATCACAGTTTGTAGGAGCTTATGCATCTGCAACTATTGTCAAAGCATTAGAGATTCATCAGCTGATGAAACTTGAAACATAGTTACAAGCTGAAAGGCAAAGTGTTAGTCAGCATCTACAGGTACACATCGCACAACTTCAAGAGAGCCTGCACCAATTGAAAATTCAGCATCAAGGTGAAATTAATTATAAAGATACTCAAATTCATCAATTACAACTCTCCATTGATCAAATGAAATATGTTCCAAATATTGATGAGTTTAGGAGAGAAGCTTTAGAATTAAACACCCTATTGGCATAGCAACATGTCATCTTTTGTCAGAAATTAATCACCATCCTTGAATTATGTGAGCAAAGCAATTCACTTGTGAATTGCATTGCTGATATGAGGATTAGTTTCGATGACATATATGAGAAGATGTCCCAATTTGTTTCTTGGTAGCAAGGAAAATTTTAAGAATGGAAGTTTATCTTAAAATTTAGAAACCTTAGCGAATCTTACTAGTCCCCAATATGTAAATTGTAAAAAAAATTATCATATTTTTGTAAAAATAATTCGATTTCTAATTATTTTATATTAGTGTATATAAATTTTGGTGATTTTTAGGGTAAAATAATTGTATACTATAAAATTTGGGGGAATCAATTTAAAAAAAAAAAATGGAAGTTGGAAAATATTTTTTTGGAAAAATCATGGAAAATTAACCCACCTACAAATATTAGCCCCTAAAATTTTTCCTACTTGGCAGGATTCTTCTGATGGTCGAAAGGCCAACCTACCCAGAATTGAATAATCAAAGAAAGAGATATTATTCACAGATTGGGATATACAACTAAAGAAGGAAGAAAGGGTAATAACCAGAGCTAAAGACATTGCCACGAACATTCTGGAAACTGTCAGCTGGAACCTGATCACAACAAATCTCATAGATAGATTTCCTCCTTGTGCATTACCCTTGGTAAAATATTTGATAAGAAAATGGTAGGAAGTGTCAAAAGTGAAAGAGGAGCATACTATGAAGATATAAAAGTTAGATTGGGAAATATAATGTAGATATCTAGTGAAGCCTCACAGCCAATGGCTCATGCTTCGATGTCTTATAGATACATCCTCATACATGCTACATCCATTATCTGATGTTGTTTTTACTGGACATCTACGTATTAGGCTAGGCCAAACTCCTGAGGTTAATCCTATGCTCAATATTCTTTAGCTCAAGGAGCAAATGGAAGAAGGAACAATAGGATAGTCGTCCATCAAATCACCCCTTTAATTTCTATTTCTGTTTTAATTTTACTTACTTTAAGTAGAGTTGTTTGAAACCTCCTTTATTTTTATTGTATTGAATATTTTAAGACTTATTAGAATTATATTTAAACTCCTTCAATTCTTTTAAGAAGGGGTCCCCAAATTTTGAAAAGAAGACTTTACTGATGTTGCACTTTTGTACTCTTAAAGTTTTCTGAATAGAAAAGGCTAGACCGAGAGTTATTTCTCAAATGAGCTGAGTAAATATATATATGGTACTTTTTATCTTATATGTTTAATTTGATTTTAAAATGAGAAATATTTCATTGATATTATGATGTGTTGTTTTATATATTTGTTTGAACACATTTTGGCATCAATTCACTTTTGAATGTGTTATGCTGTTATCATTTACATGTATATGCAATACATGCATTTTGTAAAATTTACGATATAAGCTTCATTAAATTGATTTAATTAACTTCTTAATTAAATTAATTATGTTAAAATGCTTTTCATATCTCTAAATGAATGTATGATCTTTATTTTCACTCATTGAAATATTATTTTGTAGATCGCACAAAGAAAAGGTTTCATCCCAGGATAGATATAGATAGATCTAGATATATAGATGTAAATAGATAGATTTTTTTTTTATTGTAAGCTTGTTTATTTTCCTATCTATCAAATTCCACTTAGATATAGAATCATTCATTCAGTCCAACTATATTAAATTTGGAAACTGGTCCCACAAATCTAGTTGGAGCCACCATTTTAAACGGAAAGGGAACGGTTTTCAAGTCCCCAACCGGATTGTTTTCCTCGATTTTGTTGCACCGATTTTTGGGGCCTCAATAGGTCCCTATAACACTAGTATATTCCCCTTATTTTTATTACTAGAGTGGCCCCCTATCATTATTTTTGTGCCCATGTATCCCCCATGTTGTTATTGTTGTGCTCCATAGAAATCCACTATTTTTATTGTTCTGCCCTTACATAATTTTTGTTAGGTAGGCTCTGATTATATTGTGACCCCTTAGACTCCTATATATACCAAGGGGGTCTTATCATTTGTATTATCCAAGAATTGTTCATTTATGTAATTTAAGGAGATTTTCTCCTCAAAGAGGATAATTTTGAAGTCGTTGATCTATATTTTCTTATGTTCTTTGAGTTGATTGTATAACATTTGATATCAGAGCTTTGAATTCTAGGGTTTCGCTTCTTCAAAGATGTCATCTTGGAATTTCCACTCTAACCTTTTTTATAAGAGGATTCGGAAGAAGAAATTGCAACACATGGAAACGAAATAATAGTGAAATTTGTATATGAGTTTCAGATCCTTGTTCACTATATTTTCGAAGATATGATCTAAGGAAGTCAAGGTTTTTGGTGGCTCCATAATTTCATCTCAAATAGGTGACCTGGGGAAAATCATCATAGATTTCACTTGTAGCATCGGATTTGAATTTCGTAAAAATATATTGAAATCGCAAGAAATTTAGTTTTTCGGATGTAATTTTCAGGGCTGAAGGTTGAAACAGTGACACATGACACTCCATACAAGTTTTCTTTACTAAACGAATCTATAATGAGGCCATCATGGGAGATTTCACATAACTCTTTGTTGAAGAATCCAATCTTGGTCTGACTTGTGGGGTTGGAAATAAGACTCAAAGGGATACCACAATAAGAAATTTCATATCTTGGAGATTTGAAATTACATAGATACAATAGTTTCAATATGAAGATCCTAAAAGGAAATAAAAAAGACTGTTTATTTTTTTAAAATTTTCATAAATTTTGTTTGAAAAACCAGTTTGAGGTGATTTAAAGGGAATAATGAAGTGTTGGCCTGAGGGGGCCTAAACTTAGGTTCAAAGAAGCCTGCGCAAACTAAAAAAATCCTCTATTGCTGACCCTTTCATAAACGATCTACTGTGCAGGCCAAAGTCTCACCTAAGGAAATATTAGGGGTCGCTGGAATGAGGTTTCTACATCCAAAGGGACTATGTAGTGTGGCTTTAGGGCTTATCTTCTCTTTAGTCTTATTCACATCTTCACAAAACCAATATGGCAAATATGCAGATGTTGTTCAACAAATCTACTTTACTACTTTGCAGACCGTGTTTTTATAATTTAACATGCATTAATCATACTAATGAACCATATTCAATCTTTTGTGAGGTTTCTACATCCAAAGGGACTATGTAGTGTGGCTTTAGGGCTTATCTTCTCTTTAGTCTTATTCACAGCTTCACAAAAGCAATATGACAAATATACAGATGTTGTTTAACAAATCTACTTTACTACTTTGCAGATCGTGTTTTTATAATTTAACATGCATTAATCATACTAATGAACCATATTCAATCCTTTGCGATGTAATTATAGATAACAAAAACCCTGATCTAGCAAAAATAATCACAAAACATAGATAATGCAAGCATACAATAAAACACATAGATGTGTCTTCGAAGTCTTCTTTTATTACCTCAGATCTTCCCAATACAACACTACTCTCCTTGTGCACACAACTGCAGGGGTGTATGCACTAAGCTGCAGACTTCCTAAGGTATTCGTGCACACAACTGCAAGAGCCTTCTCTTTCGCACAAAACAAAATAATAAAAACTTAATTCAAATATAACATGACATCCATATGAATTCTGTATATTTTTTATCAATATTTCTAGACTCCTTATATATTTTTTCCTTTTACAATACCATGGTCTAAAAACCATGGGTGGAGCTCAAAGTATACAGAATTATCCCATGCCTTTACAAAATAAGGGTCTTTACCTACCTCAAATCCATTTTGACTCTTAAAAATCTATGCGCAGTGCGTTTCGCTCTTCAAAATGTAGATTATTTACTAAAACTTAGACATAGGGGCACTCTGTCCAACAAGCCCCCAACACAAAGATTTGACTCATCGCAAGTCACTCAGCTAGTGTGCCCTGACTATTTCCTTTGATTTTTCTCAATGCATTTTTTAGTGGCTGGATTTTCTTTGTGCACTACTTCTTGGCCTCACGAACTTCATTCAGTAGGTTCTCTATAGCTCGCCCTGCTATTTCCTGAACAAGTTCTTTTTGTGTATGTCAAAGTTCTTTCAGCTGGCCATTCACAGTATGTGAGAGCTGACTGGATTTTGCTTCCCACGACTGCGTTTTTGTGGTGATAATTTTTTCCTTCCATCGTAGCCATCAATCTGACCTTGCAAAAACTGGCCCTCTTGAAGACAGGAAAACTGCTGTGTTGGAGCTATGGTCCACGCACTCATCTTTATCTAATCAAAATATTCTTGCTTTTCTCAGATTTCTTCTTCGATTTCTTGCACATAGGGGTACTCCTGCATTGTTTCCCAGACTTCAATAACATCCTCAAATATCTAGCTACATTCCTTCTCTATCATTTCAATATTATTCATGGCAACCTTAATATCTACTTCACGTTGCTCCCGAACCTCTAGTGGAGTAGCTGGCTACAATTTCACTGAAGCTCAATAATCTACATTTGAATCTCAAGCCTTACTTTATCCAATTTTTCCTTAGAGTACTTGATTACCATCGCACACTTCTCAATCTTTTCTTTTGGAGCTACCTCGGCTTGAATCTGCAGATCAGGAAATTCACTACAAACTTTAGTGATTGCCTCATCCAACTGCTGCTTGTGCATTGCTACCTCATATTGATGCTTCATGACCTTCTCCTTTTCCTCAGCCATTCGCTTCTAATATTTCTTGAAATCTTGGATAACCACTAAGGCACACTACTCGCGGATCTGCAATTCATCTACAAATCCCTGGTGGAACTCGTGCAATAATTTTAGTGGGAGTGCAACAAGGTTCAATCTGGTATTCTGCCAATGTGATGCTTGTGCTTGATTTTCGGTAGTGTCAAAATATAGGGCTCCTGGAAGGATATGCAGAGCTTGAATGTCAGAAGTAGCTACCAAATATGGACTTTTTATACTCACACTTGCTGATGTCGTGCTTGCTTGAAACACGGTTGCCTAGGCTATGCTTATTTGTACTGTGCTTGTTTGCACCTGTAATTATTTGAGGCCCTTGCGAACCTTTGCCAATATGCCCTTGTATTGGTCTACAATGTTTCCCCATAGATCCTGGGTGATGTGTCGGACTGTATCACTAATCGCGTCGAAGACCCCCTCAATGAGGACCATCGGCTCACCTCCAGCTGACTTATACGACTTTATATTCTTCTTCCCACATCCTCCGTCAAGTTTTTGTTTCCTCTTAAGAACGAAGGGGGAGGAGGGGTCCTGTAGACTAACAATCAGGTCATCGCCACCCAAATTACCGACCCCAGTCTCCTGATCGTCCTTCTCGGTCTATGGATCGGTAATAATTATAAATAATAATAATCTTAATAAAAATAATAATTATTTAGTATTGACAATAACTATATAAAATAATTATAATAATATTTAATTATTAACTATTAATCCATACTATTGTTTTTTTTTTTTTTGTGACTAGGAGAATCGGCAACTGCAGCGGTATCGTACTCGCGTGACACGGGGTCGAATCCCACTGGCTACCCCTATACTCCTAGGAGGAAACTGCTGAGCCTGCAACAACAGCCCCTCGGGTAAGACGAGACTTGAACTCGTGACCTGCACCACGGCACGAACGTCTTAGCAGCACGTTCGCTTGCCACTAGGCCAAACCCCGACGGGCCCATACTATTGTTATTAATTAAGTAATAATTAATTATTATGAATTAATTAAATAATTATTAATTATTAATTAATTCATATTTAATTATTAATTATTTATTCATAATATTATTATAAATTAATCATTTAGTTAATTCTTAGTAATTAGTAATTATTCATATTATTATTATAAATTAATTATTGATAATTATTTAATTAATTATTAGTAATTATATAATTAATTATTAACAATTAATAATAATAATACTAAATATCATGATTAATAATAATAATAGTTGAGAGTGTCAATTTCTGTGATCCAGATCTATTATTAATATAAATCTTCCGAGACATCACATCATAAATAATAGAGTCGATGCTTTTCAAAATACTGAGTGTAGTTCATTCTCTTGATGTTGAACTACACTCAGCAGTTCAAAACGTGTCGGCTCTATTATTTTTTATGGGATGTCCGGGAAGATTTAAATTATTATTATTATTATTATTATTATGACAACCATTGTCTCAATATGATAATCATCGTCAACCATGCTCAAACATGGTTAACCTTGGTAAACCATGTTTTATAAAATCAAACATGGTCATCCATGGTCAATCATGGTGAACCATGGCCGTATGTTGTTTTGTCACAAATATTGTGTTGATATTAAAATCAATCATGGTTAAGCATTTTCAACCATGGTTTATAAATTGCATGTGGTTAATAATTTATTATTATTAAATAATAATTTCTTAAATAATACTATTTATTATTAATAATCTATTAAATATTGAGACAATCTTTGTCATAATGCGATGTTATACCATGGTTGAGACAATGATTGATTTTCATATTGAGACAATCTTTGTCACAATGTCACGTTGGACCATGGTTGACCATTCTTAAAAATGGTTGACCACGGTTGATTTTAAAGAACATGGTTGACCAAGGTTGACCATGATTGACCATGTTCGATCATGGTTACCAATGATTATCATATTGAGACAATCTTTGTCATAATGTGATGTTGGACTATGGTTGAGACAATGGATGTTTTTCATATTGAGACAATCTTTGTCATAATGTGACGTTGGACCATGGTTGACCATGGTTGAATAATATTAAAGCCAAGGGACTCATATTATAACTCCAAGGTATATAAACCCTAAGTTAAATATTATAAACACTAAAATAAATATGTTTGACCATGGTTTATTTTCATATTGAGATAATCCTTGACATTAGACCACGGTTAATCATGATTTATTTTCAAATCGATAGAAGCTTTGTCACATTGCGACATTGGACCATGGTTAACCATGATTTATGTTATAAAACATGGTTGAAATTGATCGATATTATAAACCCAAGGGAATAATAAACCCTAGGGACCAATACTAAAAAATGAAGGGATTATAAACCTTATGAATATGAACCGTTAGATTAATAAACCCAAGGGATTGATATTATAAACCCAAGGGATAAAAATTAGAAACCCAAGGTATATAAACACTAAGATAATATTATAAACCCTTAAACAAACATGTTTGACCATGGTTGAATTCCATATTGATACATTCGTTGTCATAATGCAAAGTTGGACCATGGTTGACCATGGTTGACTATGATTTATTTTATTATCAAGACAAACTTTGTCACAATTATGCGATGTTGGACGATGGTTGACCATGGTTGATTTTCATATTGAGACAATCATTGTTACAATGAGACTTTTGACCATGGTTGTCTATGATTGACCACGGTTGATCATGATTGATATTATAAACCTAAGGGAATAATATTAAACCCAAGGGACTAATATTATAAACCCAAGGTATATAAACCTTAAGATATATATTACAAACACTAAAATAAACATAGTTAACCATGGTTGATTTTCATATTGCGACAATTTTTGTTACAATATGACATTGGACCATGGTTGGCCATGCTTAACCATGGTTGATTTTCATATAAAGACAATATTTGTCACAATGAGAGGTTTGAACATGGTTGACCATTGATCAGGTGCTCAAAAAAATTCTCAAAAATAAAAGTTGTCGGAATTGTGTGGAACCTAAATGAGCGTGTAGATATCATCGTTCTAAATCCACTGCAACCTGTTTCGCAGAAAACTGACATTGTATGCTCCCAGAAATACGTTATGTTCATTTTCCCAAACGAGATTTTTTTTAAAAAAGGACAGCTGATTAGGAAAAAGTTTGGGCCAATGGTAGGCTGCCACATGGCCTCTTCTAGTTGGTCGAAAGGTTTTTTTTAGGCCTACCACTGCTTGACAAGTGGCATTCCCTAATTGAGTATGGTTTGGAATATATTTGTTGGTTGGAAGGTGGCCAATCAATGTTGTCACGTGGCCCAACTAGAGGCTGCCATGTGGCAGCATGGGGGCCACCAAAATTTGTTTTAAGAGCCAAGCTGCACCTCTGCGGAATTGAAATCAAGACCTCTCTCCAAACAGTGCACTGCCTAACCGTCAGACCATCGTTATTTCTTGTTAAACCTTATGTCAAAAATTTTATATACACTATATGTGGCAGAAGGTTTGGAGTAGGGGCCAGGACTTAACCTCAAGCCACCTGTTATACACCATATCACCAATGGTTCGAGACCATGGGCAGAAGCGGAGGCCCCACTGCCCAATATTTTAATTTAAAAAAATTAATTGACCACCGATATTATGGTTTAAAAATCGGATTTTGGGCGACATTATGCATTTTAATTATTCGATAATTTTGCCTGGAATTCCAGGAATTTGTTGCTCGGTTAGTCGAAATTAGGGTGAAATTGTAGAACACTTCTGGATTTTGGGGATTTTGTGGTGTGGTTAGGAGAAAAACTAGGGAGGCTCATAACTCCTTCAGTTTCTCACCAATAATTGGAGCAGGAAGAGGCTAGACATGCATTTTTGATAGTTTCGGAGTTGATAGAATAGGGTTTGAAGCCATTTGAGCATTGTGAATATATGTAATCACCATTTTGAGCATAATGAAAGAGGGCCAAGCCATTGGAAGCTAGACCAAGGAGACATAGCCCAGGACGGGTGAACTCCTTCATCACTTGATGTGTTGTGATTATTTTTATGGTGTATTTATTTGTTGTTTTCTACATTTTAAAAGTTTTAATTCATGCTTTATGTGTATGAAAATTAACATAAAAGCTCACAAAAACTCAATTTTAACACTTGCAATTTAGAAACCCTCAAGCACATTTTCATTAAGATCTCATACAGATCAAGTTTGGTATCAAAGCTTAGTATTTCTTGGTTTATGTGAGGATTTAATTGTTTGCAAGTGTTTCTGATGCTTATAAGGTTGAAGCTCAAGAGAGGAGAAGGAAATCTCATGGTTGCAAGTCCTCAAGTTAGGTCAAGGACAAGGAGAGCAAGTTTGCCACAATCTCCACCACAAATTCTTCCTCAAATTGTAGTTGAAGCTTCAGAAAGTATGTCACATGAAGGAGAGCCTGAAAATATGTCAGATGATGAAAATTCCTTCAGGATAACATCCCTTGATATAAAAAAAATGGTGAAATTTCTCTATGAGGAGAGAAGTACAAGGATGCAAGGTGAGAGATCCAATATTCCAAAGGGAGATTAGTCTTGAAAAGGAGAAGAAGGAGATGGAGAAAAGCCTCCAAAAGATAATGGGAATGGTGAAAAACCACCTTTGACACCACCATCCTCACCACCATATTCACCATCATCTTCTTCGACAACAAGTCCTTCACAAGCACCTCCACATTCTCTAAAAGGTCATGGTAAAACTCCATTTTTAAAGCTTGACATTAAGTTTGATTTTCCTCTGTATGATGGAGAGGTAGATGCTGAAAGATTAGAAAATTGGGTACTTCAGCTTGAAGTTTATTGTAGGATACAAATAATTAAGGATGATGACACAAATATTCAACTTGCTTCACTAAGATTAGAAAGTGCATCACTTATCTAGTGGGAAGCCAAAACTCAAGTGGACATGAAGAAACATGGTAAGGTCTTAACCTCTTGGAATGATTTTTTTGTTGCCTTAAGGAGACAATTTTATCCATTAGCATACATTCAAAAGGCTATAACATATTGTAAAAACTTTAGGAAAGGTAAAGGACAGAGTGTTCAAAGATCTACTCAAGAGTTTAGGAGAAGAGAACTAATTTTGGGTGTAGATATGACATCCTAAGAAAATTTTCTAAAATACATTTGAGGTTTGCATAGTTACCCAAGACATACTATTCTCATGTTTAATCCTTCAAATTTAGATGAAGTATGTGTACAGGCCACACATCTAGAGGCAAGAGGAAAACATGTTTCAGAGGAGACAAGTGAGAATACCTTTGAGTATGAAGAGAAAGGAAAGGATAAGTTCAAGGGTAAAGGTAAGAAGAATGCTTCCATCAAGATGGAGAAAGAAAAACTCACATGCAAACATTTCTCCAAACATGGGCATGATGAAGATCATTGCTATAAAATTCATCTAGAGATGAGACCCAAAAAGCTAAAAAATAAGGAGAAGGAGAAGACAACTGCAAATATAACACATGATTTAGATTCTGATTCTGGAGATGAAACAAAGATCATTGTAATGGGATTGAAAGGTAAAGACATTTCAAGTAATAGTTCTTCAAGTTTTCTTAATAGTACTCAAGATGATGAAACAAGAATTGAGCTTTTCCATGTTAGGTTATTTCAAGGCATACCAAAATTGACACCCTATTTGAGAGTGGTTCACAAGCAAACCTTAGTTCTAAAGACTTAGTGAAGAATTTGAATTTAGAAACCATTCCTCATCCAAGAACTTATCCTTTAAGTTGGATATGTAAGAATGCAACTTTTTAGGTGACAAGGAAGTGCATACTCATATTTTCAATCATTGCAAACTTTCTTGATCAAGTCTAACTTGATGTTGTTCTGCTTGATATTTATGTTATTTTTTTGGGTAGTTCGTGTATTTATGATAGGAGAGCAGTATTTCATCACCATCATAACAAGTATCACTTGTTCAACAATGAGATTGAGTACAATGTTAGAGTGTATAGTAATAAGATGAGTTTGTCTATTATTCATGCTGGAAAAATGAAGAGAATTATGAATGCTAGTCAAAATTTTACTTTGTTAATGTTCAAGAATCAAGATGTTTTGAATGAGGCCTTTAGAGGAGATGCATCAAATGGAAATTCTTATTTCATTGATTTTGTTGATGTTTGTGATAAGATGTTTCAGGAGTCTAATATTTTTCCTTTCAAAAGAGGTCAACAAGATGTGGTAAAATTTGAGAAACACGCATCATTGTTGAGCAGTGATGTGAACCAGACGCCAGCGCAAGAGAGTGCAAAGGTCAAAGAGAAAGTGCCAAAGCAAATTGAAAAAGATGGAATTGGGTTCAAAAGTTCTTCTTGTGGGTTTCACAATGTATTGTCTTTGAAATGGGATGTTTCATGGCAATGGCGATCAAACTTGGTCAAGATTTGAGTTAAGCACACAGCAAGACAAGCTAAACATCGTCATGTTGATAATGTTCAAGGTGAGAATAATTTCAAGTTGTTTAAGTTTCATTTGATTACGACCGAGGAGGGAAAATTTTTGTTTATTAAAGGAAAGTTTGATGTTCTGAAAATTCTGGGAAATTGCAACAAGATGGTATCTACAATAGCAAGTCAAGTTCTTTAAATTCAAGGAAAAATATCAGTTTTCATGGAGATCTCAAATTGTTGAATTTTGGAAAATTCCAGTGGATTGAGAGTGGGAGGGTGAGTGGGTTGTACCCTCATCCACATGTTCAATAATAAAAGAGTTTTTGGGGTCAAAAATCTTCCAATGGGGAGGTGTGATCAGGTGCTAAAAAAATGCTCAAAAATTGAAGTTGTCAAAATGGTGTGGAACCTGACCGACCGTGTAGATCTCATTGTTCTAAATTTGGTGCAACTCATTTCACAGAAAACAAACATCGTATGCTCCCACAAATGTGTTATGTTCATTTTCCCAAACAAGATTTTTTTTTAAAAAGGACAGTTGATTAGGAAAAAATTTGGGCCAGTTGCAGGCTGCCACGTGGCCTCTTCTGTTTGGTCGAAAGGTTTTTTTTTTTCATACCACTGCCTGACAAGTGGCAAGCCTTGATTGGTTTTTTTTGGCATATTTTTCTTATTTAGAAGGTGGTTAACCACATTCTACCACGTGGCCCAACTAGAAGCTGCCACGTGGCAACACGAGAGCCACCAAAATTTTTTTAAGTGCCAAACTACACCTCTCCATAATCAGAATTGTGACCTCTCTCCAAACAGCGCTCTGCCTAACCATCGAACTACTGTTATTTGTTGTTAAACCTTATGTCAAAAATGGCTATATAAACTATATGTGGCAGAAGGTTTTGGGTAGGGACCAGCGCTTAGCCCCGACCCCCATTATACACCATATAACCACTGACCAGAGACCGCGACTTTGAATTTTCTGGCAATCTATCCACATATCATCTAAAAAAACATGAGGAAGCAGGGGACCAATGTCTGATGAGGCTCCCAATGTAATCGACCGTTCAATATTCCAACTCATAAAACATATTAATAATTATGCCCAGCCCATCCAAGCTCCTGTCAAGATCCTCCCTAGAAAATTTCAAAGCGGATGAGATTCTGAATCACACCACGATATCGTCAAGTTGGATTTGTGGAGCTTGAGCTCAAATATGAGATCTGATACTTCAAATAAATCATCATAGAATATTATCAATTCTGCGAAACCTTGTATCATTTTATGCCAAGAGACACTTAGTAATAGAGAAAAGGCCATTAATACTTTTCTAAGCATATGTAAAGGCTGGCGGGCTGTTGCTGTTGATGCAACTAGACACTTGAGAGGCCTGATTTCCCTCTGGAATCCATATTGGGGGAATCTTAAGGCATACAAGTTCTTTGGTGGGATCATCTTGATGGGTCATATTAGAGGTTTCGATGGTATTCTTAACATAGTCCATCTCTATGCCCCTTATCATAACAGGTTGGCCTTCTGGAACAAAATTAAAAATTCGGGGATTCTTTCCTTGAGGAACTTGATAATAATGGGTGATTTTAACTCCACCTTGAATCTGAATTAAATCTAGGGTGACAGGGCTCGGGTCGTCTGCATGGCTGGTTATCTGCATGAATTGTTCACGGACTATCATATGGTGGACATTTGTCCTACTCTAATTATTCCCACATGGACGAAAAAAATAATTGGCTCAAAATTCATTGGTAAAAGATTGGATAGTGCTTTGGTTAAATTCAATCTTTTAAACTCTTTGGGTTTACCCAGATCAGAGGTGTTGGTCTCCCATATTTCTGATCATATGCTGATCCTACTTACCTGGCGGTTGGGTGACAAACCAGTGGGCCTACATTTCAAGTTCAACAGAGCTTGGCTGGAAGACAAAGAATTTATTGAGCTCATATAGAGGACGTGGATGCAGGGAGCGAATATGGTTGATCTGGTCGGGTAGAACCTTTTCCATCACAAAATGCAGATTCTGAAACAAGCGACAAAAAACTGGGAGATCAACAAGAAAAAGGAACTCAAAGCTGAACTGACAGTGATTAAGGATGATATGAGATCTATTTATCTGGGCTTCAAGGACCTTGCTCCGGATACACAGTCTTACAACCTCCTCAAATCCCTTGCTGATAGGGAAAAAGAAATACATAAAATTGAAGAGATTTCTTGGAAATTGAAGAGTAGGAATAGATGGTTAAAAGAAGGAGACTGTAATAATAAATTTTTCATAACTGGTCAGGCTTGATTTCATAAGCAGACCCAAAACACATGATGGATGGGGCATCTTGGATACGAGTATTTTTAACATCGCCCTTCTTATTAAATCTTTCTGGCGTGCCATCAATGGCACCGGTATTTGGTCTAATATTATTAAATGCAAATATCTTGTCGGTGATACTCTTCATAAAATACTCTATCATGACTTCCATATTCCTGCAACCTACTCGGTTATATGGGGTAGTTTTAAGAAGGTCCTGGGACACATAGCTGATAGAATAACATGGCTTTTCAGGGATGGGAGTCGTATTCCATTGGGGGACATTAACATGCCAGGTTTTGACAGGAAATCTAAGCCATCTATCCATCTCATACATAGATTGGCTCATAGGGGCATATGCTATCTATCACAAACTGTATATATATGGTCCTCTGGCGCCCCTGTTTTTAAAAATGCTACACAGTTAGAGCTACAAGGCAATGATGCTTTTGAATGGGAGCACGTGTTAGTTTCATTGTGGGCTGCTGGAGTTTGTCATTCGATTGGTGGTGATTGCATCATATGCGATGGACCGATCATGGAGAACCATCCTATTTTGAGAGATATATATTACAGGATCAACTCTCAGGTATATTCTAAACAGATCACTCGTATTGTTGCCCCTTTTTGGAAGAGGAATCTGCCTATGAAAATTATCCTTTTTGGGTGGCTCGATTGGAAGGATAAAATTATCTCTTGGAATAATCTGCTGAAGAGAGGTATTTTGGGGCCTATTAGATGCTCCATCTACGGTCGATCTGAGGAGTCAACTATGCATCTATTATTTCAATGTCCTGTGGTCCTTCAATTATGGAAACTGTTCTTTACACATTTCATTGATCCTGCCTGGGTTCCGATTGATTTCATCATTGTCGCAGGTGAATGGGATTCTATGAAAAACAAATTTCGATCGCTGCCTTTCTTTTTAATTTGGGAAGTGTGGATTGCCAGGAACTGGCTCATTTTTTATGGAACACCATTCAATCTTCCCTACATCTATAGTGCCATTATGAGATGGATCGATAATTGCCCCATCAAAAATAATAATACAATTGATGGATCTCATAGGATTCGGCCACATGAGATTGGCCTACCTGCTGTTTATTTTGATGGCGCTTGCAAAGATGGAAACATGGGATGTGGTGCTTGGATAAAACTTTTGGGCTGAGAAAGGATCCACATGCATTGGAATGGTGGCCCGGGAACCAATAAAAAGGTTGAAATCATGGCCCTTTGGGGAGGGCTTTTAGCTGCTATCAACATGGAATTGTCTGAGGTTCATATATATGGAGACTCTGAACTGGTTATTGGATGTATCATGGGTCGACTACAAATACATATCCCTGATCTTCAGGGATGGATCAGCAGAGTTCAACGGCTATGGCATAGACTAGGCTCCCCTCCTATCTCCCACATATATAGAGATCTGAATATGCGAGCTGATGGACTGTCCAAAATGGGATTAAATTCTGATTTTGGTAAAATACAGGTGGTTCAATACAGGGATGGCGCTCAAATATGGGAATCCACTATTCCTATTCCATAACACACACTCTGCATTAGATGTTATCATCCGGTAATATATGTTTCCATGGTTCGGTGTATTTTTTTTGCTAATCATGACCTGTTTTTGGTTGTCTCATTTTCCTCTGATATTAAAGTGCCTCATTCAAGCGAGCCTGATTATATCATCTATACAAGAGAGCCCGATTGATTACTATTGCTTCTCTGTTTCGGGTTCCTTTAGTACTTTCTATATAATTGAATTTTATGATCTTGGATCCGTCACATAGAACCTAATAGATCTACTGGACCTGCCTTTATACTTTTCAACTGTTTACTATTTCATCTGTCATGCGGTCAAGCGATCCTGTTTCTAAAGTATTCAAGCGAGCCTGCTATATATCCTCTTCCGGCACTGTCATGCATCCCTGTCACTTATCCTTCTACAGTTTTTTCTTTTTTATCATGAGTGCCAGAAAAGGATATTTCATACAAGTGAGCCTGTCTATATACCTCTTTAGGAGCAGTCAAGCGAGCCTACACAATTCCTATTCAGTTTTTTGATTTTCAAGTGAGCCAGATTGGATGATATATATCAAGCGAGCCAGATAAAATGAATACAAATGAGCTGGTTTACAATTTATTTCACAAGAATTTTCGCTATTTTTATCAAATATTTTACATATATGGAACACTTGTTGTTCTCCCATGATGCAGTGGCTTTTTTCAATATTCCTAGATGTTTTTACATCTACAGGGCCTCACAAGATTTTCAACTGAGCCAGTTTACACTTCTTCTCTCTGTTTTCCCCTTTTTTCCTACATTTCCTTAATGAGTCCAGTAACATAATACATCAATCTCCTCTTTTAATTGGGTTGTTTTGGTTGTTTTTCTTTTATCTGGACTCAAAAACTGGCTTGGGTGGTTTTTTCCCCCAGTTATGTATGATCCCAACATATTTTTTGTTTTTGACTCCTTTCTTCCTTAGAAGTTGTCACAATGGAAAATGTTGTTTTGGATCATGTTTTTATTATCTACTCAAGATGAGAATGTAATGTTTTTATATATGCACTATTAATAAAAACAACATTTTTTTCTTTCTGAAAAAAAAACTCGTCGTCGTCTTACGATTTGCAGTTAAAAACGGAGTGTATAAGAGACAACACGAACGCTCTGCACGTGTAGAAAGCCATGCTGGGGATCCCGAGGTTGGCACTCACATGATGGACCCATCCTGTTATCATGTCCACGATGATGAAACATAGCGGAGAAGGGCCCGACATGCTATTCATCTGGTGGTCCAACCATTGTTGAAACGCGACCGCCAGCTTGTGGGAGGAAGCAAAGAGCAAGGGGACGATGTGCATGGGAACTATATATTATTAGCAGAACATGCATCAGACGACATGCATGTCTAATAATTATATTTTTTAAAATATTATTTGAATTAAAAATGTATTAGGAGAACTATATTAATAAATATGGTTGATAGTCTATAGGTGTATATCAACCACATTATAAATACACATCAATAAACATTAATATTTATATATTTATATGAACTTTCATATACACTACTATCCATATATATATATATATGAAATGTACATTATTGCACATATTAGTATATTAGTGTATTTAAATCTACATTATTTTTCATTAATGTAATTTAGTGTATGTACATTATTGTTATGTGCACTAATATATATTAATTAAAGTATATTGATGTATAGTAATTTATATTAACGTACATTAATGCACTTGAAAAACCACATTAAAAATATTATTTTGTTTGATATAGCCAAAGGCTTCATTTGTATCTACGAATGAAAAATTTATAACAATAGAAATAACAAGGGATTAATACCAAAAACCATGAGATTTATAATCCCTTGGTTTATAATATAAATCTCTTGGGTTTAATAATAAAATTAACCCAAGGGATTATAAACCTAAGGCAATAAAATTAACCCAAGGGATTAATAATAAAAACCCAAGGAATTATAAACCCAATGGAATAATATTAATACAAGGGATTAATACTAAAAACCTTGAGGTTTATAATCCCTTGGATTTTTACTATTAATCCCTTAGGTTTATTATATCAATTCCTTGGGTTTAATACTAAAACCCAAAGACATTATAAACCAAGGCAATAATATTAACCAAAGAGATAATAAACTAAAGAGCTAAGTTGAAGGCTAGAAATAATATTAAAAAATACTTATTACAATAAAAATATTATTATTATCATTATAATTAATAATAATAATTAATTTATATTAATTATTATTTAATATTAAATGTAATTTATTATTATTTAATTTAAATTATGTAATATAAATAAATTATTTAATAATAATATATATTTGATAATAGTAGTAATATTAATAAATAATAATAATCTTAATAACAATAATTATTTTAAAATAACTATAATAATATTTAATTATTAATTCATTATTAACTATTATTCCATATCATTATTATTAATTAACTAATTAATTAATTATTAATTAATTCACAATTAATTATCAACTATTTATTCATAATATTATTATAAATTAAATATTTAGTTAATTATTAGTAATTAGTAATTAGTAATTATTCATATTATTATTATAAATTAATTATTGATAGTTTGTTTTCCAAGGAGAAAAAATGAAATTTTTGTTAAGGATATAAAAGTTACACAAAAGATGCATTAAGCATTCAAAAATATGTTTGAAGAGCACCCAACATGGCATGCACTCCAGTAGAAACCTGTGTTGGAGAAATCCACAAACAAAGTCTCAAAAAACACATAGTCCAGAACCAAGCCTCTCCACATTTGGAGAAAATGACCCGCACAGTAACACTACAACATCATACGAAATCGACACATGAAGAGCATGTAACAATAACAAAAAAGAAAGTGATTACCGTAAATGGTAACATGCGACAACATGGAGAGTAAGAGACGATGGATCAAAATTGCCTAGTGGAAAAACTTTACTTTGATAGTAGCATATAATAACACCATAAGCAAAAAAGGAACCTATACAGAGCTTATAAATTATATGGCTTGATTTCTGACACACGGGCAATCCCATCTATAGCCTCATAAATGCACCATGAGTTCCAATCCTATTGTATGCCCTCCTTAAAAAGGAGGTATGCATCTGTATTTCATTCCCTTTAAATATGACACAATAATAAGATCAAATGACATATTTAATAGGAATATTTCTTCAGTGATAGGAATCAAAACATGACTTTGACATCTCTGTGTTTTATTGAACCAATTTATGACATTCATGGAATCACCAAAAATTTGAACCTCTAATATCCTCATCTGTATGAGCAAGAAAAAAGGAGTTTTAATGAGAGAAACTCAACGAAATTATTTGTGCCATAACCAATACCCACATTTAATATTTTAGAGACATGTTGTCATTTATGTGAATCACAGGCCCAAAACTACATATATTTTGACCATCTGATGCCCCGTTAAAGTATGCCCAGGAGATGTAATATCCAAAAATGGAATAATGCATTGATACACAAACATAATATTTGTAACACAGGAAATGTACATGTAATTTTATGATCAACACAGATATAGACAGAATAGTTGAGCCATTTTATTCATAGGAGAATATTCAGTTACAACAGTGTACAAAATATGAGGTACTCTAGCCAAAGAGATGGCTTAGAATGACCCTGTAGAGATGTTAAAGTGGGCACTGCGTAACTGGAGAGATGCTGGAAGAAAATATCGTGTTGTCCCCTCAGTAGATAATGAATATATGACTGCAGGATGAAAAGTAAAATGCAAATCTACGGAAATTTGGAGCTCTGATGATGCCAATATTCTATATCTGGGCTCTATGATGGCAACCCAAGATAACCCATAAAGGAAATTCCAGATCTATGAGATTGGAAATTTACCCTCTTGGGGTTTAATCCTTTAACTGCTGGGTTATGCAGATCTAAAGCTAGATCTGATCCAAAGATGGCTACAATATGTTATACCAATATATCTGAGTGTTGAGGGTTGATCCCTCTTTCCTATCTACAAGCTAGGAGCTTGATATCTTGTCTCTACTTCCTCCTCCTTCAAGTTGTAGCAACTTAATATGCAGCTATTATAGAAACTTCATTGTACAAGAGGTAGAGACTCTATTCCTACATAAATATGCTGCAATAAGCTCCAGGCAGATGGAAATAGTGATGGCAAGGTGAGGGGATGATCCCTCACTAGATTACTAGCTGAAATGCTAACAACTTCCCTTCTCCCTTGGATCTACAAGAATAGATTGCACAATTCCTGATGGAAATGCTGGTGCTGGGAGATGAATCCTCCAGCACTGGAAGGTTGATCTTGAAGCTCAAGGTGATAGGATAAATCCTTCACCAGTTCGTCAACTGAAATATTGAAGGACAACCTCCTCCTTTCAAACTGATCTTTAGAAATGTGCAATTTCTGAATCTGGATGTTCTGCAGAAAGTAGGAACAATATGGCACCAATGCCTGATGATGAATCTAGTGCAAATACTCTTCCTTAGAGATCACTCAAAGAATGAGGTGGGATTCTCGCTCAGGAACACCCTGTGATAAACAACACTACAACTTAGCTAAATGACATAATATTGCATGGAGATGTCACCTGAAAAATCCAGATCTAAAAAAATCATACATCAATAATAATCTAAATCATGCCTTCTATGTTTCCTTCATCTTCATTATATAGTTTTTGAACCTTCTCATGCCTTGGCCCACCTCATAACTACGTTGTACATGTGGACATAGGTCTCCATGTTTATTGCGTTGTATCTTCATGATCTCATCATGTATGAATGTATTTATCACCCTCTCCATCACGTGTGCATTTAGTGCACCACTTCCTCCATCATCTCATCATAAATTCTCTATGATATTACATTTGATTCCTTCCAAGATCTTAATTGACTGGTTCAACCTCCATGATCTTTCTCATTAATGAGACATGATCTCCACTCCTTTCACATTAAGTAGCTTCTCCACTACTCCATTATGTAGATCTAGATCTACCATATCCACATACACACATCAAAAGTGGATTTTATTTATCTTCAGGGTTTGTGGGTCCTTCCACCCTCTTATTTACTTAATTAATTAAGTTTATTAAGAACTCTAATAAAACATTCCAATTATCTTGTGGAAAAATTGGGAATATTACAGTCCTCCTCCGCAAAATGTTGCTTGTCCTCAAGCAACGAAAAAAGTGGATGCTACAAAAAACATCCTCCCTTCAAATGGCATCCTCATGTGGAAGGCCTCCGCATCTGTCACAATGTGTCATGCATGTCCAACTCCAAAGTTTCTCCTCTAGAATGTCTAGAATGGCTTCCAACTAAAAAGTTAGATACCCATCCTCATCAATGAATCTCCAAGTGGCAACCATATGATGACCAAATATCTCCTCTACACATGAGATACATAATATGAAGTGGTTCATTCCCAATGTGGAAAGTCCCAGTTCATGAACTATCTCTTCAACCCATGATACATAGAGTAGATTTCATCTATCAATGCTCTCATCATTAGCCATGTTGGCCATGTAGAAATCAAACATCACATCATCATAGTGAAAAACATGAAGTGGATACATATGGGAAAACATAAACAATGTCAAACCATATTCTCCCAATAAAAACCAATGCAGCAAAGCCTTCTGCTACCGTGTTAGATCAACATAAAAAAAAACAAGAGAACCATACTCTCTCAAAAGAAGCCACCGTAACAATGCTTCTTGTTGTCATGCCAAATCTGCATCAATATAGATATGGGATCCATACTCTCTCAATAGAAGCCACTGTTGTAAGGCCTCCTGTCGCCATCCTCTAACAATGTCATGCAATGTATGGGAAGAAATCAATCCATACTCTCCCAATAGTAACCATAGCAACAAGGATTCTTGCTACCACCTTACATCATCATGATGCAGGTCATGGAGCAACAATATAGAAATGGACATGTGAAATGTCCCATAAAAATAATACAAACAAGCTCCCTTATGCCACATCATGTGAGAGTTATACTTTCTCCCAAACCCAAGTACATACATGAACATGAGATACATCCCAAACAGAAATACATGTAAGGACATGAGACATATCCCAAACAAGAGTAAATACAAGGACATAAGATATATCATGTGATGTCCAAACTCTCTCATCAAAAACCAAAGTAACCATTCCTTTTTATTCTACATTCTTCCAGTGATGTGAAAGGCATGAATAAGAAAAATATGACCCATTGAGTTGTAACCATACTCACCCAAAAGCAACCAGTGCAACCATGCTTCTTGCTACCCTGTATCATAGATTTGCAAGTGTTTTGGCAACCCCTTGCTCCATATCATCAACCATACATCCCAATGTAGATGATGGATCTCAATCAGCTAATACTTGGTATCCTCCCATTGTAGGACACCAAACTCCCCAAACTGATGAAGAACTTTTCAATCCATGATATGTTGAAGTGCACCTCCAATGAGATCTCTCCATGAGATCTTCTTCTTGTAAATGGCCCTCCATTCTTCCAATGATGTGCAAGGCATGAATAAGAAAAATATAACCCATTGAGTTGTGACCATACTCACCCAAAAGCAACCAGCACAACCACGCTTCTTGCTGCCCTGTATCATAGATTTGCAATTGTTTTGGCAACCCATTGCTCCATATCATCAACCATACATCCCAATGTAGATGATGGATCTCAATCAACGAATACTTGGTATCCTCCCATTGTATGACACCAAACTCCCCAAACTGATGAAGAACTTTTCAATCCATGATATGTTTAAGTGCACCTCCAATGAGATCTCTCCATGAGATCTTCTTCTCGTAAATGGCCCTCCAAAACCAATAATATTCTGGATCTACTGCAGGTAGAATTTTCTCTTTGAACTGTGAGATGCTCATTGAGAAAATGTCATCTAGAAAGGAGAAAATATTCCGCATCTCAATATGTCTACCATCTATCATCTTTTCCTCCATTGCTTCATTAATGAAGGTTCCATATAATTGCTCCCATAAGGAATGGGTCCCTTTCTTCTCACTGCTGCTCATTAACAACGTTGTAGATCTGCAAGGTAAAGAATGTGCTGTCTCAAAGCAAGGTACAATGTTGAACTCATAGCCAGCCATTGTACATAGGATAATGCTCATCCCATCTTCTGAAACCCTAAAATTCAACTCAAAGGGTTGAATGTAGCTCAAAAATGATGAACTCGGATAGCTTTTCATCTCCTCTTGATTAGATCAAGGGTCCTCTGCACAGTGATATGATGCTGCTCCAAATTAGCATGTCTTTCTAACCCTTGGTTATGCATTGGCTTTGATGGCATATTCCCATAAGTTTCAATAAGAGATACTGAAAAAATATGAGATAGAAGTGGATGCATACCATGGATCAACTGAGATTCAGAAACATATTGCAAGGTTACAGGAGCTTCCTCTTCCGGTGCAATGATCTCTCCAACTACCGGTAAGTGTAATGGCTACACTTCTACAAGTGTACCAGTGCTGGTATATGTCTCCTCCTCATCATCCATCTCATGAGTAATTCATTGGGCTCCAAATATCAAGAACTCAAGACCATCTTGAAAAGATGCAAGTGATCCTCCTCTTGATGTAAGCACATCTGCAGCGGGTGGTGATAGAGGCTCCTCCTTTTGAGTGATAATGAGAACATATTCCCTTGAATCTTCATGCACTATCCCCTTGATGATGGGAGATGTCAATATGTGAGATGTATCTATTTTCTTTCTACCATATCTCTTCTTCAGTCTTTGCATAAATTATACATAAGAAGACACTTTCATGTGTGACAAGTGACTGAACCACCAATTTCTTGCTTCACCATCAAGGTGAAGTGTTGTAAACTCCACAACCTCTCTTTCTGATATAGGATATTTCAAAAAGAATGTAAATAATTCTTCCCTCCAAGGCCTCAATGTGCTTGTGGGAGATCCATCAAATCTAGGCAAGGATAATCTATGCCTCTTTCTTCTATTACTGCTTTTCGATTTCCTCTCTTCTTTGAGTTGTAGAAATTGTTGGAGAGAGAGATTATCCTTCAATGCTCTAGGTTGTGACTTGTATTCAGACATTTATTCACTTAGGGTCTAATGCTCCAAGCCTTCATCATATTCAGACCAATCCTATTTCTCAAATAAAATGGATATAGTGGAATAATGTGAAGCTCTTTTCTTCTCCAGTCTTCTTTGTTGCTAAAAAGAAGTGTAGGGACCTTCTTCATCTTCAAACCTTCTTGAGGTTTCTATTTTCCTTTCTCTTCTTGTTTCATTGATATCCTTAGAGATATCCTTCATAGAACTAAAGGAAGATGAGGAAAAACTTAATCCCTCCATAGTATATCTCTACTATCTACTTTTCTTATGTTGTCAAAATTTCCACAAGCTGAGCCAAAGATCATGCTCCGATACCACTGTAATATCCCAAAATGGAATAATGCATTGGTACACAAACATAATATTTTTAACACAGGAAATGTACATGTAATTTTATGATCAACATAGATATAGACATAATAGCTGAGCCATTTTATTCATAGGAGAAGATTCAGTTACAACAATGTACAAAATACGAGGTAATCTAGCCAAAGAGATGGCGTAGAATGACCCTGTAAAGATGCCAAAGTAGGCACTGCGTAATTGGAGAGATGCTGGAAGAAAATACTATGTTTTCCCCTCAGCAGATAATGAATATATGATTTTAGGCTGAAAATTGAAATGCATATCTATGGAAATCTAGAGCTATGATGATGCCAAGATTCTAGATCTAGGCTCTATGATGGCAACCCAAGATAACCCAAAAAGGAAATTCCATATCTATGAGATTGGAAATTTACCCTCTTGGGGTTTGATCCTTTGACTGCTAGGTTATGCAGATCTAAAGCTAGATCTGATCCAAATATGGCTGCAATATGTTATACCAACATATCTAAACCTTTAGGGCTGATCCCTATTTCATATCTACAAGTTAGGAGCTTGAGATCTTGTCTCTACTTCCTCCTACTTCAAGTTGCAGCAACTGAATATACAACTGCTATAGAAACTGCATTGTACAAGAGGGAGAGACTCTATGCCTACTAAAATATGTTCTAATAAGCTCTAGGAAGATGGAAATAGTGATGGCAAGGTGACAGGATGATCCCTCACTAGATTACTAGCTGAAATGCTAGCAGCTTCCCTTCTCCCTTGGATCTACAAGAATGGACTGCATAATTCTTGATGGAAATGTTCTTTTTGGGAGATGAATAATAGATGGCTTGATGCCTGATATAGATCTGAAGCACTAGAAGGCTGATCTTGAAGCTCAAGGTGATAGGATGAATCCTTCACTAGTTCCTCAACTGAAATATTGAAGGACAACGTCCTCCTCTAAAATTGATCTTCAGAACTATGAAATTTTTGAATATGGATGTTCTGCAGAAAGTAGGAACAATATGGCACCAATTCCTGATGATGAATGTTGTGCAAATACTCTTCCTTAGATATCACTGAAGGAAAGAGGTGGTATTCCTGATCAGGAACACCCTGTGCTAAACAGCACTGCAACAAAGCTAAACGACATAAGATTGCATGGAGATGTCACCTGACAAATCTAGATCTAAGTATATCGTAAATAAATAATAATATAAATCATGCCTTTTATGTTTCCTTCATCTTCATTATATAGTTTGTGAACCTTCTCATGCCTTGGCCCACCTCATAATTGCGTTGTACATGTGGACATAAGTCTCCATGTTGACTGTGCTAGCTCTTCATGACCTCATCATGTGTGAATGTACTTATCACCCTATCCATCATGTGTGCATTTAATGCACCACTTCCTCCATCATCTCATCATAAATTCTCTATGATATTACATTTGATTCCTTCCAAGATCTTAGTTGACTGCTTCAACCTCCATGATCTTTCTCATTAATGAGACATGATCTCCACTCCTTTCACATTAACTAACTTCTCCACTACTCTATTATGTAGATCTAGATTTGAAAAATCCACATACACACATCAAAAGTAGATTTTATTTATCTTTGGGGTTTGTGGGTCCTTCCACCCGCTTATTTACTTAATTAATTAAGTTTATTAAGAACTTTAATATTCCAATTATCTTGTGGAAAAATTGATAATATTACAGGAAATATCATGATTTATCTATTTTTTGCTTATATTTATGTTTATTCGAAGAGTATCATTTGAAGGGAGCATGGAGAGGATCGACACACATTTCCCCGCTATCAGTGATTGGGAAGAAGTTGAATCTATGAATATACCTTTATTTCTTTCTAGCCAAAGACCCCATGAGATGATAAGCAGGATATATAAATATATAATTAATTATTATTACTTATTAATTAATAATAATAATTATTACTATAATAATAAATATCATGATTAATAATAATAATAATGAGTATTATTATTATTGTTAGAAATATTATTATTATTATGACAAATATTGTCTCAATATGATACTCATCGTCAACCATCCTCAGACATGGTCATCCATGGTCAATCATGGTCAACCATGTTCGAACGATACTTTGTCACAAAGAGTGTGTTAATATTAAAATCAACCATGGTTAAGCATGGTCAACCATGGTTTATAAATTATTCGTGGTTAATAATGAATTATTATTAAATAATAATATTTATTGTTAAATATTGAGACAATATTTTTTGTAATGCGATGGTGGACCATTGTTGAGACAATGATTGATTGTCATATTGAGACAATCTTTGTCATAGTGTGACGTTGGACTATGGTTGAGACAATGATTGATTTTGATATTGAGACAATCCTTGTCACAATGTGACGATGGACCATGGTTGACTATGGTTGAATAATCTTAAACCCAAGGGAATCATATTATAACCCCAAGCTATATAAACCCTTAGATAAATATTATAAACACTAAAATAAATATGGTTGACAATGGTTTATTTTTATACTGAGACAATCCTTGACATTAGACCATGGTTGAACATGATTTATTTTCAAATCGATAGAATATTTGTCACATTGCAACATTGGACCATGGTTAACCATGATTGATGTTATAAAAAATGGTTGATCATGATTGATATTATCAAACCAAGGGAATAATAAACCATAGGTACTGATACTAAAAACCAAAGGGATTATAAACCTAAGGGAATTTTGAGGCCTTGGAATTCCTTTGCTAAAACATGGGGAAACCCACCCGGTCCGGACCTTAAAGCAATTCCTTTTTCGTTCATTATAGTGGCTCCAACTGGGGATAATGGACCAGTTTCCAAATAAGGATGATTTTAAGGGTGTTGTGAATATAACATGCAAATGGATAATGATTTTAATCTATATGCATCTATCTAGATTATTAATATAATATATACCCGAGGTGTTTTTCCTTTATGCGATCTAAAATGATATCTTTAAACGATCATTAATATAGATCATTTAATAGTCGAAAGAGATGAAAATTACGTAAAATAATTCTTCTAACAAAGTAGTTTGTATAGAAGAGTTGTAAAAGAAATATCACATTTATCAGTGTGATTACATATTCAATAAGAAACCATAGCTAAACATTAGAACAGAAGTGCATGTAATATTTATATGTGATAATGTTTCAAATATATAATTCAATAAAAAGATAATTGTCAATCTATAAAGTAAAACTTAATACAAGTGAATATAAGTACCATATGCACGAAGTTCTACTCATGTAAACTGACAGCAATGAATCCGCCCGTTCTCACTTTCAAGCAATTTAAAGAGTACAGTAGTGCATCATCAGTTAAATAGCTTTAATTGTTCAAAGATAACAGAATGTGTTCCATTAATACATCAAAGCACTCACAAACTTACAATAGTGCATTCTTTGCAAATGTTTTTGACAAATTTCTGGACCCTTATCTAAATGCATGAGAAGGGTTTAAATACTAAACTAACTATAAACTAAAATAGATTATTAAAAAAATATAGAGGAGGTTTCAAACAACCTTCCTCAGAAAGCAAACTTAAACTACAATCTAGGAAATTAAAATAACAATTATGATTTTATGAGTCCCGCCCTTCTTTCTGAATGTGGTCACAAAGTTGGAAAATATCTAACATTGCTTTGAGCTGAGCTGGTTGCGATATCCTTGATCAGATTTGTCCCTTGAAAATAACATTTGAAATTGCTGATTGGGATCTCTTTGTTGAATCTGTAAGAGACTGCATAGTTTGATGCTGATGATAAGGTTTGATAAAAAAGTTCCAGTAATTTCCCTGATCAAACTTATTTACCTTTTTAATCATTTCCTCCTGTGTACCTGCTCTCTGCTTCCACTGTGTTTCTACCTATCTTGTTTCTAAAAACACATCAGACGTGTTTTCCTTAAGAAGTTATGCTTTAGATAGTTGCTTACATATAGATTCAATAATCTCACTTGATATTTTGGATGTCTTTGCTGCTGATTTCTCTACCTTTTTCATTTGTGCTTCCCATTCTATGAATAGAATTTCTTTGTGAAGCTTATCCACTTGAGGTAGATTAGCTTGCTTTCCTGAATCTAAAACTTGCGATTGAATGTTCTCTTCAATTTTCTTCTCAAGTCTTTCACATTCAAGTTTCTAAATTGGTATCTGCTGGATCATTATTTTACTTGAATCACAATAAGAATCAATCATAGAAGCTTGATGACAAAACACTTCTTGTTCTTTCTTTAACTTAGTGTTTAAATCAAGTGCTTCTTTGATAAATTTCTCTAATTGTGGTTGACTATGTAACTTAGTCATTGCTATTTCCAGCTGTGCTTGTTTTTCATTAATCTCTGTCTGATGCTGAAATTTGAGGCTTTCAATCTCTTTATGAAATTGGGCTGTGTTTACTTTGACTTGCTCACTGGAATTGGATTTCTCTTCATTCAACAAATTCTCTAGTTCTTGTACTCTGGCTTCCTTTTGTTTTAACAACACTCTAACCTTAGTAGCTTTATCAAGAGTAGCAGTAGCATATGCCCCTGCATACTGTGATAATTTGGTTAGATGTTCATTAGGATCATATAAGGAATCTCTCCATAGTACATCAACCGATTCATCTGTAGGCTTTGGAGTCGTTTCATCAATTCTTCTTCTTTTGTTTCTTTTAACTACAGCCTTGTAATTAGGACTGTAGAAAATATCTAATGAAGGAATATCTTCAATCTGTAGAACTATCTAATATGTAGGCTAGGCTGGTATGATTTCTTTATCATGCATTGTTGGAACTCTTTGTAGTGGATTAATAGTTTCCACTATCTTCTGTGAGTGTTCAGGTTTCTAGAAACTTGTCGCTTGATCAGTATTGGGATTTTATTTAGCAGTTTATATTGCTTCAAAAAACTCCTCCCATTGATTTATAAGATCTTTTTCTTGTGGTAAATTGGACTGATCTAGCATGTTGTTACTATGCTGAACTGCTTGGAAATTTGATTCTATCCCATTATTTCTTGTTTCCTCTAGCATCTCTATCTCATGAATGACTCGGTCAATTGTCTTTTTTGAATTTTCCTTTTTAGATTCGGATTCATTTTCAGAGTGATCTGAATTATCAGATTGTTGCTACGACTGACCTGATTCATCTTCAGACATGTCTTTTATTTCATCATCCAGGCTGACACTTAGAGTGTGTTTGTTGTCATCTTCAATATTTAACAAATTTAGAGGGAATTTCTCTAGTCTCTTGTTTCTTTATGCTTGAAAAACTTCAACATCCTCTTGACTTAGTTGACTAGATGCATACTTGATAATATCTGAAAAATTTTCCCTGCCCTGGAAGAGATCATCAAATCCATCTTCCTCCTTTACAAAAGGCTTCATCTTGAGATCTGTGATGTAATTTTTAATTACATCATTTGGATCATATAATATTTTCGGCATTACTGCCAATCTTAATAAATGAATTTTGGAAACTTCCTTGTAAGTATGGCCGATGTTAGACAATGTAAAGGTGCCACATTGTGCAGGGTAATTAGGCCAAATAGCCTTTCTAGCGTCCTTCAGTTGTTTCGTAACACCATTAACAAGTTGATAGGCTATTTCTTTTGCAAGTAACTTATCAGAAACATAATAGGGTAAAACATGGAGAGAAGCATAACTCCTGAATACTCTAATATATGTAGAATTCTTTTCGGCAAACCATCTAGCTAATGGAAGAATGTATGCATTCGCTTCTTTAGAAACCTTAGGAGCCTTTTTGTTAAAAACCATTATATGTATAGGCAATATGATTCCATAACAGATTTTATAGAAGTGTAAGTGGAAGTATGAATCCCAGAGTTCTCTGTGGTAAATGTGGATTGGGGTAGGGTCCTTGGTAGTCCATTTCCATCCCATGGTGGAAAAACTGGAAGCAAAAGACATAACATCCATGACATAGGCAGACATATAAAAGTGAGGTATTTTTCTGAATGAAATACTTATTGTATTTCTATATTCGGTTATGTGCTTCCCTAGGTTATTAGATAAGATGTCTGCCCAATTTAAAATAGATGAATTGACGATTGCGTCAATCAGGGGAACCCAGTCCCTTGAAAATCTAGTGCTATCCAGTTTGGAAAATAATCTACATAACATACCAGTAGCATTTAACAATAAGGATTATGAATTTGGGAAATTGGGTATGTACCAAACTTATCTTGCTTCAATTTCCCCTGATTATCCTTCCATTCTTGGATGAATTTGATAAGGTATGGATGTTCTCCTCTAAAATTATGCAAATAGTCTTTGTCATATTTCTGCTGCGGGGGTGGTAGATGGTACATTTCTATTAAATTTTTTCTCTAAAATAACCCATAGTTTCTCCCTTCGAATTCTTGAACATTCTATCTTCAGTGTTTAAGTGGTCAATTGCCCACTTAACCATGTCTTTATAAGGAAGACTCTTTGGTCTGGTAGCTATCTTGTGAATGTATGAGCATGCAACATCAAAAAAGAGTTGCGTCGAAGGTAGAAGAAGTGGTTGTCGATGAAACTTTGTTTATGTAATGTTCCAAAATTTTATGACAATAATTTGGAACATTAATTTTTATAATTTCACCTAGGAGGAGAATAAATGCTTAAGGAAACCCATTTCATAATAAAAACCTCAATAAAATCCCTCTAAGTATGAAAGGGGATCATCTTTGGAGCTGGTTTTCACACCCTCATGTGTGAACAAGGATATTTGCAAGGAGACTTGGTTAATTTGACCAAGTCAACAGTGATGCCATAGGAGGAGTGGCTTACTTAGGAAGCCAGCGCAGTGTGAATGAGGAAAGGGACATTTGGTGGAGGAAACCATAATGGATGGGGCCCATGGAGAAAGAGCTTTAATTTGTTTAAAAGGAGGACAAGGCAACCATTGTTTCTCATGCTTATGATTATTCATCTCATTGTCTTGTGAGACAATTGTGCATTCTTTGCTGCTTAGAAATAATTTCCGGAGGAATTCCTATTTAGGATTCCTTCTCCTTCTTGACAGGTCTCTTGAGGGATTTTTCTTCATTTTCCTCACATCCAGGCTTGAGGCCAAGCATCCTCCATCAAGACAGCGTTATTTCTGCAACAGATTAACACTATGTTGCTGGGTGTTGCAGTGAGGGTTCACTACACCATCTCCTTCAGCTATTTTTCAGAAGAGAAGTATCTCTTTCCTTTGGAATATCAGTTTTGAGGCACCTCGGAGCTTATTGCAGATTTTGGAATCAAGGCCAACTCATTCTCTTGCCCTACAACACAGTTTCATTTAGTGACTGCGTTATTCTAGAGGAGCATTTGCAGTAGGGCTTTGCAGATACATTTGGAGGGGAAGATCTTTGGTGAAGGGATAAAACTTTCACTTGAAAGATCCATTGGAGGAGGCATATTCAGTTTGAGCATCAGATTCAGCCATCTCCATCCAGTTCTATTTTTGAGTTGCTGCAGCTACCCAGAAACTCTGGCATTTTGCAGATTTTGTATTTTATTGCCAATCCTTCCAGGATTGACATGAGGTAGTCTTTGGGAGCTGATATCTTCACTCTCATTGTTATATTGGGCCATACATTTTTTTATCTATGTATTTGACATATGTAGCATGAATTTGCTCTATAAAACTGCGTTTTCATAGCTTGGTATGCATTGTCATGTATCTTGGTTTGGTCATGTATCTTGTACTTGTTTCTTGAGGCTGAGCATTGCCTATCTTGAGTGACCTTTTCCTCAAGATCTTGTATTCATTGTTACTGCTATTATTTAATGAGAAGGTTATGGATTTCTCTCATGTTTTTATGAGTGAGTGTTGCTGCTGCACCATTATTGTGCTTGCTTATTGCTGGAGCTCCAAATTTAGAATATCTTGAGATATTCTCATTGTTGTAGCAATTTCCTGAAAAAGGAACATTACAGTGGTATCGGAGCATGATCTTTGGCTCAGCTTGTGGCTTCAAGCCAAAGTGCTAAATCCTTGAAGGGGAATATTTCAAACTCTATAGACAGAGTTTGCAGATGGCCAGGTAGCCTCTGGATCTCATCCTTTTTCAAAGGTGACATATCTAGTAAATGCCCCTGCAGTCAATCTCTGGAATAGAGCTTTGATATTCCTAAAGAGGGAATCTTACAGGCCCATGGATCTTAGCCATCATATCAGAAAGAGAGAAGATGAAGACTCCATTATATGGAGAAAAGAGGGAAGGAAACCTTGCAAAGCTTCTTCCAAGATCCTTACTGAGCATTCATGAAGAATTTGAGAAGATAAGGAGGGAGATTTGTATAGGATATCCAAGAGGGTTTGAAATTGAGTCAAACTCTAGATTTTCTTGTAGGGGATGTAAGCATGAAACTACACCCTATGATATAAAACGCAGTCACATGGCCAAATTTTCCATGAGAAGAGAAGAAGAAGAAGAAATGAGGAAGAAAGGAACTCTTAGAGGTTTCTTGCATGAGTATGAATCTCAAACCCAGAGGTTTAGAGATCATATTACTTTCCTAGAGTTTTGCAAGATCATGGTGAGGAGGAGAAAGTAGCATGATGAATATAGATTTCTTCTATCTGTCTTTTATGGTTCTCCTACTTGTTTAGCCAAGTCTTGGATTGAAGAGCTAGACACATTTTTCCAGCAGCATCATATTCCTGAGGATGAAGCCATCAGAGTAGCAGCACTACACTTGGGAGGTAAAGACTATGCATGGTGGTTATTTGAGTCTTTTTCTTTGAAAAATGCAAATACCTCTTCATATGAAATATTCATTAGAACTTTGATGAAGAGATTTGATAGGAGGAATTCGGAAATGCATGTAAAGGGAAAAACACATTCAAACAAACAAAACCCTTGCATGTGATGGAGGAAACCATAGGCTCAAAAACATTTCAGAAATCCATGAAGGAGGCTGATATCTTGCATGATGCTTATTTAGAGGCAAGATCTTCATTTTTGGCATAAGGAGGCAAAGGGATCTCTTTTTCAAAAGAGGATCCAATCATTGGAGAGTTTCCCAATCATGTTGAGGGCAACAACGCTGTCAATTCTAGAGTTGATCTAGTACCTCATGCAGAGGAAGGAGGAGCCCTTGCTCTAAATAGAGGGATTCTTGCATCTTGGCAAGAAGGTCCCCAGGATCTCATTCATGAAGGTCCAAGCACAATCAATGAGCAGCATGATTGTGTAGCATTTCAGCTGGAAGGAGAAGGAAGGAAGGAAGAGAAACATCAGTTGATGAGAGGCACACACCCTTCTCTATTTCAGAGAGCTAGTGAAAAGAGGAGGAAGATTGTATTGCACTGTGAAAGCAAGGGAAAGATTTCCCAACCATATGTGCAGTCCACTCTTGACATAGATGTCTCACTGCATAGAGGCATTCCACCAGGGAGGCCACCTGATCTATCATTGATGAGAGACATTTTGTTTTTGAATTCACCACTCTTGTATTTCGGAGAGGTGAAGGGTTTGGAGAAGAACTTTGGCATGAGGGATGTCAAAGTAGCAGACAACAGCATGAGGAAAGCTACACATGCCAAATCACCAGCATTGTCTCTAAAGAGGATTGATCCTTACTAGAGATCGCATCTCTTAGTCGAGTACTCCAAGGATCTTGGTGCATGCATGACTATTGATGACTCGGAGAGAGATGACAGATACATAGTAGATGATATGGTCATCCGTTCACTTGGTAGAGTCTTCTCGACTAGAGATTCTAGTCTCAAGGAGAAGCTATTGCATGCAGCATGTGAGGACTTCTCTTCCATGCATTTTGATGCATATATTTCCTTGGCAGAGGAGTTCATTTGGGAGGGCATCCAGCAGGACATACATTAGCATATGGAGAGATGCATAGCCCAAATGATGATGGTGAGGATGTCACAACCACCTTCCTACTCATTGGGAGTAAGGGAGTATTTTCAGTTGAGCCATTTCAGCTCAAGTCTTCGAGTACATGATGGAGAATGTACAATTTTACTTTATGTTTTGTACTTCTTGTCTTTTTATGAGAAGGATATTGTACCAAGGAGGATTGTTCCTTCTTACATTTTGTATTATGATGTACTTGAAGCCATTTGCAGCATTGATATTGGCTATCTCCCTGGTGATTTGTGGGGAGAGCCACATGATTTTTCGGTGTGCACCATTGATACCCTTTTGTACTTTCATGTTCACATCTTGTAGGATGATTGTGGTAGAAACAAGTGGCTAGAGGAGCACTTGTTTTTGTTTGACTTGATGTAGGCAGGGCATGCACTATGTGGGTTCCTTGTATGGGGCCTTGATCAACTTTCTAGTTTTCATTTGGCAACTTATTCTTATTGTACTATGCTTCCATGTATTGCTGATATGTTTATATTTATGGGGATCTCTACTGGGAGAGTGGGCTTAGGATTGAGGATGCCCATTGGGAGCATGATTCTCCTTACTATACATGTTGTACATTTCAGGAGAAACCATGGGCCAACCATGAGGGCCACATTACATTTCTTTCCTTCTTGTGGGAAAGACCACTTGAAGACCTTGAGGAGGCACTCCATGGATCATAAGGAGATGGATGAGTTAGCATGGTCAACTCTTTCCCCTTTGAGGATGAGGGGAGACTCATATATGAGCCACTCCATTTATATGAGCAAAACATATGGTGAGAGTATTGTTGATTTACATGATGATTTGTCTATATATATGCATCTCTTAACCATACATGTGCAGGGATTTTCTCAAAGAAGGGATATTCTTCCTTCTATATTTGATGGTCTACATGAGGCCATTATGGGTGATCACTCCCTAAGTGGATATGGGGAGGATATTTCTCATGGAGAATGTACTCACATTGCACATTACATCCATCACTTTCTCCAAATTTGTGAAGAGATCGGGGCAGCAAGCAAATGGTGGGGAGGCCACCCATCATTTTATTTTCTATGGCAGTGGAGAGTCAAACTGCGTTGGCTACATTTGAGGGACCATTTTCCTTCTCCTTTACTACACATGGAAGCTAGTATGATTCTCCTTATGGTTCCCTTGATTGATATTGCTGGAAATTTTCTTGGGAGCATGATTGGAGGAGAGACACATTGGGTGGATGTGTCCTTGGAGGGAGAAAAATCCCACACACTTTGCACTACATATTCTAAAGGGAGCATGGGAGATGGTATGGCCACTACAGTAGCTCATTTGATTCTTTGTGAGGTGAGCCATATGAGGAATGATATGCCATATGATGATGACATCCAACTCATCATATATGGAGAGACTTGGGCCATCATGATTTGCAACGTTGGAGGAGAGGTCCTTGGGGATCTAGTATTCATCTTCCCACTTGAGGGAAAGTATTTTGCAGCCCAGGATCAAACATTTCTCTACACTTATTATGAGTGGAGAGAAGGATAGCGTGGGGTAGGCTAGATTGTCTATCATGAGCATATTTTCATCCCACCTACTTTGCCGGAGCCAAAGGTGGAAGACAGTTTCTAGGACTTGCCTAGTTGGGAGGTAACTCATTTTTCATGGATGATTGCTTGGGGGATGGAGGATCCACATGAGGAAGATGTTCCTCAAAAAATTATAGAGTCCATGCCTTGAGGAGGGGCTTTCCAGTTCTATCCTTGCAGTTGCTTGGGGACAAGCAAAATTTGGGAGTGGAGGACTGTAATGTTCCAAAATTTTCCGACAATAATTTGGAACATTAATTTTTCTAATTTCACCTAGGAGGAGAATAAATGGGTAAGGAAACCCATTTCATAATAAAAACCTCAATAAAATCCCTCCAATTATGAAAGGGTATCATCTTTAGAGTTGGTTTGCACACCCTCATGTGTGAACAGGGATATTTGCAAGGAGGCTTGGTTAAGTTGACCAAGTCAAGAGCGCTACCATAGGAGGAGTGGCTTACTTAGGAAGCCAGCGCAGTGTGAATGAGGAAAGGGAAATTTGGTGGAGGAAACCTTAATGGATGGGGCCCATGGAGAAAGAGCTTTAATTTGTTTAAAAGGAGGAAAAGGCAACCATTGTTTCTCATGCTTATGATTATTCATCTCATTGTCTTGTGAGACAATTGTGCATTCTTTGCTGCTTAGCAAGAATTGCCGGAGGAATTCCTATTTAGGATTCCTTCTCCTTCTTGAGAGGTATTTTGGGGGATTGATCTTCATTTTCCTCACATCGAGGCTTGAGGCCAAGCATCCTCCATCAAGATAGCGTTATTTCTGCAGCAGATTAACACTGTGTTGCTGGGTGTAACAATGAGGGTTCACTACACCATATCCTTTAGCTATTTTTCAGAGGAGAAGTCTCTCTTTCCTTTGGAATATCAGTTTGGAGGTATCCTAGAGCTTATTTCAGATTTTAGAATCAAGGCCAACTCATTCTCTTTCGCTACAGCGCAGTTTCATCTAGTGACTACATTATTCTAAAGGAGCATTTGCAGTAGGGCTTTGCAGATACATTTGGAGGGGAAGATCTTTGGTTAAGGTATCATACTTTCACTTGAAAGATCCATTGGAGGAGGCCTATTCAGTTTGAGCATCAGATTCAGCCATCTCCATCCAGTTCTATTTTTGAGTTGCTACAGCTACCCAACAACTCTGGCATTTTGCAGATTTTGTATTTTATTGCCAATCCTTCCAAGATTGACATGAGGTAGTCTTTGGCAGTTTATATCTTCACTCTCATTGTTATATTGGGCCATACATTTGTTTATATATGTATTTGACATATGTAGCATGCAGTTGCTCTATAAAACTGCGCTTTCAAAGCTTGGTATACATTGTGTAGCAGTGGTTTGGTCATGTATCTTGTACTTGTTTCTTGACGCTAAGCATTGCATATCTTGAGTGACCTTTTTCCTCAAGATATTTTATTCATTGTTGCTACTATTATTAAATGAGAAGGCAATGGATTTCTCTCATGTTTTTATGAGTGAGTGTTGGTGCTGCACCATTATTGTGCTTGCTTATTGCTGGAGCTCCAAATTTAGAATATCTTGAGATATTCTCCTTGTTGTAGCAATTTCCAGAAAAAGGAACATTACAGTTTATCACCCTTGGTCCTTCACTTTTAAAAATTTTATACATTTCCTCCCATGTCAAACTACCACAATATTTATTGCAGATGATATCTAAAAATAATGGAGACATATCTGTGTCTTTAGTGGACGACACCTGAGAAATTTCTTTATCCTTTTTGCTCATTTCTCTCTTCTTCAATCTGTTAACTGGATTCCTAAAAGCAGAGCGAATTTTTACAAGTATGGAGTATCAAAGAGACAAATCTATCATTTATTTCAAACATACGCAAGAAGATATTAATCTTATTAAAATATAACATCAATCATCATTCATAATCTCTGAATTAATATTTTATATTTCTCCACACGTAAAATCTATCAATCACTTTAAAGCCATTAAGATCTTAAATTTCATTTTGACATGACACAAGTTGTTTTACACGCTTGATCTATTAAATGGCGTCGGTGCGCATATCGCAAATTATAACTTATAACCATTCGTAATACTTACCCTTAAAGGCTGCGAAATGTGATCTGCACAAATCGTAGATCACAACTTTTATAGGATAACTATTTAGCGTATGTTATAAGTTGAACAAAATGCAAATTGCATTTTTTTATAAAACTGAAGTGACTGCAATGGCCGAATGTTTTATATTAATTTTTCTATTTCCTGTCGGGTCCGCGGAGTCGCAACTTATATCATTTTTCTTTTAATGTTTTTTGATTGATTACGTGAAGTGTGGCACGATAAAGTAAATATAATAGTGATTGAAGTTATTTTACAAAGTTTTAAATCATATCTTTAGACAAATTTGAGCGCATATCGCAGTTCGCATATTTTAAGTTTTATGAGTCTTTTGAAATTCATAAGATATGTGATTTGCGATGTGCTAAAAAAGAATAAGGCAGAAAAAGAAAATATTTATTTTCTAAGATTTTTTTTTTGTTTTAGGAAATTTAAAAGAATTTCCTATTCATTTCTAAAGGGTCCCTATTTATAAAAATAAATGGGGGGTTTTTGTATAGCACAACAATTGGCGATTCACTTGGGTGAACCAGATATCTTTGATAAAAAAATTTGGCATTTCTAAGCTTTTTGAAAATAAATAGTTATAGGAATTAAATTTTTGAATAAATAATATCTTACTAAGCAATGAAAGTTTCTCTTATTCACTATTCATAAGAATTCCTCTTTTAAAGATATAAGTATGAAATCTATATCAGTCCTTACTCAGTTTAAAAAGATAAAGTAGGTGGCCTTTATAGATCAGCTTTATAAAAATTTACTCTTTTATCATAGATAGAGCCTCTGTTCCAATAGGCAATTTAAGCTTTTGGAAGGGTTACCTTTTATCCATAAATTATTCATTGTCCCATCCAGTATTTCTTATAATTTTTAGAAGTAAATTATGATCTTTGAGAATTTTCTTTTATATATATTTTTTATTTTTATTTACTTAAAAAGCCATTGTCTTGGCTTGGTAACCAAATGATGTCAATGCCACTCACTAGTAGTAATTAAGCTAATCAAGATGGCTCTTGATGAGACCCCTTGTCGTTTTGATATAATCTCAAGTCATTACCCTGTTTTGGTAGACAGTATTGGTAATGTCAGTTTAACTATTTCCTTATGAACATGGTAAGCAAGTTCGTGATGAGACTTATTATATTTTAAGTTTTTTCTTCTAATCATATATTTTTTGTTTTCATTTGTATTCATTTTGAAAAATTATAAGATTTTCCAGATGGGATGAAACATTGGTCTTTTTAAGGTTCTGGATGATAATGTCGAGTTTCAGATTTCTTTTTTGTAAATAGGTCTTTACTATGTTAAAGTTTCTTTTCTTGACTGATAAATAGAATTTTCATGCTACATAAATATGAGAGTTCATCAAAGAATAACTGATTTCTGTGAAAATCCATTTTTCAGAAAGATAAAATCAATTTGTCTTTTTAAATCTTTCGATTTTTCTTCCTTAAACATTTTTCATTTTTTATAAGCGAAAAGAAAAATCAAAAGAAAATAATCTAAGATTAGATTTGAAAAGCCAAATATTAATACTAAGCAACTTTTATTTTAAAATAAAAAAGAAAAAGACACTAATATACAAGGATAGAAGGGGTTACCTCCTATGAGAAATATTTTTTTAAAATTTTCCCATTAATAGGCAAAGAATCCTTTTTGCCTGATAAATCTTGTAATAGAAGTGTTGATGGGCCTATTTCTTCAATTATTTGAAATGGACCTAGCGAGAGCTTTTGAAACTTCGTGTGTTTACCTTTTTCCTCATGTGCTTTGTCCCATTTCAATACCAAATCACCAATTTGAAATTTTTTTGGAATGAGAGAAGTTGAATCAAATGAGTCTTTTTTTATTTGTTGATGATGAAAATGAGTTTTTTTGGCTTTTTCTCTTTCTTCTTCTAACTTCAGAATTTCACCTTGTCTAAGTTGTAAAGAAGAAGTAGGATTTTCGTCAATGAATTGAACTAAGGAAAGATATGGAATAACTACATTGGTGGAAAGTACCACTTCTTTTCCATATACAAGATTGAATGGAGAAATACCAATAGAAGCTTTTTGAGTTATTCAATCTTCCCAAAGAGAAAAAATTAATGACTTATGCCAATTTCTTTGATTCTGATCAACGGTTCTTTTGATTATTCTAATCAGATTTTTGTTTGTAGATTCTGCTAAACCATTTCCTTATGGATAATAATTTGCAGAATATTTTAGTTTAAAACCTCTTTTAATCACAAAATTTATCATAGTAGTTCCAAAGAAATAAGATGCATTATCAAACATCAAAGCAGTAGGTAAGCCAAACCTGGTTATGATATTTTGGTCAATGAAATCGATGATATTATATGAATTAGCTACTCTTAATGGAATTGCTTCCACACATTTGGTAAAGTAATCTATAGATGTGAGAATATATCTATGTTCTTTGGAAATGTCAGGAACAATCTCACCAATTATATCTAATCCCCATTTCTCAAATGGTTGTTCAATATTGACTAGTTGTAATGGGAATTCTGGCTTTCTTTGTTTTCCAGATGTACTTTGGCGTACTTTACATATTCTTGAATATTCATGGGAATCTTTGAAAAGTGTAGTCCAATAGTAACCCGCATGCAGGATATTATGTGCTGTTGTATTTCATCCAAAATGTCCTCCGGCTAGTCCATCATGGAGTTCCTGCAAGACCTTCTTTGCTTCAGATTTTTCTAAGCATTTTAGAAGTAAAAAATCGAAATTTGTTCTAAATAACACATAATTTACTAACTCATATTGTTTAGATTTTAATCTAAGAGCTCGTTTTGTCTTATAACTGAGATTATTTGGAGCATATCCATTTTTGAAATAAAATATAAGATCTACATATTGTGAATCTGAATCATTGAGGCTTACCTCTGATATTTTCACATTACCTGAATCTTCTTCTGCTGACAAATGTGATGCTCCTGCAAGAATTCTGCAAAAAACTTGACCTCTAATGATTTTAGAGGGTTTTATTTCTACATCATACTCTTGTAATGCAGTTACCCAGTTAGCTCTTTTTTCTCCTAATTCTTTCTGCATCAACATTTGTCTTACTACAGAAAATGGAACTATGATTTTCATATGAGACTTTAGGAGAAAAGGTCTAAAATGTTTTATGGCTTTAAAACTAAAAATGTTTGTTTTTCAACAGATGTGTAATTCAGTTCTGCACCTTGTAAATTTGAACTAAAGAATGATATCGATGCTTCTATTTTTTGGTCATTCAACCGTGTTAAAACAACTACATATGATGTATCTGATGAAAAAGTGTATAATGTAAGTGGATTAAGAAAATTGCGGTTAGTCAGGAATGGAGCATTAACAATTGACTGTTTAATCAATTCAAATGGTTCTCTTTCATTATGTCCCCATTTGAAGACAAAAAATTTCTTAATCATGTTCTGCAATGGTAAAACTATTTGAGAAAAATCAGGGACAAATCTCTTAACAAAATTAATTTTCCCAAGGAAATATTGCATGGTTTTCTTGTTATGAGGGAAAGTAATTCGTTTAATTTCACCAACTCTTTAGGATCAATATAGATACTATTTTTTGACACAATGAATCCTAAAAATTTTCCTTCATCTAAAGAAAAAAATGATTTATTTGGATTCAAAGACTTGCTTTAGGTCATTCACATGATGATTGTCTGTTTAGAGAAGTCAGTGATGTCATCTAAATAGATAACTATTGTTTTATTTATAAGTCATCTAAAAGCTATGTCCATGGCTCTTTGGAAAGTGGCACTAGCATTAATTAATCCAAAAGGCATTTTTTGATAAGCATAAGTTCCCCACTTAGTTCTAAACATAGTTTTCAATCTATCATCGGGATAAACGAGGATTTGATTGTAACGTAAAAATCCATCTAGAAAAGACTTGAGCTCAACACCAGCTAATTTTTTCAATACTTGTTCCATGGTTGGTAGAGGAAATTTGTCCTTCTGGCAAACTTTGTTTAAATTTCTAAAATCAATGCAAATTCTAATATCACCATTTTTCTTCCTCACAGGTACTAGATTTGATACCCATTTTTAATGTCTGACTGAAAAGATAACTTTTTCCTTGAGAAGTTTATTCAATTCAGTTTTTATTTGATTTTCCAAATTTGGATGAATCTTCCTCAATTTATGTTGTATGGGCCTTTCCTCTGAGATCATAGGAATCGTTAATTGAATTACAAAAGTATCGTATGTTTTAAGATCATAATAATCCCAAGCAAAGACACTTTTGTACATCCTAAACAATCTGATGAATGATAATCTTTCCTCGGAAGACAGACCAAGACCTAGATTTATATTTTGAGGTTTTTCTTCACTTCCTAGATTAACTAACTCGAATCTTAAGGTAGAAATTTTTATTTTTGAGTTAGTTACTCTTTCAAATATATCCTTTAGATCATATAAGTCTTCTAACTTGACAACAAATTTTGGAATAGGATTTTCATTTTGTTCTTTCTTAATCTGAGTGTCATGTTCATTTTCATCCATGATTTGATTATCATAATATTCTTCGGATGTTAAAAAATTTATGATATCTGAGTCATTATTGAATAATCTCCAATTAGTGATATTATCAGTTATAGATGGTCTAAAAATCAATTCAATAGAAAATCTATCGGGACTAAATTCTTGGGATGGGATTAATTTTGATGCTACATTAGCGAGTAAATCTGCACTAGCATTTTGTATTCGAGGTATAGAAGAAATGTTGAAGGCTAAGAAATGAGTAGTTAATTCTTGGACTAATGATTGATAATGTTTTAAATGTCTAGAATTACAATGGATAGTATCTCTCCCTTTCCTAACTATGATTTCTAAATCTCCTAAAACCTTCAGATGTTTGATATTTAGATCAATAGTTTTTAATAAACCTTGAACTAATGCTTCATACTCGGCTACATTTTTTGTACAATAAAATTCTAATTGCAAGGCTAACATAGTCTTCTCACCTTCTAGGTTTATTAAAATGAAACCTACACCTGCAACATTTTCAGATTTAGAACCGTCAAAATAAAGGCTCCAAAAAAATTAATTAACTATTTTTCTATCTATAAAATTAATACATCTAGAATTATCCGACAGAGAAAAATTCTCAATCTAAGATACAACCACGCTATCAAAGAAATGGGATGGTTGAGCATTAAAGTTTCCTAAAAATTACTGAGTAGAGTAGTTTCCAATAATGTTGTTATTGAAGTCTATTGGGTCATTAAGCTCTTCAAGATCAATTATTGTGTGTTTCATAAACTTTTCACGGTCAACTCGAATTTGATTTGGCTTTCCATTATGTGGTAACCACATATGTGACCAATCTGTTGAAAAATAGCTATGAAGTTTCTCAAACCAATCATGACTTAGAATTAAACCATAAAATTAAGGAATATCTGCCACTAAAATATCAATTATCTGAACAATTTTGGGATTTGATGACAATCTGATGGAAACAGATTTTAATTCTCCTACCACTTCTACTCTAGATCTGTCAAGTTTTACTATATGAACTGGAGAACTCTGAGGAGTAATGTTTAATTTAGCACAAACTGATTTTGGCATTATATTCGAAGAAGCCCCTGAATCTATTAAACAATTATGAACATTTTTATTATAGATCTCATAGGTTAAGAGAAATGGGGGAGTATGAGAGATGGATCGATCACCTATCATAATTAAATGTGAGGCATCTATTTTTACTGAAGGAGAACATGGCTTACCCATTTCATTAGCATCTTGAACTATGACTGGAGCAGGTAATTTTGAAGCAAGAACAACTTTTAATTCTGTAAGTAAGATTTGTTGTTGTTGCTTCAATTTGGTAAGCTCATGAATTGAAATATTTGCCCTAGTTTTCTTCATGTCTTAAAATATATTATACTCAATGGTATCTGTGATAACCATTGTTTTAGATGTAGGTGGAGAGTCTGATGTAACAGGACTTGTTTGCGTAGCCTTTGAATTAGATTTTTTACTTATTGACTTGTCTTTAGAAGGAGTGGACATTTTTTGCTATTGACTAGGTTGTGTTGCTTCAGTAATATTTTTTCTACGTGTGCTGACAGGCAAAGCTTCAAGTTGCTCTTCATTTGATAAGATAAAATCCCACATTCCATTAAGTTCAACTTCTTATTCTTCTTCTTCTTCCTCTTCTTGATCTGATTCAACATTAGATATAATATTTGGAGGTTGAGAATTAGAGGTTTGTTTCTTCTTGAAATTCCTGAAACTCTTTTTTGAATTTGAATTTTCGGTGACTTGTTTCTTGATAGCTGCCTTCTCATTGGTCATGGTTTTCAAAACCTTTTGAAGACCTTCTACATAAAATGGATCCTTTGGCATCTTATTCTTAGAGTCATCTTTGAAAGATGTCTTCTTTGATTTTCGATCTTCATTAGAATTCTTTTTCTCAAGAGCAGTTATGCATTTCTCTACAGATAGAGATTCTTTCATTTTTTCTGCAAGTGTTGCTAGTTTTGATCTATCAACGAAAATAGCTATATTAGATGGAAAGGATGAAATATACCACTCAATTTGAACTTCTACACCAAGAACTGTTGTAACAGGAAATTTATTGAGTAGTCTATTAAATCTTGAATTAAAATATTTTATCTTCTCAGCTAGTTTAGCTTTAAGATTTGAAATATCATTGATGAGAGTAGCAGTAGTTCTGTCATCTCTAAACTTAGCCAGAAATTGTTCTTCGAACTCATTCTAGTTAGTTATGGAGCGAGCATATAATGAAAAATACCAGGATCTTGCATATCCTTTTAAAGTATATGGAAATAATCGTACAACGCAATTGGGATTAAAACTTGGTAGCCATATTTTGAGATTTTTAGGCAGAGCATGAAGAGGAGAAAACATGTTTACAACCTTGTTGTGGTAAAACAAAATGCCTCCATTTTTTACTTATTTACTTCAAATAATGGAGACCCTTTCTACAAAAAATTTGGCTAAGCACCTTTTAGGATTTTGATTAAGTTAATTATCCTACATTTTTTTCATTTTTCATCTTCCTCGAAATTTTTTTTTGAATGCTTTATTGAGTCCATTTTTTCACAAGTTTTCCAATCATACTTGTTTCACTCCATTTGGTCAACCGGTTTGTAAATGGCACTCCTTTGAAGTTTTGATCATTTTCTTGCTTGGGTTTAAAAATGTATAAAGTGTATAATATTTCAATTTTCACAATTAAAATATTCTTCATTGTAAATATTAATTTTTAGTTAATTTTTTACTAATTTTTCATTTTTTTCACTAATGGTCCTACAAAATGAACGAGCTAAATTAAACAACAGAGGAAAATACGTTTCGAGATATTGGTAATATACTCCAACTTGTTATTTTAAAACAAATTGTCAAACCCAAAACTCCAAAATTGCAAAGTGGTTGTAGTCTAAATTGTAGGATGCTTAATCCACGTGGGCCCCACTTCACATCATTCCTTCCAAAAATCCCGATCTAAAAAATTGTGATCCAAAATAATTTGCGATTGCGAAATTGCGAAATCGCAATATCGCAATTTCGCTTAAATACCTCAAGCACATCTTTTAAGAATTGTGATGTGCGATTTTTAGTTTTATGTGACGGGTTAAGTTTTTTTAATATGAGGTTTTCTCATTCTCCTTATGACTCCCATACCTCCACCTCACATCATCCTCACCTCACTCTCCACTTAACTCTTCCCTCCACTCACCTTTCCTTATCCCTTCATTTAATCTCTCCCACACCCTTATCACTCCATACTCTCACTCCACTCCTCTCTCTCCCACGTGGTGTGTATTAATTGAATTATTAATTAAAAATATATTATATTATATAATATTATAATTAATATTATATTTTAATTATAATTATTATAATTTTAATATAATTTAAATTATAATATTAATATAAAATTTTAATATTTTAATTAATTAATAAATCATTTTTTTAATTAGTTTAATTTTATTTTCAATTAGTTTTTAGTTTAATAAGGTAATTAGTATTAATTAATTAAAAAACTGTAATATAATTTAAGATTGAAAATTAGTTAAAATTCTGATTTTTAACCCAAGCGACAAAAATTCCAGATTTTTGGAAATTTTAATAAACCAACTTTAGAAGCTCCTAAATGGAGTTTTAATTGGCCAAATGAGACCCAGGATGGCTCATTAGAAAGATAAAATCATAGAGAACATTTATGAAGTTGTTTTACTCGCATATTTTATCATTTATTGGGTATAAAATTCAGCATAATATCAAACTCCGAATTTTAAAAAAAATCATTTTCTGAGTTTTATTTTCTGCATTTTTCATTTTCCCACAACTCCTTCTAAGAGCAGATCCATTTGTCAATGATATTCTTGACCAATTAGATCATCACAGGTGTCAATAGAAATCTTAGATTTCATTTTCAATTATTTATTTAATTAAGTTTTGATTGGGTTTATTTTTATTCCAGATTTGGCGATTTGATTTTATTTTTGCGTTTTAATTTTTTTTTTAATTTGTTTTTTGTAGGAAAACAGTTGAAGAGATGAGAAGAATAAAACTTCAATCAATAAAAAAGCTCTAGCAATTGAATAATATGATTTGAACCAATGAAAATTTATTGAGCAAAACCACTCTTCAAACAAAATTTCTTATGAAGAAATCATATTGTAAATATTATAAATAGAAGATTGCAAAATGTAATAGAGGCTTCTCTCCTCTGCAATTCTAAAATTCTTGATGGCACTATTGTCTAGAGGATTTAGAGGTGTAGGGTGAGAGGAGAGTAATCTTAGATTTCAAGATTATTGGGGTTTTTTTTTTGCATTATGAGTTATGTATAATGAATATAGTCTTGCACTACTGTAGCTCTGATTTTGAAAGAAGAAGTTCAAGCATTGTAAAATATTGTTAAAGACCGGAGCTAGAGAATTGGACTTAATAAATTGATATTTATCATACTATTATTTTAAATGCTTGTTTCATTTTATGATAACATGAATGTGTCAATTTACTCACATACTTGTGCACTTCTGTCGGTATGAGTAATTTGCCTCAATTTATGTTATTATTTGTCTCTACTTTTATGGGTTAAATTTTTATTTCTAAGTAACCACTTACTCAGAAATCTATCTTATAAAACTGATTTATTGAATAGTGATATGTGTGAACTATTTCCGCATGTTATTTTTTAATTATTCAAGTTATTGATTAAATGATCAATATAATTTTGAGAACTACTTCCTGAGTGTTGTTGATTGATTATTTCAGTCAAGAGGTCTCTAGATAGAATGTGTTTGGTATTCACAATGTTAGTTAATTGAACTACTTCGTTAGCTTGATATTCATTTAAAACAAACATATTTAAATCTCAATTATTTAAAACATATTTCTCTCATTTGGGATAGATCTATATCTGCCTAATTGAGATAGGATTAAAACAGTTTCTTTTGCTTGCATATTAGAATAATATTGCATATATATATTAAATTCTACATCCTTAAAAATTCCACTTCTCGAAGAGGCAGAACTTTAATTGCGGCTTGGCTAAGCCCAAATTAGCTTAAGGATCACTTTCTTGTCAGATCGGTAAGAGACATTATCTAATGTCTCTTTGCCATTGGTAGATAGAAATCATATTTTAAGCCAATGGATATTGAGAGAAGGTAACTGGACCTAGTTAAACCAGTCGGATCCACTATTCTAAATGGAAAAAGAACTGCTTTAAGGTCTGTACGGAGTGGTCATCCCCCATGTTGTTGCAACGAATTTTGAGGCATGAACTTTTCGGCTCTAGAAGGAGGGCCTAAGACTTGTTTTCCTTTGGAGTCTTTGTATTCTAATATTTTATTTTTATTACAATGGCTCCTTTAAAACTTCCAATTTGGAGTTTTATTTCTGGACGAGCATCTTCCAATACTCCACCAGAAATAGTAAGACACTTGTCTCAGGTAAAGTTTAATGGTAAAATGAATATTTCTGCATTTGATCATACTTAATAATTCATTCAAAATTTTTCAAATTCTATTTTTGATGATATTGATGAAGATATTTTATGCAGGATTTTTACTCTTACATTCATGGCAAAAGCTAGAAGCTGACGATCCACACTTGGGAACACTTTATTACAATATTCCTTTGTACATTTGATGGATATATCTACAAATAGCTATGTCACGATTTTGAAGATCTACGAAGGTTTGAAGGTGAGTCTTTAATTTATTTTACCATCAGGTTTCGTTTAAATTGTTTAAAATTTAAAATTGAAGACAAACCTTAGAAAATAGAATTATTATATTGGTTTGAACATATTTTCTCTCTTCCTTCCATTCATAATCCATGTGAAATTATTTCAAACTTTGATCAATCTCCTTCTAATTTCATTGAAATAAGTAAGAATTTCAAAATGGAGGTACAAACAAATAATGATGAAATGGACTCTATTTTGTATAATCAATTCCTTCAATTTCTACACATTTCTTACAGTATTGAGAAATATCAAGGTGCACCTTCACATGTCCATGAAACTCAATCACGAAGCTTGGAAAATTTCACTGATAAATTGCAAGAAAATATTAGGAGCAGTATTGAAGAAGATACCACTTTGATATATGAAAATCAATATGCATTAGAATCAGAAAATTAGATCATAATCCGGCAAGTACCAGCAGCGATTGAAGTTTCTAATAAAACACAATCTTCTGTAAAAATTTCTGAATTCTCTCATGATGAGAAAATTCCAAATTCAGATCAACAAAGCAACATTCTTCAAGAAACCATAAGTAGCCAAGTAAAAGATCTTAAATCTGAAATTTGCAATGAAGAAAATGCACTAGAATTCTCAAATAGAGATATCTTCAAATGCATTGTTTCAGATCCATATTTTTCCCTTTATCCTGATAATTTTTCTAATAGAAATTTATCATTTCTTCACGTTAAAGATATTTCAGAAAACAGAGAGGCTGATTTGAATGAATTTCCAATTAGTTTTCATTAGGATAGAGAATTAATTAATGATCATTCATCTGGCATTAATGAACATGAGCTCAGTATTCCTTCTTATTTTGACACATTGAATGATATCGAAGGGAATTCTAATGAATGTCATGAGGTCATTTACGGTAGCTACTTTGACATTGAGGATATTGATTTTCCTTATTTACAATTGAATCTTTATAATCAAAGTCTAATCACATGTGAAAATGAAGAAAAATTTGATTCATAAATTGTTTCAAATAATTCTTATTTTCAAACAATTAATCATATTCATGATTTCAACATTCAATAAACCATTCCAATCTATGATTTATATGACGATCAAGCTCGCATTCCCATTCAGATTTATAGCCTTCTCTCTAATTCACAAGTGGGTATCAACAATAATTCTAATTGCATTATTCTACTCAATTCTTATGAAGAGGAAATTATTTGAAGTCACTCCCAATTGTGTTGTAACAATAATTGTAACACTAGTGTAAACTATGATTCAATTTTATTATTTTTTCAACATTTATTTAACTTCATATTTATTTTCTCTTTTTAGTCCTAAATTTTTACATAATTTGTGCTGGCAAATTGAGAAGCTCAATATTGAACACTCAATTGATGCATTACCTTAAGGGAAAAATGAAGATTCAAATAATAATGGTGAACATCAAAAGTTATTAAACTTCCAATTTCAATTGATGTTCATTCCTTATCAATTACTTCTTACTTCTCAAGAGCAGTGCCAAAAAGAGAGTGTATTTTCACTTTATGATGAGCAATATAATTCAATTAATAATATTCTGTTGGATTTATCTGAATTCAATTCATTTTTCATTGATCAATTCGAAAGACATTTGGAAGGTTTTCTTTCTCGGAAGATCGTTAATAATTTAGCATTTAATCATAACACTAACAAAAGATCGTTAATAATTTAACATTTAATCATAACACTAACAAAATCACACAAATGACTATTTCTGAAAGATAATTTTTACAACCTGGCCTGTCATCTTCTCTTTTAAACCTCTCCTACTCAATAATGGAAATCCATCCAGATTTCTATGATCCAATTGAAATTCAGTTGAAAAAGGCGTTTCAAGAGAAGGCAATCGTGAATAAGCTATTAAAAATAAAGATACATTCTTCTTTCAAGTTTATTTTTTGTAGTTTAACTATATTTGGATTTTTACTAATGTTTGACATCTACATACATGCAGGAATTAAAATGATTACATGGTTTCATTGGAAGTATGACTATACCTAGTCATGTTTCCTTCATTAAGTTAGAAATATGAATAGATTAATTTTCTTTTCTGTTTGCATTTATTTCATTATTTTATATTTTCAATAAAGAAAGGAATGAATCCAATTTATTTTGGGCATCTCATTTTAATTATAGAAAAACAACCTAGAGCATTTTTAGAAGCTTTTGAATTATCAAATCTTACTTATTTGTCAAGCCTTCAATTTTCTTATTTTTCAAAATTCATAACATTGATCATACGTGAATAAATTCCAAGAATTTTCTACCACTTGACAATTTTTGATTCAAAAGTAATTCTAAGAACTCATTTTTACCACTCTTGTATTCTGATGTAATTTTGGAAAGGATACAATTTGAAAAATTTCATTACTTAGCATTTTAGATTAAAATAAGAAGGTGATGTTGAACTTATGCAAATTTTGAGAAAATTTGGGAGAACTTGAAGCTTCAAAGAGGTAAAACTTACAATCAAAATTCTTCCAGGTATGTGTTTATGCAAATTTTTCTTTCAAAGGTTGTTTCTTATTTCTATTTTGTTTTTTGTTCAGATCTTCATTAACTTGATTATGTAGATCTGAGATAAAAAAGCAACCAACCCTTGTTTCCAAAAATATGCAACATGTTCAAGGAACTATTTATTATTTCATTTGAATTTGAAGGAAATTTAGAGTTTGCTTATATTGAAATCCTGATAAATCTTAATAAATTGTCGGAATAATCATATCAGACAATTTTATTTCACAACACTCTTTATAAGAAAGTTCTAATAAAATTAATTTCCAACCAAAAATTTCAACATTTAATTAAATTATTAAAGGGTTATTTATTATAAAGAAAATTTAAATCACTCACTTTCCTTTTGAATTGAATACTTTAAAGAAATCATTGACCCCACATGTGGCTCATTATATTTCGTAAATCGCATATCGAAGGCTCTGAAATGAGCATACGCTAAATATATCCAACCTCTTGATATTCTCATTCCCTCCAATCTTCGATGATCTCTTCATCTGATATCGCATTATATGTATCACAACATTTGATCAGAGGAAGCTCTTAACAATTCCCGATAGGAAACCTTCGATGCATATCTTCTAAATCAATTTCAATACTCTCGCTCATTTTCCCCTAAAATTACTTCGCCAAAATTGCGATATTCATATAACCCGAACACCATATGAAATTAAATTCTCTTTATATACAAATATCATGTCTGTTTATAAATCACAAATTTGGTAGGGGAATATATTTAAAAGTTCCGATGTCCTGGATCTGATATGAAATTAAAATTCGTATAATAAAAATATCGGTTCCATTCTTCATCGAACATCGGTGCATCAACGAAATTACATTTCGCATATCTGAGATTTTAGTGGTTAATTTTTAAAACCTCACACGGTAAGTTATATTAGTTGCGATGCGATAAATGACAAGGTAAGGATATTTTGATGCGATGATACACATATCGCATATCGCACGAGATAAGTAATATGTTAAACGATAAAAGTTGCAACGAGCGATGTGGAGTTCGCTACGAATTGTGAAATCGCAAAATCGTAAAATTGAAAAAGAGTTAAGTTTTGAAATTTGTGGGAAGGTAAATTATAAAAGATGTGAAGTGAAACCGTGCATGATTGGTCACCATTTATGTGGGCCACAAAACCAAAGTTCCGTACATATATTTTGATATTTTCAGTCACGTTACATCAGTCATTTACCTCATTTTCATTATCACAATAATTATATCGGTGTTTTATGTCATTCACAAGCATTAATCTTCTGATATGACTATTCTCCAATATCGCATTCATCCCTTTTACAGTTTCCCATCGCACATGCTCATCTCGCGACATTTCCATCACAATAATTATATCACATTACTAACTCAAATGAAGCTTTGGCTTCAATATCTTTTGATGCAATAAATTTTGATATTTGGCTTTCCACCATTATCTTTTAAATTATTATGTAAATACCTCACTCACATATCGACAAAAGTGTAGGTCACAGATTTTAAATTATGCATGGCAAAGAATCTCGTGATGCGAAAAATTTAGCAAGGTAATGTACCGATGATTAATTCATAATTTTTAATTTTCTTCTATTCTGTTTTTTTTTTCTCCATATTTATCATATAAAGATTCAAATCCTCTTTATATACTGTTATGTTATTCTGGATTTTGAATCAATTACAAATATTTTGGGGCTAATATAAATTCAGAATAGTATAAGAAAAAAGAAAATTCATTACTACAATTCATAAAAAAACATTATTTCACCCTCATTTCTGATGCATTCGATTTATTTTTGATTTGTTGAACATGAAACATTGCTTTCTTTTAGTTTACTGCTTGTTTTACTTTAGATTTAATAAATAATGATGTTGTGTTAATAAAATTTCTTCATACTTTTAATTCTAATTCAAGAAAAAAGTTAACTTACATTGGAGAAAATCATATTTCTCAGGTAAGATTAAATTCAGTTCTTCAATGGTAAGTTTCATATGCCCACTTTCATTTATTCACATTTCTTCATTTTTGTTGTAGTCATTGCTGATTTTGAACTTTTTTTCTACAGGCATTCATGAACCATTCGCACCTCTACTAGATTAGTTTTCAAAATTTAGTTTTTCTCTTTGATATTCTTGAGAGAAGCAATAGTTATCTTCATTGAATCAGTTAGACTGGGGAGTTTCTAAACCTTTAGTCTGTTTCTTTAAGCATTACTTTTATCAAAAAATAGTTAAGATGTTTTTATGCAGGTTTTACGTTGAAAAAGAAAATTTGCAATAGACAGAAACTTCTCATTTAACATATTATCTATCATAACTGCTATTCACCTTCTACATTTTGAGAGCCTCATTTTTATATAACTTTGCGAAATAGAAATTTTAAAATCACAACATAGGAATGAATGTACATATGCTTATTTTATTTTATAATCCTTTGTTGAGAAATTCATATAAATGATCTTGTTAGAGTTTAGCATATAATTTTTTTTTTCTTTTAATTTTTTCTTTCTTCATTTTTTCGTTGATTTCTTTTCTTACTTTAGTTTATAAATTATTTTCATTTTGTTTTCAGTTTTGATTTGATTTTGGTGACTTTGTCATGATTTATGTGAAAGGAATTTTTCTTACCTTATAGTCGTTGACATACATGGGAAATATTTTACTCTATCCATTTAAGTGAATTTCATTTATCATTAAAACATATCTTTATGGAACCATAAAGCCATCTTGCTTTAAAATATTTTTCATGGAGGAACACACATCCTTTCTAAGTGATTAAATTTATTTTTCCAAGAAAAGAACTGATTTGAGTTTAATTCAATGAATCCCTCCCACCCCTCCACATAAAAATCCTATGATTGATAGTTGCAAGGAAAGAATTTGGAGAAAACATTATGAAAGTTCTATGTCCATTAAACATAAAATATCTATTACCATCCCACCTCTTTCACTCAGATACGTCAAAAATAAAAATCTTGCAAATGCGCTTATCAAAATAGTGAAAAAGAGGAAGCATGGGAAATACAAGTAAACCCATCGAGGCTATGGATGCTCGCTAGTAGTGGGACTAGACTTGTATGGCATAAAAGACAACTTTTTCGGGGTACTATTCAGGCTCGCTGGAAAAGAAGTAATGTCAGAGACAATATTAAAATGGATATATTCTTTATCAAAAACTCTTATCTCTACCTCCTTCTATTTTTTTTCACATGAGGAAAGTTTAAAAAACAATTTTTCCCAAATTTAGATTCATCACTTTTATTCAAATCTATTTTAAATACTTATCTTTACAAACTTACATTGCTTAATCTATTTTTGTGGGACCTATGAAAATGTTTTACTGTTACACGATTTCATGATTTCCATTATTTTTAACCTTTGGGTAAATTTATGTTCATTATATTTAATCAGAGATAACTAGTTCTTCTCTCTCATGTCGCCATTGTTGTGGTAAAACACAACCCCCCCCCCCCCCATTTTTTACTTCTATACTTCAAATAATGAGGACCCTTTCTACAAATGTTTTGGATAAGGACCTTCTAGGATTTTGATTAAGTAAATTATCCTACATTTTTTTCATTTTTCATCTTCCTCAAAATTTTGTTTTGATTGCTTTATTGAATCCGTTTTTTCACAAGTTTTCCAATGATGCTCGTTTCACTCCATTTGTTCAACAGGTTTGTAAATGACACTCCTTTGAAGTTTAGATCATTTTCTCGCTTAGGTTAAAAAATGTATAAAGTGCATGATATTTCAATTTTCACAATTAAAATAGTCTTCATTGTAAATATTAATTTTTAGTTAATTTTTTACTAATTGTTCATTTTTTCACTAATGGTCCTAAAAAATGACCGAGCTAAATTAAACAATAAAGGAAAATACATTTCTGGATATTGGTAATATACTCCAACTTGTTATTTTAAAACAAATTGTCAAACCAAAAACTCCGAAATTGCAAAGTGGCTGTAGTCTAAATTGTAGGATGGTTAATCCACGTGGGCCCCACTTCACATCATTCCTTCCAAAAATATCGATCTAAAAAATTGTGATCTGAAATAATTTGCGATTGCGAAATTGCAAAATCGCAATATCGCAATTTCGCTTAAATACCTCAACCACATCTTTTAAGAATTGCGATGTGCGATTTTTAGTTTTATGCGACGGGTTAAGTTTTTTTAATATAAAGTTTTCTCATTCTCCTTATGGCTCCCGTACCTCCACCTCACGCCATCCTCACCTCACCCTCCACTTAACTCTTCCCTCCACTCACATTTCCTTTTCCCTTCATTTAATCTCTCCCTCACCTTTATCACTCCATACTCTCACTCCACTCCTCCTCTCTCTTTCACGTGGTGTGTATTGTTTGAATTATTAATTAAAAATATATTATATTATATAATATTATAATTAATACTATATTTTACTTATAATTTTAACATAATTTAAATTATAATATTAATATAATATTTTAATATTTTGGTTTTTAAACTCCTGTGGTGATCATTTTTTAAGAATCTCTCTGGATTATCCACAGTATTGAAGGAAATGTCCTTCAATACTGTGGATAATCCGGAGAGCTTCTTACAATATTTTAATATTTTAATTAATTAATAAATCATTTTTTTAATTAGTTTAATTTTATTTTCAACTAGATTTTAGTTTAATAAGGTAATTAGTATTAATTAATTAAAAAATTATAATCTAATTTAAGATTAAAAATCAATTAAAATTCTAATTTTTAGCCCAAGCAACAGAAATTTCGGATTCTGGAAATTTTAATATACCAACTTTAGAAGCTCATAAATGGAGTTTTACTTGGCCAAATGAGGCCTAGGATGGCTCATTAGAAAGATAAAATCATAGCGAACATTTATGAAGTTGTTTCATTTCCATATTTGATCATTTATTGGGTCTAAAATTCAGCAGAAGATCAAACTCCAAATTTTAAACAAAATCATTTTCTGAGTTTTATTTTCTACATTTTCCATTTGCCCACAACTCCTTCTAAGAGAAACTCCATTCGTCAATGATATCCTTGACCAATTATATCATCATATATATTAATAGCAAGCTTAGATTTCATTTTCAATTATTTATTTAATTAAGTTTTGATTAAATTTATTTTTATTCCAGATTTGCCATTTTGATTTTATTTTTGCATTTTAATTTTGTTTTCGATTTGTTTTTTACAGGAAAAAACTGAAGATATGAGAAGAATAAGATCTCAATCAATGAAAAAGCTCCAACAATTGAATAATTTGATTTGAACCAATGAAAATTTATTGAGCAAAACCACTCTTCAAACAAACTTTCTTATGAAGAAATCATATTGTAAATATTATAAATAGCAGATTGAAAAATGTAATAGAGGCTTCTCTCCTATGCAATTATAGAATTCTTGATGGTACTATTGTCTAGAGGATTTAGAGGTGTAGGGTGAGAGGAGAGGAATCTCATATTTGGAGATTATTGAGGTTTTTCTTTTACATCTGGAGTTATGTATAATGAATAGAGTCTTGCACTAATGTAGCTCTGATTTTGAAAGCATAAGTTCAGGCATTGTAAAAGACTGTTAGAGACCGGAGCTGGAGAAATGGACTTAATAAATTGGTATTTATAATACTATTATTTTAAATGCTGGTGCCATTTTATGATAACATGAATGTGTCAATTTACTCGCATACTTGTGCACTTCTGTCGGTATGAGTAATTTGCCTCAATTTATGTTATTATTTGCCTCTACTTTTATGGGTTAAATTATGATTTCTGAGTAACTATTTATTCAGAAATCTGTCTTATAAAACTGATTTATTGAATATTGATATGTTGTGAACTATTTCCGTATGTTATTTTTAATTATTCATGTTACTGATTAAATGATCAATATCATTTTGAGAACTACTTCCTCAGTTTTGTTGATTGATTATTTTATTTAAGAGGTCTCTAGATAGAATGTGTTTGGTATTCCCAATGTCAGTTAATTGAACTACTTCGCTAGCTTGATATTCATTTAAAACAAACATATTTAAATCTCAATTATTTAAAACATCTGGCTCTCAGTTGGGAAAGATCTATATCTGCCTAATTGAGATAGGATTAAAATAGTTTTGTTTGCTTGCATATTAGAATAATATTGCATATAGATTAAAATCTACATCCTTAAAAAGTCCTCTTCCTGAAGAGGCAGAACTTTAATTGTGGCTTGGCTAAGCCCAAATTAGCTTAAGGATCACTTTCTCGTCCAATCGACAAGAGAAATGATCTGATGTCTCTTTCCCATTGGTAGATATAAATCATATTTTAAGCCAATGGAGATTGAGAGAAGGTAACTAGACCTAGTTTAACCAGTCGGATCCATTATTCCATACGGAAAAGGAATTGCTTTAAGGTCTATACTGGGTGGTCATCCCCCATGTTGTTGCAACAAATTTCGAGGCCTCAACAAGCCCCTATATTACTCCATGGGTTTACATTCGGTGGAGGGACTTGACCTACCATTGGATTTTGGATGGGTTGATTGTGAATTGATGATGAGACAAGTCGAGTACTAGGACCAGTATTTTGAGTATTAGAACTAGTGAAAATGATACCGACTGTTGGAATGAAATTTGAGGAAGTGAGAGGAGGTAATGGGGGTGAATGGGATAATATCTCGCTAGTGATTGACTCTAATTGAGTCCTCTTTAACTTCTTCCGAGTACTACTAATAGGAAATTCAAAAGGGATAATCTCTGTTTTTTGACTTTCTGATCAAGTTAATATTCTTCGAGGTTGTAAAGAAGATGAAATACTAAGATCCAATAAATGAGAAGTTTCAAGATTTTCAGCAGAAATAGATACTTTCTCTAACTTTTCTATCAAATACTAAACTTCTAGGGAATGTTGGTGAAACTCGGGAAATAATATAGTTTGAGTATCTCTAGGAGACTTAGGGGAAAGATGATCAACTTTAGATTTTATAGATGAGGATCTAGATAATTTTCTAGAAGTTGATGGGCATCTAGAGGGAGAGAGATTTTTTGATTGAACTTTAGATTGATCATACCTTTGTGCCATTCACTTGGCCCTCCTTCTAGCGCTAATATGTTGAAGCCTCCGGAATTTAGGTCGCCAAAACATGGGAAAACCACCCGGTCTATGTTAGCACTTTATAAATTCGATATACCTAGTGGTGGCTAAATTTGTTTTCAAGTCTTGAAGATATATTTCCTTTGAAAATTCATCATCTTTGGAGTCTTATGATGATTCTATGTCTTTTGAAATAATATTCATTGCTGTTTCACTATAAGCCCTCAAGAAATTGCTCATTACCAAGAGAAAGCGCTTATAATGCTCCATTTCCCATCATTCACCTCTCCATTTCACTCCCACAAAATCTCCATTTTTTACCCTTTTTTCCCTTTCACAAATCCCTCCAAAACCCCTTCATTTCTCCTCCAAATCATTTCAAAATCCCCTTTGAACCTTATGTTTCCCCTTTATGTTTGGTTTAAAAATCCATCCTTTTTATCGGAACCCTACTTAGCCTTAAAAACCCTTTTTTTGGCCTTAAAAAATAGTCTTTTACCATTTTATAGGGCATTTAAGCCCTTGAGAGCTTAAACTCGGCCTAATTCTCCATAAAACCCAAGCGCTATAACCGAATTGCTTAAAAAACTAACCCCCTCCATCATAGCTTGTGGTATCCATGTCTTCCCGCAGAACCCCTCACGCACCTTATTTCATAAGCTCCTTTTCCCTTTTATTTTCTCCACCAAAGCCTCCACAGCATACTGATACTTTCCTAATTTCCAACCATTTGTTTAAATAAATCGTGGTGATTGATGCGGATCAACGATCATGGCTTTCTTCCTCCCTTCAAGCCTTCATTCCTTCATTTTCTCGCTTGAGATATCAGCGAGTCCATTCTTTGAGGTCCAATGGCAATCGCGCAAAACATCTTCACTTCTTGTCTCCACCTTGCTCTATTCTTCACATTACCCCAGAGATCGATCTTGATCGTTGATCGAGATACGATCAACGGTCTAGACTTAACTCAATCTCACCATTAGACCTCACGACAAAATATACCATGTCACCGTGGACCCCGCTTACCTTTCAGCCCGCGCATTTTTCCATCCATCGCGTTCCCACCTGTATCGGATCTATCGCCCATCATCGGCGATGACACATATCGTGTAATTTTTGAACCGTTCCACCTTTGCACTACTTCCGCATGATATAGGTGGTTTTGAAAATACATGTGTCGAGCGATGAGTGGAATCGCATTCCAAAAGTGAATATCACCTCCCCCCCCATTGTTTCGCACGAAAACCATCTCGGTTTCCGCCATATTGCCCCCTCAGCAATGTCATTTCGCTTTTAATCTCGGCCGCCAATCTGCGAGATCGAGCGGCCCACATTAGATCGCGATATCAATTCATATGTTTTCTCATATATTCTCCCAAATGCTCATCGTGATATCTCAAGCATTGATTATCCTAATCCAGTAAACAGCATGTTGAACCCTTAGTTAAACTAAGAGGGGGGGTGAATCGATTTAACATAGTCATGAGCTTCAAAAACTTTTCATCAAGCTCATTTGCAACTCAATTTCATAATCAACTTTATATGTGAGCAGTCTTAATATGTGAGCAGCAAGTAAGATAATGTGACACCAAACTTATTATGAGAGCGACGAAGTATTCGAGAAAATTGGATAGAACATATCAGCACATAGGCATCACACATAGAGACAATAGATATAAGTGGAAACCAATAAAGGGAGAAAAACACATCTTATTATTGTTGTGATGCAAAGGCAAGCTCCAACTCCCTCTTATCAACTGATTTTCTATAGGCACCAACCCACGGGGAGGCTCCAGCCTCAGTTACGCAGCTATAACGCGAGGAAGCAACTCCCATCAATTTTATGAGGCACCAACCTAAAGGCTCCAACCTCGATCCTTCCTGTGGCGGCATCTATCAAGCTACAACTTGATAGGAAGCTCCAACTTCCTCATTACATCAAAAGAAAAAATTTGTTGATTTACCTTGGATATAAATACATTACTGTACCTTCTTTTGTGCTGTCCTCGATCTTCAAATATGTCTTATAGCATCTCTTTTTTCTCCTCCTTCTTCTTATCTTCTACTGCCTCAATTCTTCATACTGCGTTCTCTAACCTCTCTTGTATATCAATGTGATTTATTTTATACAGTTTTCCTCACAACTATTAGCGTATTCCACGGGGAATTCGAAGTGAATAACACGACTCTTCGCCTTTTGCCCTCTCATTTCTTTGTCCAACTCATTTAGGAAAACTACGACAATTTGAACAAATTTCAGTTTTACAGGTGGAGTTTTGTTTCCTATGGTGACTTGCCGATTGGATCACAAACAATATAAACCGATTAAAAAATTGTTTACATTCGATTCTGATATGGATTACAAATCAACCCATTCGATTTTGGATCTTAGTGTGTTTATCTTTTGTATTTGTCTGCGTCTTTTTCGTCTCTTCTTGCACTGCGCTCTACCACCGGCAATTGAGTAACTCACGTATATATATATATATATATATATATATATATATATATATATATATATATATAACTTCCCTTTTTATATAATGCAAATCAACTACGAGGTAATAATAAAAGACATTTTAACATATAAAATGCCCTTTCGAACCCTACATCCGAACTTTGTTTTATGCTCCGATGCGATGAGTCTCATAAATTTCGATTACGATTGATCGCAATCGCAAATTCATTAACCTGCTCACTGTGCTACCTTGCTCGATGTGATTGCTTCCTTTGCAATGGTTCGATGTGATGATCGCAATCGGAACTTTCAATGGTATTGTGCCACTACTCTTTTTATTCCAATGTGATGGATTACTGACTATGCACTTCCAGCATGCCGATGCGATTGGAATTCTCCCGATGCGATAGATCCAACGGCTATGATTAGTTAGGAACGGACGGTTGCGATTGAATCTCTCAATCGTAATCGCAATTCCAATTTTCACCTCTTTGTGTCTCTTGCTTTAAAATGACGATTGAGTTGTGGATCGATGGATCATTTACTTGCTCTATAACTTTTCGAGTCCGATGTTATTCTTTCCCTTGGCCCCATATTCAATGGTTAAATTTCATTGTTCGAATTAGTTAAACTAACATGTTGTTCATATATACGCATGGACTTTTGGGCCCACAACTCTATTCAAATCATATCAATCATAACACACACACACGCACACACACACACACACACACACACATATATATATATATATATATATATATGTCGCCGTATATATGTATTCCCCCGTCAAATTTTGTAAACATTAATAACCCTTAGCTTATATTAAAACCCATTTCAATGCATATGCTTTGCTCCTATCCTTGTGCTCCGATTTAATTTTAACTCGCCTTGGTTATAGTACTATAATGCAATGTCTAAGGCTTGGCTTACCTCTCATTAATCCCCAACATAGTCGGGGTCCACAATTTATATACACGCACACACACACACACACACACACACACACACACACACATCAACCATTCAACATTTTCTTCAATGGTTAATAACTAACCATTAGCGCGATAATTCAAGCGGGCCCACCGCAACTTATATCCACATACACAACTTTATACACGCACCCTTTTTGGTATTTCATATTCACAATACTATATTGACATATATTACACTCCTCTGTCATATTACATTATAGCGAGAACCCTTTGGAATTACCCAAGTGATAACCTATATAATTTTTCGGGCCCACCTTCCTCCACAACATTGTATTAATATTATAGTTTATATCAACCTTGGTGCGTATACAAGACCTTTCAAACATTTTATACCTGAGCTTGAATTAAAACCGACCTTCGGGCCCACAATGCATTGCTACTTACCTTCGCCTTTTTTATTACTTTTATAATACACAATACATTGAACTTAAAATACTTGTAGCCTCGCAACAATGAATGTAGGTCCCATAGCATGTTTTACATAACACATGTCCATGAAACATTAAAACCATTATAACACCCTTTGAGTGTATAACAAGTAAGCCTCATGTAAAATAAGGTTTGGCTTTAAACTTTTTTGGTTTATGTTTCAATTTTCAACATATATTTGACTCGGACCCACAATGCTTTGCCTCTCAATTAACCTTTGTTCATCGCGCAAGTGTGATTACCGTAGATCTTCCGGCCTTGGAAATTAGACGAACACAACTAATATCGCGTTTTTCTTTGGGCGAGGTTAAATTACGCGATATAAATGGTATTCCAATACCACTTATTTCCACGCATTATTTGAAGACCCATATCACGTTTTTTCCACAAAAAATTTTACCGCTTATGAACCGTGCAATACGAATTTGGTTTCTTCAACTCCGGATTTACTATTCATTCAAAGTTCCATTATTGAATCAGGGTTCCGAGTTCTAATTATTTCGCTTCAATGTTCATTTTTCCTCCATATTTACCGTTTACATGCGCGGTTGTGTATTAACTTTGCATTATAATTAGAGTGTATATTTATCAATTTATTCCTTTTGCCTTTCGGTTCCCTCGTCTTTGCATGGTTCCACATCTTACTGTCTTCATTTCACGGTGAATTTTTTAATGGCTCTATCTTGGATACATTTTCTTTGTAACTTCCACCACTCCCCATCACATATAAACCCTTCCATTATATTCTTTGTATTCTATGTCTCTGTATTCTCTGTCTCTGTGCATGAATGTTCCAGCATTTCTTGTACTCTCGCTATTCTCATCTCTGTGCATTACTATTTCAGCACAGCCACTGCGTATTCTACACGCTTTGAGGCTGTATTCTCTTTGTATTCTCTTTGAACTGCTTTTGTTGCCTTGCTTCTTTGTTGCTACTTGATCCTCTCTACATCTTCTTTGCTTACTCTTTTTTTATCTCTCTGGCCTATCTTGCTCTATTTGCCTCTCTTTTTGTTGCCCGCTACTACGCTGTTACGATTCTCTCTTGGCCATCAATGAAAACATTTCCAACGAGTCTCCTCCTTTAGCATTGATGGAAATACACTTTCTATGCTTGCCTTTTAGGACCCTTTCTTCTATTGCTTGATTTTCCTCCCCCTTTGACATCAATGGAAAAGGGTTGCCCATTTCAGTGTGCTTTTAAAAAAACTTTTCCATGTTACTCTAATATTGAGGACTGTTTCATGCCCATCTTAGTTGCTGGATCTTTTGTGACTCTCTTTGTTGACTAATCTCCCCTGGAATGATGTCTTATTTTACATTTCTCCTTTATAATGATGCTGCTTTCTTTTACTGTGGAGAGTAGCATCTCGAAATACCCCTAGTTTGTCTCTCGGATATTCGAATGGTTCTCTAGCAAGAGGTTTTTGTGAATATGTCTATTGTTTGTTCTTTTGTTGGCACATATTCTAACTTCACTACCTTTTGTGCTACTTGTTGTACGAGGAAATGGTACTTGATTGGGATGTGATTAGTTTTTGAATGAATTACTCGATTTCTTGATATACTTATTGCACTTGTATTATCACATTTGATAGAGATAGGTTCATCGATGCTTACCTTCATGTCTTGGAGGGTTTGTTTCATCCACATGACTTGTGTGCAACATCTTTTATTTGTTGCTATGTATTCTACTTTTGTTGTAGATAGAGAGATAGATGTTTGTTTCTTGCTTAGCCATACTTACCGAGACTTTTCGCAAATAGAATGCAACTCCACTTGTTACTTTCTTGTCATCCACACGGCTGGCCCAATATACATACGTATATGCGGTCGAGGCGCTCTGCCTTTTGGATACCATAGCCTCTTTGTGTAGTTCCTTGTAGATATCTGAATATTGCTTTTGACTACTAGAAGGTGATTTTGTTTTGGTCTTGCTTGATATCTAGCCACAAGTCCTACGCCAACATAATGTCTGGTCTAGAAGGCTGTCGGTATAGCAAACTTACTATCATGGATCTGTATTGTCTTTGATACATATCACAACGAGATCCATTATCGGCACGTAGCTTGCATCCGGTGACCATGGGAGTTGACACGGGTTTCGGTCTTCCATTTTGAACTTTTTCAACATCTCTTTTAAGTATTTTTTCTTGTGATATGAATATACTTGTGTTCTTTTTACGAATTTGAAGTCTAAGTAGAAGATGAGCTCCCAATCATAGACATCTCAAACTCGGTTCATTTCTTTAGCAAATCATTTTGCTAACTCATCTTTGTTGCTTCCAAACATGATGTCATATACATACACTACAACAATCGGGAGTTCATTTTCATTGGCCTTTATGTATAGATTGTTGTCAACTCTCTTAAAGCCTTGTTTTTGCAAGTACTTGTGCAACCTTGAATACCATGCATGAGGAGCTTGTTCCAACCCATATAGGGCCTTCTTTGGTACGCACACATAGTCTTCTTTGTCTGTTAATGAGAATCCTTCGGGTTGTTCCATGTAGACTTCTTCTTCTAGATCTCCATTCGGGGAAGGAATATTTCACATCCATTTGATATACCTTGAAGTTATGGTAGCATCTCTGAGAATAAAAACATTATGATCGCTTCCATTCGCTCTGAGGAGCAAATGTTTCATCATAATCAAGACCTTCAATTTGTGAATATCCCTTGCATACAAGTCTGGCTTTATTCACAGTTACATGTCCTTGTTCATTCATCTTATTCTTGAATACCCATTTTTAGCCTATGACATTTTTCTCGATGGGTCTTGGAACTAATTCCGGAGCATTTTTCTTCTCAATTTGGTCCAATTATTCATTCATAGCATTCACCCAATACTTGTGCTTGCTAGCCTCTTCAAACTTCTTTTGGTTTCTAGTTGTGATAACATAGCTAGGTATACATGTACATGCATTCAATTAGTTGTCTTCTTGTCTGGACTCCTACACTCTTGTCCCCGATGATTTGATCTTAAGGATGGTTCTTTTGAGTGTATCTTGAGAGGCTTTCGAGTTCGGTTCGGAATCTTTTGTTTTCTTTGCTTATTTCATCATCATCTTAGTTCTCGCCATGATCTTACGGAGAATTAACATAATCTTGTACTTTTTGTCTTGTTTGGTAGTTCTTCATCAAATCTTACATCAATGCTTTCCACAATTTTTCGAAGTGTTGTTGTAGCACTTGTAACATTTACTCTTGGATGCATATCCTAAAAATATTCCTTCATCTTCTCTTGCATCAAACTTCCCCAGGATTTTCATCATTATTCTTTATGTAGCACTTGCTTCCAAAGACTCTAAGTGCTTATTTGATGCGGGTTGCCATGCCATGATTCATAAGGAGTCTTGTCACTATTTGGTATTAAATGAGCTTTGTTAAGAATATGCACGGTGTATACATGCACTTCGAAGGTTTTGAGAATGTTACTTTCTTGCATCATAGCTCTGGAAATTTGTTGTACAAGCTTTGTTTTGTCTCTCTACCACTCCGTACATTGGTGTCCTTGCAATAGTAAGCTATTTTTTTATCCCATATTCATTGCCTTGGTCTACAAAATCATAATGTCTTGAATTCACCTCCTCTGTCTAATTTTACATTCACACTTCCGCTTGCATCCTATTTGATTTTTTGTCGATACCTTGAATATCCTAAATTTCTCAAGTGCTTCCGATTTATATTTGAGGAATGCAACCCATGTCATTACGGAGAAATCATCTATTATCGGCATGAAGTAGGATTCTCCACTTGGTTTAGTTCTTGAAGGTCCACACACATCCATGTGTACAAGTTGATGGCCTACTTGTTGATAGCTCATCTTTGGTCTTAAAGGATGTCCGAGTCTATTTTCCCAATTGGCAAGATTTACATATGGTATTTGAAAGGCTTCTTTATTGCTGGCATATCTGCGACTTCTTTCTTCTTGCTTAATGCGATGATATAGTCGAAGTTAAGATGTCCTAATATCCTATGCCATAACCATGACTCCTCAAGTTTGCTAAGGTGGCATGCTTCATTCTCTTATTTCACTATGTAGACATTACTCTATGCTCGAACACCTTTGATCGAGATTCTTTCTGTGGTGCTTGATGCGACTTCACCAGGTCTTGTGCTCTAAAAAGAACCTCATAGCCTTTATCACACATTTGGTGACACTCGGCCAGTTTTCTTTGACCCATCCACAAATAGCACATCTTGAGCCTTTCCTCTTGCCATTATCTGGAGGCGGCCAGGCCTTTTCCTTTGATTTTCCACTACTTTATCATTGCCAAAAGTAACATTTCCCGATTTCTTTTCATCGAAGGTTATAAACTTGCTTCTATCTCCGGAGTCATATGCGTTGGTGACCCTTTGTCAAATACCATTGGCTTTTCGAGGTCTTGGCTTGATTAGAACCAAGTCGCACTTATTCACCTTCTTTTTTTCCACTACATGCATCCTTTTTTGGGTACCATTTTAAAGGATGATGGACCACATTCTGCGAGAGGAAATTTGGAAGGCATATGTCCAATTTTATTGCATACACAACATTCGATCATATTTTTAGCAGAATTATGAGTATGAGTATCTCCATGATTCATAAACCTCCTTGAGGTTTTGAACATCAGTCTTTGTCCATATTTTCTACATTCTATGATTTTGTGGCCAAATTCCTTATAGTAAAAACGAGTATCCATAGAAACAATTTGCATACGTGAATGGTTGTCTTCTCCATTGGTTTACTTGAGATAATCTCTTCATTGTTTGCATCATTTGCTTGTTTGAATTAATTTTCCCTTGTATGACGATTATGCAACAATATGTGGAAACATGGCAAGCATAACGAGGTGGAATTTTTCATAGGAGGAAGAATCTCCTTTGATGGCTTCAAATTTGACATACTCGAGGAGTATATGAGCCTTTTACGGTTGTTTGTGTATTTATTTTCATTCTTTTTCATTAGAGGTTCCTTCTAGTTTCTATCTCTTTTATTACGAGTTTCTTCTTAGGCAAGGTCATCATTTCTTTATCATCCTTATCTACTTTTACAAAAATGATGTTTTTGTTTTCCTTTTCTTTGCCTTTACTTCATTCTCCCTCATAGCCTATCCCAGTTTTATCGGAAGGAGATCTTTGAGCATCTAGAATTTCATTCAACTTACCAGAACTTTTCATTTGAGAAGAATTTATTGACACTTTCCTTTGGGCATTTTCTAATTTCTTCCTCGGGCATACTACTTCTTCTTCCAATTTCTCTTGTTCTGGAACTTTATCCTTAATTTGCTTAAGTAACGGATCTTCTAACTTCTTGGCTTCTTTAAGCTCTACTTTCCAGCGGAATGAGAACTTCGAATTTTTTTCTTCTCTTACATACTTGAGATGTCTTTCTATTTTATTTGCACTTCATTTTGAGTTTGTCGGTTTCCTCCCGGGGCACTTCTTAGCTCCCCCTCAAGATCAACTTCACCTTCTTCTTCATCTTCCCCAGAAGGAGTCCTTCAAGCTCTTCTATGGCCATCAACACAAATTCGAGAGGTTCCTTCTTTCTTTGGAGGGGTTCATCGTCTTGGTCTGCTTGTTGTCTTGTTGAGCATAGAAAGATTTTATTGAATTTCTTTCCTTTACGCTAGTTCTTTGATATAGTTTTTCTCGGATTCTTGAGCCTCATTCGTTGTTTTCTTGTAGCTGACACTTGCTGACATAGTGTCCAACTCTTCCACAGTTAAAGCATTTAAATGGAAGTTTGCTATATTCCCCAGAGCCTCTATCCAATTTCTTGACAAATTTGGCCTCTTCTTCATCGAGCAAGAGCATATATCTTCCTTTTCTTCTTTCTTCTTCTCTATCTTAAAGAAATTTGCCTCCTCACATTTGACTTCCTCTATGGTAGTCTCATTTCATCTGTATTAGATTTCCAAGTAAACTGGTTCATGAGTCGAGGTTTCCCAATCGGTTGTTTCTTCTATGGCAGAAACCTTGGGGTTAAAGTAGGGTGAAAGATCTGAGAATCTTTTGAACAATTACGAGCTTCTTTTATAGTTTCTCCTAGAGCTTTCATGTTATTCAAAATTTTTGCAACCCTTAAAAAGAAGCTAGCAATGTCTTCATCACTATTCATTTTTAAATTTTCAAATTGGGCTCTATAGACTTGAAGTTTGGTTATGTTCACATTTTTGTATCCCTCACGGATGTTCTCTAGTGTATCCCACATTTATTTGGAAATCTTGATGTGCATTACCTTAATAAATTCTGCCTCATAGTCCATTTAAGATTGCATTCCATGGCCTTTGCATTTCTACCGAAGTCTTGTTTCGCTTCTTTCTCTAAGTTAGTTTCTTGGGCATATCCAAGAATTCCACGGCCCGGCCCAAACTTCTATTCCTAGATACATTATGTATACTCTCATTCGATTTTCCGGAAGGCATAATTTCCACCGGTGAAGAAAGGGCTTTTTGGTTGAGCTTCCTTCTTGATAGCCATCACGGACCTAGGATCTCCTTTCAATTGTTAAGGCGATACAAAGGAACGGCTCGATACCAATTGTTGAACCCTTAGTTAAACTAAGAGGGGGGGGGGCTAAATCGATTTAACACGGTCATGAGCTTTTCAAAATTTTCATCAAGCTTATTTACAACTTAATTTCTTAATCAACTTTATATGTGAACGATCTTAATATGTGAGCAACAGTATTAAAAGATAATGTGACACCAAACTTATTATGAGAGTAGCGAGTATTAAGTAGATTGGATAAAACATATCAACACATAGGCATCACAAGCACGGACAACAAATATAAGTGGAAACCCATGAAGGAGAAAACCACATCTTATTATTGTTGTGATGCAAAGAGCAAGCTCAAATCCCTCTCACCATGATTTTACGCGGCGCCAACCCACACGAGGCTCCAACCTCAGTTACGCAAGCTACGACTTGCAAGGCTCCAACTCCCATAAATTTTCTACGAGGCACCAACCTACGAGAGCTCCAACCTCGATCAACTACAATTGACATCTGTGATCTGACTTGATAGGGAAACTCCAACTTCCTCATTCTATCAAAAGAAAACATTCTTGATTTACCTTGGATATATTCCATTCTAATACCTTCTTTTGTGCTATCCTCCGGTCTTCAAGCTCTGTCTTATAACATCTCTTTTTGATCCTCCTTCTTATCTTCTCTACCTCAATTCTTCATATAACGTTCTCTAACCTCTCTGTATATATCAATGTGATATCCTTTATACATTTTCCCTCTGGCCTGTTCATATTCCACGGGGAAATCGAAATGAATAGCCACGACTGCCATGTACTTGCCCCTCATTTCTTTGTCCGGCTCATTCGAAGAAACTACAACAATTTTTACAAATTTCGGTTTACGGTGGAGTTTTGTTTCCTATGGGGGCTCCAATGCATCGAAGCAATATGGCGGATTAAAAAAGCGTTTACATTCGGTTACAATATGGATTACAAATGAACCCATTCGAGTTTTGGATCATCGTGTGTTTGTCTCTTCGCATGATTTTCTCTGTCTTTTCGTCTCTTCTTGCTACTGCTATACCACCGGCTTAATTACGTAACTCTTGTGTGTGTGTATATATATATATATATATATAAACGCAGCACATATAATGCCAAATCAACTCTCGGAGTAATAATAAATGACCTTTTAACATATAAAATGCCCTTTCGGGCCCCACAAAGCCAAACTTTGTTTGTACTTTCATTTTGCGATGAGTCTCCTCCGGATATTTTCGATTGCGATTGATCGCAATCGCAGAACTTCATTAACATGTTTTGTTGTGTTGCCTTGATCCGATGCAATTGCTTCCTTTGCGATGGTTCCGTCCGATGATCGAAATCAAAAATTTCAGTAATTGTTGTGCTTACTTTGCTCCTTTTATTCAATGGATGGATTACTATTTAGTTGCACTTCCATTGTCTTGATGTGATTAAAATTCTGCGATGCGATAGATCCAACGGTTATGATTAGTTAGGAATGGACGGTTGTGATTGAATCACTTGATTGCAATCGCAATTTCCAATATGTTCACCTCTGCGTCTCTCGCTCTCCTTGATACGATTGAGTTTTGCGGATCCGATGGATCATTTACTCGCTCTATAAATTTTCGGGTCCGGTCCTTATTCTTTCCCTTGGCCCCACATATTCAATAGTTAAAGTTCATTGTTCGACTTAGTTAAACCAACATCTTATTTGCATATATCCGCGAAAATTTTGGAGCCTGACTCTATTCAACTCATATCAATCATAACACACACACATATATATATGCCGCCATATATATGTATTCCCCAATCAAATGTTGTAAACATTAATAACACAGCTTATATTAAAACCCATGTCAATGCATATTCTTTGCTCCTATCCTTGTGCTCGAGATTTAATTTAACTCGCCTTGGTTATAGTACTATAATGCGATGTCTAAGGCTTGGCTTACCTCTAGGTGTATCTGCAACATAGTCGAGTGCAATATATATATATATATATATATATATATATATATATATATATATATATATATATATATATATATATATATATATATATATATATATCAACCATTCAACATTTTCTTCAATGATTAATAACTAACCATTAGCGATAATTCAAGTTTGGGCCACCTTTACTTATATCCACATATACAAACTTTATACGCACACCCTTTGTGGTATTTCATATTCACAATACTATATTGACATATATTACCTCTCCGTCATACATTATATCAAAACCCTTTGGAATTACCCAGGTGATAACCTATATAATCGTTTTAAGACCCACCTTCCTCCAAAGCTTGTATTAATATTACGGTTTATATCCAGCTTTAGCGCATATACAAGACCTTTCAAACATTATCATGACTTGAATTAAAACCGACCTTCGGAGCCTAGTACATTGTCACTTATCTTCTTCCTATTTATTAACTTTAAAATACACACACAATACAACGAACCCGCATAATACTTGGCCCCGCGAGGGAATGAATGTAGGTCCCATGACATGTTTTACATAACATATGTCAACAAACGTTAAAACCATTATAACACCCTTTGAATATGTAACGAGTAAGCCTCATATGAAATAAGGTTAGAGCTTTAAACTTTGGTTTATGTTTCAATTTTCAACACACGTTTGACTCGGACCACGGTCTTTGCCTCAATTAACCTTTGTTCATCGGCGCGAGTGTGATTACGGTGATCTTCCAACCTTGGCAATCGGATGGACACGGCTAATATCGCGTTTTTCTTTGGAGCCGAGGTTAACACTAAAGAATTACGCGATATAAATGGTATTCAATGCCACTTATTTCCATGCATCGGCGAAGACCCATATCGCATTTTTCCCACAAACATTTTTACGAAAGCTTATGAACCACGTGATACGACTAGTTTCTTCAACTCCGGATTTACTATTCATTCGAGTTCTATTCTTGACTCGGGGTTCGGTTCTAATGATTCTACTTCAATGTTTTTTTATCCTCCATATTTCGTTTACATGCACGGTTTGTGTATTAACCCTGCATTATAATTCGAGTGTATATTTATCAATTTATTCCTTTTTCCTTTCGGTTAAACTTGCTCGTTACGCATGGTTCCACATCCTTGTCTTCATTTCATAGTGAATTTGTTAATAGCTCTATCTCGGATACATTTCTATGTAGCTTCCATCGCTTCCCATCGCATATAAACCCTTGCATTATATTTTCTATATTCTCATCTCTGTGCATAAGCTGTTTCCTTTGTTTCTTTGTACTCTCTGTATTCTCTGTCTCTGTGCATGAGCATTTCTTGTACTACGTATTCTGCGCAACCAGTGTAATATTCTCTATATTCTTTGTAGACTTATTTTCTTGCCTTGCTTCTTTTCTTGCTGCTCGACCCTCTCTACATCTTGCTACCTCTTTTTCTATCTCCTTGCTTCCTATGTTTCTCTCTTTGCCTCTCTTTTTGCGCTTGCTACTCTGCTATTCGATTCTCTCTTTTCCATCGGTAATAACATTTCCAACATCTTGTTCGTCGTCGCGCCCAGACCTCCATTGCTTTTGGATTGCATTTGCTACGCTGGGGTTTTCACGATTTTCCACTTGATACGTTACGCACTCCTTGCTCCTCCACCCCGAACATACGAAAATCTAAACCAAGCCACGGGGGTTAATAATAGGTTTTTGTGTATTTTTAGGTTTAAAGGAAGCTAACTGCGGTAGCCGGTTTTCTCTGATCACAAAGGTGACACAAGGAAGCAGATGGCAATCTAGGGGCCATGAAACAACACCAAAGGGAACCAAGGCAAAGGGCAAGGTCATTTCAATCAATGGATCAGATCCATGAACCCTAAGTAACCCTCCGGCTCGGGGAAACCCTCCACCTCTACACAAAACACTCGAAAATGGTGGAGATAACATATCTAGTGGCGAAATACATGGCATAAAGATTAATAAAAACCTCTTAAGGCATCATTACGGAAAGCGAGTTAAGAAATCAGCAAAGTTAAAGAAACATAAACGAGCCAAAAACGAGGTTGAAGTACAAAGATACGGAAAGCGGGTTATCGGTCACAGTTGGCCCGACCGAGACATAGCCCATCTCCATGCTCAAGGCACTGCCCGAGAAGTTTTATTACACCAAAAAAGGAACTATTACAAACGGTCGAGCGAGTTATTTAGAGTATGGGAGTCCTCATAGCCCATTCTTTCACTTAACTCACACCAAGAAGATAACATTACCACTCCATATCGTCTTTCTTCCCAAAAGGACAACTTGTGGGTGATTTCTTGTCATATCAAAATGGTCTCAACAAGCTACAAAGTTATTGATCTTGTCCAAAATTTAATGTAATATTTATGGCTTAGGATGGAGCATTCGAATGAACCCCTCCTGTCTCTGATGATCTTTAAACCTTCTTCACCTACCTTTCCACATTTTCTCCTATAAATACTCTTCGAAGTCTCATTGTAAGCAGGTTGGCATTTGGTGATTTCTAAAGTAATACATATTGATGCTTTGAAGAAGAATTAGTGTTCGAAGGAGTGTGGAGGTTTACTTGTTTTTATGAAGGAGGCTGAACCATTGGATCCCCGAGCCTAGTTTTTGGTGAAGTAATCTCTTATTGTTAATGTTGTTTTCCCATTTATCACTTTGTTCCATTACGCTTTGACTTAAAGTAGGATAAAATTTGAAATGAAATGTATCTCAAAAGCACCTATGACTGTTTATCCTTCCTTGTTTATATGCTTTCCCTCTTGAACATGACCGGGTAGTCTAGCGACTCTCTTGAATATTCGGTTTGTTTTATTTCAGAAATGGTTAATTCGGTTATTGCTAAAATGCATTTTAGGTGTTCCCTCTTTATTTTCAGGTTTGAATGTTGTGTCTGAACTATCCCTTTGATTATTAGTTCTTGCGGTTTATAGAGAAGTGCATTTCAATAATACCCTCTATTTCTTATTATGAGTATTGTGTTGAAGGTCCCTATGCTTGTAGTCTTAGATATCTAAGGTGTTCCCTCTTCTTTGAATGCAATTGTATGTCTTTGTTGATTTGGCTTTTGTTAGTGAACTTATAGGAGAAATAGTTCTTTGAATCCTATAATTCATCGAAGGGTTTTAGTACGCATTTCTCCCTTTATTTGAGTATTTATGTTGATTAAGTCCAAAAGAGTGAGCTTTCTTGAAGGAAATAGGGCATTCCCCGGAATCCTTTAAGTCATTGTGAGTGGGTTTAGTACGCATTTCTCCCTCTTCTTTGAGTGTTTTATGTTAATTAAGTCCAAAGCGGTGAGAGCACGGAGGAAATAGGGGCGTTCCCCAGATATTTTAATCCATTGTGAAAGGGTTTAGTTTTATTTTCACTCTTCGTCCTTAATGTTCATCCCATTTCACCTATATTATTCAACGAGATCCTTCGGCAGAGTTAGATTTTCCCTTTGGTTCCCTTCCTTCTCAATTAGAACTATTTGGACTTTCACATGACTCCATTGCCCAATGGCTTGTAGATTCCCATGCTCTATATATACGCAAACATACTTGTCCAACCAAACAAAACAAACAACCCTGCACCTCATAACTAGCCTAAAATCAACTTCCGGCAAGACACATCCTTATAAAAACATTGAGATCCCTCTGCGAGACTAGGAGGTAGATCCACAGAGCTCTAAAGCTTGTTTTGCATGTTGCCTTGTCATTTGGCATGCCAATCTACTGAAACACGGGACCCAAACATCATGGCGATCACGGTGGGATGTTCTAAACTTAAAAACTCATAAACATCCCTTAGGGCAAACCCCACACCCTTAGCGATGTTTGTCTAGTGATGTTATCCCACCTCATACGCCCAACATAATGGCGATCATGGTGGGACCTATTGAGTATATAGTTGCTTGAAATACCTCTTAAAACTCTTTAGGCTAGCAATTTGACAAAGAATACCTTGTGGACTTATCCCACCGCTCACACCAACATAATGGCAATCACGGTGGGACCTATTAAGTACATAATAGTCTAGCAAACTCTTGTAGACTCGGTAAGTCCTTAAATATCCACATAAAACTCGAGAAAACCCAAAAAAATTTGATTGGCTTCATAATAAATATGGTGGTGGACCATAGAAAATTTACCTCCAAGGGAGCTAAGAACTTCCACCTGGTGGCCCCGCACTAGCCTCCGGTAGGCCTGTCCTTTACCGATCCTTGTAAACTCTCACAGGAATGCATTGAGAAAACACGATCATGTTGTTGGTGGAAAATAAAGTTCAAAATCTTCCACACAGCGACTCCACACAATCCCAAAAGGCCTAATCACTCCCTTTGGAAGAAGACTCTCGCTTGGTTGATAGGCACGGTGACCTCTTTTACGATTTACAAGCATGATTCCAAGGATACAATGAAGATATGCCCCAATGAGTAGGGATCATATCCCTGGATTCCCACACAAAATGCCTAAAATAAATTGGTTGAAAGACCTGCACATCTTTTAGGATGAAAATGTTGATGACCCCTTGTTACATCTCATCAAGTTTCATATACATGTGTGGAGGTTAAGTTGAATAGCATGAGGACTATCTTATGAAAATGTTCACCATGGCAACATTAGAAGGTAATGCAAGGAATTGGTATGAATGGTTAGAACCTAAGAGCTTGTTTTCTTTAAAGAAATGCACCAAGCATTTTACAAGAATTATAAAGAAAAATATCCATCCTTATTATGGAATTGTTGTGATCAATCTCAGGTATCATACAATACTTGTTAAGCAACGATGAGGATATAGTTGATATGCATCTTGAGGAAGAAGAAACGATCAGATCATCGATAGACGACCAACCTCTGAATTTTTTTGCAAAACCGCCGGTCTTGCGCATTCATCTACTAAGCTTTGTTGTATAGATTTAGAAAGCTCCCCGATGAAATCGGAATGAAGAAAGATGTTGATAATCTGAAGTATGTTTGATTGGTAACATTACTTACTTTAATGATTTTCCTAATTTTGATCTATACGATGATGATGTTCTCCAAGCAAAGTTGATCTTGCGAGGTCCATCATTAATAGATTTGTGGAAGGAATATCGAGTTCCATCAACTTCAAGAAAGTAATGAGCCCATGCGAACTATTTATGATAATGATGAGGAAAGTTATGAAAGTCTAGTAACGGTGAAGATTCATTGAATCTTCACTACCTTTATCTCAAATCATACGCAATAGTTTCCATGCATACGGAAATCGGCGACCTTTCATCTCAAAGGGGTGAAAAGAAAAGCGATTGAAGAAATGTTTGAGCAGGTTGAAACCAAGGAGCCTTCCCTTGAAAAGAGGAATTAATGGAACGATTTTGCTCGGGAATACATTGATCTTTTCACGAAACTCGGCTCACCAAATCGAGAATATCTCGAGCTACGAGAGGACAGCAAGCACGGTTTATGATGATTCCTCCGGTTCGAGAAAATAATGAAGATGAGGAAGAGTTTCTTTCTCAAAATAATCTGTTCACTTAATCCGGTGGAAGAGGAAGTAATCTGGTTGAAACCTACTTGTCAAATATACAACCGAGGTATTGTTCAAGATCCTTATGCGCATTTCCTGAGACATTTAGAGAAGGATCAAGAGCCATCAAGAGTAGCTTGTTGTAGACAACAAAGAAACATTTTAAAAGTTGCTGCTAAAAAACAAAGAGAATGGGAGTGGCCTTGTTTGTCTAGCACGCCCAAAGAGATGAGAAAGGACCAATCATGGAATCATTTACTAGATTGATTTACAATAACGGAAAAAAAGAGTTCATCGACTAAACATGTAAATATTCCAAGAAGTTAGATTAGGGTAGGTAGGAATGTCAATAAAGCTCATATCTTGAGCATCTAGTTAGTATTTTTGTTTATTTCTTGAAGAAAGAAAATGAGAAAAATACAAAACAATAAAAAATAGAAAAGAGGCGGGGAATAAAACAAGAAAGGTATAGCCCCATACCAAAAGGAAAGGAAAATATGAAAGTGTGCAAGCTCGAATGCCACTACTTTAAGGAGAACTACTGTCCAATCATACGGCCTAATCATGATTGGGCAGATTTCGATTCTTGCGTGGATAGTAGAGAAAATACCTTAGAAATTTATTTAATCTCGGTTGATCAGTAGAACATATTAGGATAGAATAAAGAAAGGTTCAAACATGCTAAAAATGTAAACCACGGAATCATAAGAAAATATGGCTCTAATTCTCTCAAAACTGAGCCAAAGAAGAAAGAAAGAGAAGCTGGTTCTAACATGCTCAAAACTTGAACCGACAGCCAACGAAAAGGAAAGCAGCTCTAACAAGATCAAACCCATAGCTAAAATGAAGAAGAAAAGATGACTCTAAAAAGCTCAAAAATCTGAGTCACAACACGAAGGAAGAATGTTTTTGAATTTCGAGATCTTTAGCCTTCAAAATTTTGGTTTGAATCTATATGCAAGTTTCGGTTCATGTGCGGCTTGTATTTATGCCATGAACCCACGGGGAAAATCAAACGATCTAATCTGGTTTGGGCGTATTTCAATTTACATTTTAGAATATAGAAATGATAAATAAAACATTTTAATCTGACAGAGATATTAGTTTAGGTAGAGAAATTATGAGTTCAATGTTGCTTAATGCGAACTCATGGAGAAATAAGGAGTAGCATTAGATGGGTTTATTTTCTTAGATAAGTTTATTTTTCTATTTGAAAAATAATACATAAAGAGATGCCCAATCAGAGTGCAATCAAAGAGGAAGAAATGCTAGGACAAATAGTTTGGGGTAGAAGTGTTGTTCAAATGGATTTCTTGCGGGACGATGAAAAGTGTCAAATGAAAGAGATTACGCAGTAAGGATAGTGCGGTACGCTAAATGCGAGAGTTTAATGAGGTTGGACACCTAAAGGGCAAGCTACCCTCCCCAAGTGGAGCCACTATTAGCCACCTAAAAATTGATATACCTAGTGGTGGCTAAATTTGTTTCAAGTCTTCAAGAGATATATTTCCTTTGAAAATTCATCATCTTTGAGTCTTATGATGATTCTATGTCATTTGAAATAATCTTCTTGTTGTTCACTATAAGCCCCTCAAGAACACCTTGCTCATTACCAAGGCACTTATAATGCTCCATTTCCCATCATTCACCTCTCCATTTCACTCCCACAAAATCTCCATTTTTACTCTTTTTCCCTTTCACAAATCCCTCCAAAACCCCTTCATTTCCCCTCCAAATAATTTCAAAATCCCCTTTGAACCTTATATTTCCCTTTATACGGTTTAATCCTTCCTTTTATCTATCGAAACCCCTACCTAGCCTTAAAAACCCCGTTTTTGGCCTTAAAAACAATCTTTTTACCCTATAGGGCATTTAATCCCAGGAAGCTTAAAATCAGCCCACATTCTCCATAAAACCAAAGTGCTATAACCAAACGCAAAAACTAAGCCCCCTCCCATCCTTGCTCGTGGTCTCCATGTCTTCCCATAGAACCCCTCCTGCACCTTATTTCATAAGCCCTTTTCCCTTTATTTTCTCCACCAAAACCTCCTTCCCTTCGTATTTTCCTAATTTCCAACCATTTGCTTAAATAAATCGTGACCGTTGGTCTTTGCGAGATCATTAAACATCGGGCCTCTTAACTCCCTTCAAGCCTTCATTCCTTGATTTTCCCGCTTGAATCTCAACCGTTCCATTCTTTGAGATCAACGGCCATCGCGCAAAACATCTTCACTTCTTGTCTCCACACGCACTCTATTCTTCATTACCCGAGACCAATCTTGATCGTTGATTAGATTTGATCAACGTTAAGACTTAACCCAATCTCACCATTGAACCCACTCCATGAAAAAATATCCCACATCACCATGGACCCCACTTACCTTTACGCATGTGATTTCCATCCATACGTTCCACCTGCTGTTGTCGGATCTACACGTCGCCCAACATCCAACGACGCGATGACGCATATTGCATAATTTTTGAACTCGTTCCACGGTGTGCTACTTAGCGCGATATAGGTGGTTTGAAAATACACGTGTCAAGCGATGAGTGGAATTGCGTTCCAAAAGTGAATACTACCTCCCCCGCATTTTGTCGCGCGAAAACCATCTCCGGTTTCGCCATACTTCCCATAGCAATTTCATTTCACTTTTAATCTCGGCGAAATGATCTCTAATATCAAACGGCCCACGGTAGATCGCGATATCCGTTCATGTTTTTCTCATCTATTCTCCCAAACACTCATCGTGAGATCTTCGAGTGTTGATTATCCTAATCCAGCGTACATTCGTCATCGCGCCCAAACCTCCATTAGCACACAGTTGTTTGCTGCGAGGTTTTCTTGATTTGCTGCTACAATCACATTCCACCTCTTCTCCTCCACCCCAAAACCTTTGCAAGCAATCTAAACCAAACCCATGATTTAATAATGAGTTTTTGTGTGTTTGGAGGTTTAAAGAGTAACTTTGTTAGCAGTTTTCTATAGTCACGGAGGTGACACAAAGAGCTTAGATGGCAATCTCGGGGCCATGAAACGACACCAAAGCGAACCAAGGCAAACGGAAAGATCGTGTCAATCCAATGGATTAGATCCATGAACCCTCGGTAACCCTCCGGCTACGGCAAAACCCTCCACCGTACACGAACACTCGAAATGGTGGAAATCACATATCTAGTGGTGAAATACATGGCATAGAAGATTAATAAAACCTTTTAAGGCATTAGTACGAAGCGAGTTCGAGTAATCAACAAAGTTAAAACATAAACGAGCTAAAAACGGTTTAAGTACAAAGAGACGGAGAGAGATTATTAGTGTAGAAGTTGGTAAACACGAGACATAACCCATCTCCATGCTCAAAGGCACACCTTAGCAGTTATTACACCAAAAGAAACTATTACAAACTGTCGAGAAGCAATTATTTAGAAGTATGGGAGTCCTCATATTCCATTCTTTCACTTAATTCACACCAAGAAGATAACAATACCCTCTAGATGGTTTTTCTTCCCAAAGGACACCACATGGGTGATTTGTCATATCAAAATGGTCTCAACAAGCTACGAAAGTTATTGATCTGTCAAAATTTATTGTAATGTTATGGCTCGGGGGATCGGAGCATTCAAATGCACCCCTCCTATCTCTAATGATCATTAAACCTTCTTCACCTACCTTTCCCCATTTTCTCTATAAAGACTCTTCGAAGTCTCATTGTAAAAAGGTTGGAATTTGGTGATTTCTAAAGTAATACATATTCTTTGCTTTGAAAAGAAGCATTGGTGTTCTGAGAAGGAGTGTGGAGGTTCTTGTTTTTGTTGATGAAGAAAATTTGGACCATTGGATCCACGAACTGTTTTTGGTGAATTAATCTATTATTGTTAATGTTGTTTTCCCGTTTATCACTTTGTTCCATTATGCTTTGACTTACGATAGAGTAGGATAAAAAGTTGGCGAGAGAAATGTATCTCGAAGCACCTTTGACATGTTTATCCTTCATACATTTATATGTTTTCCACTACGAACATGACGAGGTAGTCTAACGACTCTCTTGAATATTCGATTTGTTTATTTCGAGGAAATAGTTAATTCGGTTGTCTTGAGAAGCATTTTAGGCATTCCCTCTTTCTTTCCCGAATGTTGTATCACAAATATCCCTTTGATTATTGGTGCGGTTTGACGGAGAGAGTCACATTTCAGGTATACCCTCTTGTTTCTTATTGTAATTATTGTGTTGAAGATCCCTATAATTACGAGTCCTAGATGTCTAAAGGCGTTCCCTCTTCTTTGAATGCAATTGTATGTCTTTGTTGATTTATCTTTCGGCGAGTGAACTTATAGGAGGAAATAGGGCATTCCACAGATCCTATAATCCATTAAGAGGTTTTAGTATTGCATTTATCCTTTCTTTGAGTATTTATATTGATTAAGAGTGCAAAGCAGTGAGCTTGCGAAGGAAATAGGGCATTCACTGAATCCTTTAAGTCATTGTGAGAGGTTTTAGTCTGCATTCTCCTCTTCTTTGAGTGTTTATGTTAATTAAGTCCAAAGCGGTGAGCTTATTGGAGGAAATAGGGCGTTCCCTGAATCTTTTAAGCCGTTGTGAAAGGGTTTAGTTTGCTTTTCACTCTTAATCCTTAATGTTCATCATTTCACCTATATTATTCGAGATCCTTGACCAAGTTAGATTTTCCATTTGGTTTCCCTTCCCTCTCAATCGAACTATTTGGACTTTCACATCCTTATTTGGTTTCCCTTCCCTCTCAACTTCTAAACCTTTCGAAGACACATCCTTATAAAAACATTGAGAGATCCCTCTACGAGACTAGGAGGGCTAGATCCTAGAGCTCTAAAGCTTAGTTTGCATGTTGCCTTGTTATTTGGCATGCCAATACGCAAATCACGAGACCCCAATAGTCTAGAACTTAAAGAAACTCCTTCATTTGGTATAGTGGCTCCAGCTGGGGATAATGGACCGATTTCCAATAAGGATTATTTTGAGGGTGTTGTGAATATAGCATGCAAATGGATAATGATTTTAATCTATATGCATATATCTAGACTATTAATCTAATATACAGGGTGTTTTTCCTTTATGTGATCTAAAATGATATCTTTCAACTATCGGTAATATAGATCATTTAATAGTCGAAAGAGATGAAAATTAGGTAAAATGGTTATTACAACAAAGTAGTTTGTATAGAAGAATTGTGAAATAAATATCGCATTTATTAGTGTAATTACATATTCAATAAGAAACCATAGCCAAATATTAGAACATAAGTGCATGTAATATTTATATATGATAACGTTTCAAATATATAATGCGATAAAAGATAAGCTGTTAATCTATAATGTAAAACTTAATACAAGTGAATAGAAGTACCATATGTATGAATTTGCTCATGTAAACTAACGACAATGAATGCGATCCTTCTCACTTTCAAGCAATTTAAAAGAGTGCGGCAAGGTACAACATCGGTTAAACAACTTTAATTGTTAAAGATAATAGAATGTGCTCCATTAATTCATCGAAAGCACTAACAAACTTAAAATAGTGCATTCTTTGCAAATGTTTTTGAAAAATTTACGGACCCTTCTCTAAATGCACGAGAAGGAGTTTAAATACTAAACTAATTATAAACTAAAATTGACTATTACAAAAATATAGAGAGGAGGTTTCAAACAGCCTTCCTCAAAATCTAACTTAAACTACAATCTGGGAAATTAAACTAACAATTCTGATTTTATGAGTCCTACCCTTCTTTACGGAATGTGGTCACGAAGTTGGAAAATATCTAACATTGATTTGAGCTCGAGTAGGTGCAATGATATCCTTGATAGGATCTTGTCTCTTGAAAATAGCATTCGAAATTCTTTGATTGGGATCTCTTTCTGCAGATACATGAAATTTGCGAGAGTTTGATGTTGATGATAAAGGTTTGGTTTGATCGGGGGAAAATACCGGTAATTTTCCTAATCAAATGTATTTACCTTTTAATCATTTTCCCCCTGTGTATCTTCTCTCTTTGCTTCCTTGTGTTTCTACTTGTCTTGTTTCTTAAAACACATCGGACGTGTTTTCCATAAAATTACGCACAGATAGTTGCCCATAGATTCAATAATCTCACTTGATATTTTGGATGTCTTCTTTGCTACTTTATCACACTTTTGTTTATTTTTCTTCCCATTATGTGAATAGAATTCTTTTTGAAGCTTATATACTTGAGGTATATTAGCTTGCTTTCCCAATCTGAAACTTGCCATTGAATGTGCTCTTCAATTTTCTTCTCAAGTCTTTCACATTTAAGTTTCTAAATTTCCATTTTCTTTGCATCATTATTTTTCTTGAATCGCAATAAGAATCAATCCTTTGAAGCTTGATGACAAAACGCTTCTTGTCTTTCTTTAACAGGTGTTTAAATCAAGTGTTCTTTGATAAGTTGCTTTAATTGTGGTTAACTATGTAACTTATTCTTTGCTATTTCCAATTGTGCTTGTTTTCATTAATCTACTGTCGATCTTTGAGGGGAAATTTGAGGCTTTCGATCTCTTTATGAAATTGGGTTGTGTTTACTTGGACTTGCTCACTCAAATTGGATTTCTCTTCATTCAACAACTTCTCTAGTTCTTGTGCTACGGCTTCCTTTTGTTTTAACAACACTCTAACCTCGGTAACTTTATCAACGATGGCAGTAGCATATGCCTTTGCATACTATGATAATTTGGTTAGATGTTCGGTAGGATCATGCGAGGAATATTTCCACGGTACATAAGGCGATTCATGCATAGGCTTTGGAGTTGTTTCATAAATTCTTCTTTTCTTTCTTTTAACTACAACCTTGTAACTAGGACGTAGAAAATATCTAATGAAGGAATATCTTCCAATGCGTAGAACTATACGATCTATAGGGTAGGCCAATATGATTTCTTTATCATGCATTGCGGAACTCTTTGTAGTGGATTAATAGTTTCCACTATCTTTTGTGAGTGTTTAGGAGTCTGAAACTTGTTGCTTGATCGGTATTGGGATTTTTTAGGAGCTTTTATTGCTTGAGAAAACACCTCCATTGATTTATAAGATATTTTGCTTGTGGTAAAATGGAGTGATCTAGCATATCATTACTGTGTTGAGCGCTTGAAATTTGATTCTGTCCCACTATTTCTTGTTTCATCAGCATCTCTATCTCATGAATGACTCGGTCAATTGTATTTTTCTGAGTTTCCCTTTTTAGATTGATTCATTTTCGAGGTGATGCGAATTATCATGTTGTTACTGTTGACTTGATTCTTCTTTAGACATATCTTTTATTTCATCATCAGTCGACACTTGGAGTGTGTTTGTTGTCATCTTCAATAGTTAACACATTTAGAGGACTTTCTCTAGTCTCTTGTTTATGTATGTGAAAAGCTTCAACATCCTCTTGACTTAGTTGACTAGATACATACTTGATAATATACGAAAAATTTTCCATGCCCTAGAAGAGATCATCAAATCCATCTTCCTCCTTTAAAGGGCTTCATCTTAAGCTACCTTCAAATTGTAATCTTTAATTACATCATTTGGATCATATAATATTTTCGGCCTTACGCAATATTAATAAATGAATTTTGAAGCTTTCTTGTAAGTATGGCCGATGTTGGACAATGAAAAGGTGCCACATTATACAATGAAATTAGGCTAAATAGCCTTTTTATCATCCTTCGGATCTTTAGTAACACCATTAACAAGTTTATAGGCTATTTCTTTTACAAGTAACTTATCGAGACATAATAGGATAAAACATGGGGAGAAACATAACTCTCGAATACTCTAATATATATGAAATTCTCATTGGCAAACAATCTAGCTAATGGAATAATGTACGTGGCTTCTTGAGAAACCCTAGGAACCTTTTTGTTAAAAAAAATCATCTAATATATAGGCAATATGATTCCCTAATAGATTTTATAGAAGTGTAATTGGAAGTTTGAATCCCATAGTTCTCTGTGGTAAATGTGGATTGGGGTAGGGTCCTTGGTAGTACATTTCCATCCCATAGTGGGAAAGGCGAGTAAAATAGATAACATCCATGACTGTGTAATGAGACATATAAAAAGGGAGGTATTTCTATGAATGAAATACTTATTTTATTCCTATATTTGGTTATGTGCTTGACTAGGTTGTTAGATAAGATGTACGCCAATTTAAAATAGATGAATTGATGATTGCCTCAATCGGGGAACCCGATCTCTTTAAAATCAGTTCTATTCGGTTTGGAAAATAATCTACATAACATACCCGGCATAACGGTAAGGATTAGAATTTGGGAAGTGGAGTCTGGTACCAAACTTATATTGCCAATTTCCCCTGATTATCCTTCCATTCTTGGATGACTTTGATAAGTTCGGATGTCTCCTCTAAAATTCTGAGATAGTCTTTGTCATATTTCTTTGCGGGGGTGGTAGATGGTACATTGTTGTTAAATATTACTTGCTCCTAAAAGAACCCATAGATTATCCCCTTCGAATTCATGAACATTCTATCTTTAATGTTTAAAAAGTGTTAAATTGCCCATAACCATGTACGTATAAGGAAGAATCTTTGGTATGAAATTTAGCTATTATGTGAATATATGAGCATGCAACGTCAAAAAAGAGTTGCGTCGAGGAGGTAGCGATTACTGTCGAAGAAAATTTGTTTATCACCCTTGGTCCTTCACTTTCCAATTGATACATTTCCTCCATGTTGAATTGCGCAATCTTTATTGCGGACGGTATACGAAAATAATGGAGACATATCTATGTCTTTAGTGGATGGCTTGTCCGAAATTTTTTACACTTTTTTTTTCATTTTTTTCTTCTTCAATCTATTAGCTGGTTTCTGAAAACGGTGCGAATTTTTACAAGTATGGAGTATCAAAGAGACAAATATATCATTTATTATTAAAAAAAATACGCGAAGATATCAATCTTATTAAAATATAACATCAATCATCATCCATAATCTGCGAATTAATATTTCATATATCTCCACACGTAAGATCTATCAATTGTTTTAAAGCCGTTAAGATCTTAAATTTCATTTGACATGACACAAGTTGTTTCACACGCTTGATGTAATAAATGGCGTCGGTACACATATCAAAAATTATAACTTATAACCATTCGTAAAACTTAGCCTTAAAGGTTGCGAAATGAGATGCGCAAATTGCAGATCGCAACTTTTGTAGGATAATGATTTAGTGTATGTTATAAGTTGAAAATAGAAAATTGCACTTTTTTATAAAGCGAAGTGACCATGATGGCCGAAGGTTTTATATTCATTTTTCTATTTTCTTTTCGGGTCCGCGGAGTCTGACTTATATCATTTTGCTTTTAATTTTTTTTGATTGATTAAGATAAGTGTGGTGTGATAAAGTAAATATAACAATGATTGAAGCTTTTTTGAAAATTTTAAATCATATCTTCGAGAGAAATTTGAGTGCATATTGCAATTCGCATATTTTAAGTTTTATGAGTCTTTTGGAAATTCATAAGATGTGATTTGCAATGCGCTAAAAAATAATAAGGTGGAAAAGAAAATATTTATTTTCTAAGTTTTTGTTTTTGTTTTAGGAAATTTAATAAAATTTTGTATTTATTTCTAAAGGGTCCCTATTTATAAAAATAAATGGGGGGTTGTTTAGCTATAGCACAATAGGGAATAATATTTAGCCCTAGGAATATGGTAGTTAGATTAATAAACCAAAGGGATTGATATTATAAACAAAGGGATAAAAATTAGAAACTCAAGGTATATCAACCCAAAGATAAATATTATAAACCCTTAAATAAACATGGTTGACCATGGTTGATTTCCATATTGAGACATTCACTTGTCACGATGAAACATTGGAACATTTTTTACCATGCTTGATTATGATTGATTTTCATATACGAAGAAAATATTTGTCATAATGCGACGTTGGACAATGGTTGAGCATGGCTAATTTTAATATTGAGACAATCATTGTGGCTTGATATGACATTCAACCATGGTTGTCTCTTATTTACCATGATTGATATTATAAACCCAAGGGACTAATATTATAGACCCAATGTATATAAACCCTAAGATAAATATTATAAACACTAAAATAACCATCATTGAACATGGTTGATTTTCATATGGAGACAATCCCTTGTCACAATATGATGTTGGACTATGGTTGACCATGCTTAACCATGGTTTATTTTCATATCAAGCCAATATTTCTCACAATGTGACGTTCGACCATGGTTGACCATGATTAACCATGGATGACAATGTTTGATTTTATAAAACATGGTTGGGCATGGTTTACCAAGCTTGACCATGATTGGGCATGGTTGATCATGGTTTACCATGATTATCATATTGAAATAGTTTGTGTCATAATTTGATGTTGGACCATGGTTGAAACAATACAATTGATTTTCATATTGAGACAATATTTGTCATAATGTGACGTTGGAGCATGGCTTACCATGATTAACCATGCTTGACCATGATTGATTTTATAAATATGGTTGACGATGGTTGTGATGGTTAACCATGATCAATATTATAAACCCAGGGAATAATAAACCTGGCAATCAATATGATAAACCCAAGGGAATAATAGATCCTAAGGATTAATACTAAAAACCCAAGGGACTATAAACCTAAAGGAATATTAAACCCCAAGAATATGAACCCTTAGATTAATAAACCCAAGGGATTAATATTATAAACAAAAGGGATAAAAATTATAAACCCAAGGTATATAATCCTTAAGTTAAACATTATAAACCCTAAAATAAGCATAGTGGAAGCCATGGTTGATTTCCATATTGAGACAATCCTTGTCACGATGAAAAGTTGGACCATGGTTTACCATCCTTGACCATGATTCATTTCCATATCGAGATAATTTTGTCACAATGTGACGGTGCACCACGGTTGATTTTCATTTGAAAAATCACGGTCACACATTATGACATTCGATATTATGAATGCATTTTCATAAATTAATTATTTTTTATTTAATTATCTAATAATTATATTTTACGGGAATATTATTTAAATTAAAAGGATATGATTATTTATAATTTTATTTATTTATTTAGTTTTAATGAGTAAAATGTTAGAAAAGTTAATAATGTGATAACTATTTTCAAATTATGATTTAAAGTAACCTTACATCTTTAACCAATCTAGACCTATAATGTTTTGAGCTATTTAATTATGGAGTATGTAGAAAGTTTATTTTTATTTGAGTAATATTACTTTTATTTCTTCACTAATGTCAAAATAGAGAGGAGAGATACTTGATCTTCTATATTAGGTTTGACCACCTCCTTATAATATCTTAATTAGCTCAAGAATATGCTAGATCATGTGGGAATAAATGTATAAGTCACTATGTAAGGAGAATTTCAAAGAATTATGTTTACTCTTGCTTAAGCTACGAGTTGATTTGGTTAGAGTTTGGAAACGATCTTGGAAAGTATTTATAATTCACTTGTTGTTTATCTCACTTTTGTGCATGATTTATGTAATAATAGCTATGTTCTTGTTTAAAAAAAAAGATCACTTCTAAGGAATGATATAATTTGGGGTAATGCCTTTAATCTTCAAATAATAAGTTATGAAACACTTTTTTAGTTTCTCTATAATTCTCCACAATTTTCTGAGGTTTGTACCTGATATTGAAAAAAATTACATAAGATTACAAGAGTGATGAAAGTCCCGAATGGGAGTTTCTTCTTATCCCATAACTAATTTTCCACTAATTACATTTTGATTTCAAGATGATAATAATATTTCCACCCTCGAGTTAAATTTTTCTTAATCCTATAGTTCTAACTAAGCTTAAAGGATTAATTATAAGTTATATCTATGAAGTCACTTCCTCCAATTTGTTGTTGCAATCAACTTTATTTTGTTGAAAATAGGGTTATTTTTTGTTATCAAAATTCTCTTCAATGGGAATTTTGTGCATGAAAAAGTTTAGAGTTAGGGATGAGAGCCTATGGCAGAGCCCATATTGGGGTCATTTTGATTGGATTTCTTCCACTTCAATTGACCATTGAAAAATATTATCTTGAGAATTGTATAAATTCATTAGGCAAGTACCAAATTCTTAACCAAGTCTTCATATTTTCTTTTGTAAGCTAGCTAAAACAAATTTCTTATCTAGATGTATAGGAATAAAATTGGAACCATTGCTTAAAATAATTGTTTGATTAGATGTTGTTCTACCATTAAATTCTCCCGGTAATTATTTAGCTATCCCTACGATTCTTTTATGGTAGTATCTCCTTTCCCATAATTACCATAAGGCACATGCTTTATCACAAGAGGCTTGAAACCATTACATGGATATAATTATTATGATATCGACATGTCGCATGAAAGAATTGAACCTATGTGGGGAGGATAAATTTTTTTCCCAACCATATAGCTACCATCCAATTTACATTAAGTGTGTCAAATTTATGGTCATTAAAAATTATATTAACATGAATTAGTCTTTCTTTATGGTCAATTTTTTTATTTTATGAGACAATATTTTATGCCTTTAATACCACATCTACATTACAATCCTTTTAGGGACAATTTTTTTGTTTAACTTTTCTTCCAAATTTCTAATCTTATTATTTAGATTAAAAATTTTCTATATTATCAAAGTATCCTTCTAGGATTGATTATATTTTCTTGGCTTGGCATTTCCATTTCTTACAATCTAATATTCATTTTCTACAACTTAAATTCAAACCCTAATATTTTATTATCTATTTATTTATACATAATCTTTTTAATATCTAAACCTATTATCAAAAATTATCTCTAATTCTTTAAAATTTGACTTCCCTCTTCTCTATTTTTATCTAATGATTTTATATATTCAAAAAAATGATAAAATATATAAAATTATTTTAGTGCCCCCCTCTAAATAAGTTTGTAAATATGATAAATTACTCATATTAAAATAAAATAACATAACAAAAAATGTTTTTTTTTTTTACATTTGATTAAATCAAAATTATAAATTAAATTTGAAAAAAAAGAATTTAGTAAAGTGCATCTGTAAAAAAATATCACGGAAAACATTTTATTGAAGACAACCCAATGAAAGTGCGTCAAATTAAATGCCTCTAATTTTAAAACACACAACCCAATAAAAATGTGCCAAAGTAAATCCACTCTAATTTCAAAACACAAAGTGTGTATCGAAGACAACCCATGTGGTTACAAATGAAATGGATGCACAGCCCAATGCTTAAGCACACATTGTATTTATGACTAAATTTCGTATCAATCTAAAGAATCTTCTTTTAAGCTCTAATACTCTAGCAAATTCACCGGGAGGTCTAAGGAATCTTGAAAGGAGGAGTCGTGAATATGGAAGGAAATTTTCTCATTGTCTTTATATGTAAGTGCATAATCAATGTCAACATATGGGGTGAAGAATCTCAAATTGAAGGGGAAAACCTAGCCATCCCCACTTAGCCAATCTAAAGGATTCTTATGTCGTAAAGATGAGTCTTAGTTCCTATTTATTAGTTTTGGATCACAACAACCCCATTTGGAAACTTTTTAGGTCCCATGATAGGTGGAGTGGCGAGGAAAGGTGGGAGGTCATAGATCTTAATATTTCTTTCGAGGCCATGTTTGGATCATATTTGAAATATTAGTCTTAGGGTTGATGGTAATTAATGTTGTTAGATGACATTCCACCTTATTAACAAAAAAAATAGGATTGATGTCAAATTGTATATGAAAAAATAATATTTATGTGAAACTAAATTTTATATTGCATTATGATTCTCTAAATGAAAATCTTCTCTAGAAAACCCCCAAATGTTCTCTAGAAAAACAAATGAAGATGGATATGGATGTTCATATGTTTCCAATCCAAATCCATAAAATAAATATGTAAAAATTATATTGCATTGAGAAGCTGCAATGAAAAAAGCATTAACTTTTTTATTATTCACTTGAATCTTCATCAATAGAAGTGCATGTCTTTCACCACTTCCCCTTGGATCTTGCACTGCAATATAAATAAGTATTTCATTTGCATGATAGCTCTCTTATATCTTTATGCTCTCTATTTGACCTCTTTTCATTTGCAAGTTATTAAGCTTCAACCATTTTTGAAACAATTGTGGAGGAAGTATTAAATGCTTATCATAACCATTTTTGACGAAAATGTGGATGAAGTATTCAATACTTATCATAACCATTTTTTACACAATTCTGGATGAAGTATTCAATACTTATCATTTGGTCCATATATATCACAATGTTTACATTGTTTTTAGAAATTGTCCTATCATCATGGTTTCAATTTTCTTTCATTGGTTTGAGCTATCTCTTATGTATTATGTTGTGGCCCCATTTTGTACTGACTTGATATAAAAATCTTATTTGTTAATTGGATTAAAGAAAATAAATATTGTAAGTAATTGTATTCAAGTTTGAATATACTTATAACTTCTTTAAAAGAAAAAATCCAGAGATGAAGTATTCAATACTTATCATTTGTTTGTCCATGTATATGACAATGTTTACATTATTTTTTAAAATCATCTGTCCGGTATAGCGCTACAATTTCCTTGCTTTGGTTTGGGCATTCCCTGTTTGATTATTTTGTTTCCCATTTTTTATGCCCGACTTGATATAAATATCTTCTTTTTTAATTAGGTGAAAGAGAAATAAATATTGTATTTCATTGTATGAAAATTTAAATATACTTACAACTCACTTTAAAAAACTATTGAGTTTTTTAGGATGGTTAATCGACACCACGATTCATTGAATACGGACTAGTCCCAAAGAGAAAACACATAAAGTAATAGGAATAAATAAGTGATGCACATAAAAAAAGGTTGCTATGCTATATTATTAGAATATAAAAGTAATATTTTGAGTGGAGAAATAAACAATGCGGACACAACCACTCCTTGTCAATCTTCACCATTAGAAAGATTCTTGAGAATCAGCAATAATAAGTTGTGCATTATACTTGAATTTCATAGAATGGTTTATTTTGAATTTATGAGAATCAAGGTTGTTACACGTCATTTTTTCACCATGGCATTTGACTATTCATATTGGTCTATCACCATCCATATTATGTTCCCTTAGAGGAAAAAAACACTCATGTTCACGAATCAAGTCTTGGAAATTGGAGAAAATATTTGTGAAACCCTTAAAAGTCTACTGCGCATTTTTTTCTAGCCTTTCCATGGGCATGTGCTCATGTTCCTTCCATTAGTTGCAGCGAATCCCACACTTTTTTCCACTAAAACATGCACACCCCAGAAAAAGAAAATAAAAGGAAAAAGTAACTTATAGAAGCCTAGTTGGTCAAATATTCTCCCAACTAGAAGCCTTTAGAGTTGTGCCGAGTTTGAGCTTTATCCCTCCACTCATGGAGTTTGTATCCCTTGGTCCATGGAAATCAAATCCCTTCATGAGAGGAATCCATCCCCCTCTTCATGGGCCGAAACTACCTCCATTTTCCTATAAATTGAGCTCGATATTCAAGTTCAAGGGTAGATTATGAATCATATAAGCCAGTCTATATAGTTTCTAAGTTGAATAGAGTTCATAGAGTGCATAATTTTTACATTAGTGAGTTGTTTTTGACACATTGAATATTACAACTTTGTGTCCGCAACTTCATGCTGGTATTCTGGGGAGGAAGGCTTATCGGAGCGAAGGGGAACGATTTTTCGGGACCCGGGAGAAATGCATGCAACATCAATGCATCGGTTGTAGATTTCTCTTTCTATTTAAGATAATACATATGGATCTCTTTTTCTCATTGTTTTGTTTCTATGTTTATGGGAATAATGTAAATACTTAGACTCCTTGATCACTAAGTTGGATTAGTATTTTTTTATTATTATATATTGCAAATGCTTTGATTATTTTTCTTGTCTTTAATTAAGGTTCTACTCATTGGGGAACTACTTTGGAGTGATGGGACAAGGGCTACATCGAACGTTTGGATGTTTGTTTCTAGTTACTCATTGGAGTACTAGGGAGATCCTCTTGTCGCAAGAGAAAGGGATTAATCCTCGTAACAAATTGGCAACCATAATGGGGATCTAGAGCTTAGTTTTCTTTGTTTGTATTCAATTTGAAACTTTATTTTTTTTATTTTAGCTTCTACGAGTGTGGTTGGGTAGATAAATTTTAAGAATCACGAAAAATAAATCTTGTTGTTTATTTTTTTCAATTTTTATTCCTTTCACCGCACGATTTTTTGTAGCAAACGGAGTGGAAACTTGTGACTTCTAGTTTGATCCGGTGTGCATGCACATTGTATTCAGCTTGATAAGTTGCACACCCCTTAGAAAATTTTGAAAATAAATTTCTCTTCTTTAGAGCCGAGATAACATTATTCTTCAAGTTTTCACGATCCATATTAGGCTGTCGGATCTTGTGTGAAAACTCCGTTTTTAGCAAATTTTGAGTTTTGTGTGATTTTTCATCTATTTAGGTTTTACAAGTTAGGGTTTACCATGGTTTATTGATGGTCTAAGTGGAATATACCTTCATTTTCCTCAACCTATTTGGTTTTATGATTTTATCTTCTTGAGCCATCAATATTGTTGCCAACCTTACTTTCATGAATATTTTCTCCCTATTCATCGCAAACCAGAAAATCTTCTAGCTCCATGTTGAAGCTTGATTTAATACCAAGCACTCTTGGATGATTTAATTCCTACTAAGATAAGTGGAAAATTTCTTAGTCGATCACAACTAAGATATATCATCCGCAAAAATTCATAAGTATCCTAGTTAGACTTCATAATTAGAATTTTTTTTATTTTTATTTTTTAATTTATGCTTTTTTAGAGTTTTTAAGGAATTGTTTTTTTCTTTTGGGAATTGATTTTTTGTTGAATTGTAGTTTTGATTTGATTGTTCAAGGAATTTCATTCAAAAACGAAATTTATCATTCTTGAAAATTTAGTTATTGATGGAAATTGTCTTCTTTTCAAAAGGATTTTGTTTATGGATGAAGAATTTTGTGTTTTGAAAATAGATAAATCTTTCAACTTTTATCCTAAATAGAGAATTCATTGAAAAGAAAGAGTTGCATTTCTCATATAGATGCATTTAGATTGTTGCGTCCAGGGTCACAACATCATCAAAGTTTCAGAAATACATACCCTTTGTGTTAAATAATAGCCAAATTAATACAACACTTAATAAAATCAATCTAGACATTTTTTACATTTTTCTAGGGCTCATTCCACCAAACATAGCTTAGGCTAGTGTTTTGTAATAGGTTGTAATAAACATTCCAAAGCCGATTACAAGAACAAGTAGAATCTTGCAGTGGGTAAATCCAGTTATTTACATTTTTTACTCTAGGAAGCTCTTCTTAAAAGAGTCAAGCACAAGATCATGTCGACCCGGTGAGGTAATCATACCTATATGGTGGCAAAGATAGAGGATGAGCACGTAATACAAATGGTAAACTTCGGATTAACCATTGTCAAGGAGCCTAGGGTCACTTGTTGGCAAACCTTGGATTTACCATGTCGAGGAGTCTTCAAGGGGATTGAGCCCGATACTGCGCTTCCTTGCATGTATATCAGATCATATCTTTGTTCCCCCGAGGTGCATTTGTCTCCGTTGGTGACATTAGTGGCCATAATATTTAGAATTTTTCCCGAGGTGATAATGGAGGGAAGGTCCCACTATGCACGGAACAAACGTCGGCTAGACTCACTTGGAATTTCCCGAGAGGGTACTCTTCACTTCAAGATAGCATAAGTGGAGGGGACTTGCACACGACTATTTCATTAAGTAGGTTATCGGGGAAACTTTTCCAACCTTCAATGTTTTCACATTAACTTCTACGACGTTGAATTTCATCACCAACTAGTGTTTTTAGTGTTGGAAATGTATTGTTTGTGTGTGGTTTGTCTCTTAGATTTTGTGAGCGTGTGTTCAAATTTCTTGTTTTCTTAGTGGCCTTGGGTCTATTTTATAGATTTTTTCGTGTGTTAAACATTAACCGTAGGTGAATTACGAGACAACGTATCGTATAATCTTCAGGGAAACCCCCTGGTATACAACAAGTCAATTAGAAAAGCTTAAATACGAAAGGAGTCAAAAATCGGGGAACGGATCTATTGAACAAGAGGAAACATCTATAATATCCAAATTACAAAGTAAATCAACCTCGGACAATAGGAAGAAATCAAGAAAAACTAGAGAAATTTAAGAATTAATCACGGTTGAGTTAGAAACCGATGAATTATCGGATACTCAACTTATTGAACCCAAAATATCTAAGCACGAATCTAAATCTACTTCGTGCGGGTCAACTTCGAGTTCATAGCCTGCACCCTTGGTTGTCCTCGTTCACCTCGAGTGAAGCTTCGTGTGCGAGAACCTTCCTCCTGGCTTGATTAGTATCAAAGATATTCTTGAAACGAGAAGAAGAGATCACAATTCCTTTATCGAAGTCTTCATATCTAAGGTATAGTGAACCGATTTATCCTTATAGTACTTTTAAGCGGAGCCTTCGTATCAACAATTTACCAACTTTCGCATAGTACTAGTCTCCATTATTCACCACACCACATTCCTTTTTACTCCATACCAGAGGTAGTTACATGTCTTCATCAAGCATGTCAAGTGAGTCATGTGTTTTCTGCATCGCGAGAAACTTTTTTTGTATGGTGGTCCATCGGTTCCTCTGGATACTAGTCGCTCTCTAGTACTTTCTTAAAAGAATCTCCCTCTTCTCAAAAACTTACACAATAAACTAGTCTTAATGAATCTAATACGAAAAATTTGACAATGAACAAGTCTATATGATGACCGAAAATATTCCTTGGCCCGACCCTTAAGGTAACAATTTACCACCCGGGGGGTAGTATACTCCTCGAGGACAATATATTCAAGGGCGATTACCATATTCTAGGGCCACAACTTATTCAATGACGGTTACTCCTCAAGCAGTTCTATCAACAACAGCGAGTCCTTTCAAGGAGGCCAACCCTTCAGCAGAAATTATCGAGAAAATTATCAAACTTACGTTCCAATACCTCAAACTTGTTATGGTCAAACTTATGCACGCAACCTTTAATGGGGAATCCTTATCCAACGTTAATATAGTGTGGAACCGAGTCGTCGAACCAACAACATTTGCAACCTAATGTACAAGTACCTTATAATCAACATGGTCGGCTAAGCTTGGTCAATTTGGTTATACCCAAGTCAGAGACCTACCCAACCCACACTTCAAATTGCACCTCAAGTATACGTACCTAGTATTTATGAGAGTAGGGTCCAAGTACCCCAAAAAATCTTGTCCAATCTGTATGAAAACTTTGTTCAACAACCAAGTAAACCTATCCCTAGAGTTCTTGGTCTCTCTTGCTACAACCCTTCAAACAACGACGTCAAGTTTGTATCACGGAAAATCCCTAAAGTCATTGATCATCAAACTAGACACAATGGTTCGGTCCTCACTGTTCAAACCTCTGCCCCGGGGAAAACACGGTGAAACTATAATTCCAACAAGCTAGCCTTTTTGTAGGTTAGTTTATGAATCCAAAATTTTCAAGGCGATTTCAATATGGACCAACATGACAAAATCTAGTCTACCAAGGTCAACCATACCTAGTAATACATATCAAATACCGAAAGCTCAACCTCGGTTTGGTATGACTAATCCACCAGATACCACGGTGGTATTCCAATCCCATCTACATAAAATTTATTCTAGGTTATCCTAGATATCCTCCTTTGGGTATTGGTATTGTTCCTCAAGTTTATCAATTTGCTCAACGAAGACCCTAACCGTCGGTTACCATTTATTGCAACTTTAGACTTGCCGGTTACAAATTGCCTCACCAAATGATCGATTTATTATCTTCTATTTTGCTTGACAATGCCAACTAAGTTTTCCCAGTGATATACCTAAGTTTGAATTAAAATCAGGAGAAGACCCCTCAAATCATGTGATGACTTATCATCTTTGGTGCGCATCCAACTTCTTAATTGATGATTCCATTCGATTGAGATTTTTTAAAGAACATTGATAAGTTTAGCTACAAAGTGGTATATTGAATTACCACGTGGCTCTTTCAATAATCTTAACACGTTAGCAACAACTTTCCTAACTCACTTTCAGTTGCCAGTCCGTTATGACAATGGCACAAAACTCTTAACTTCATTAAAATAGAGTATGCCTAGATACATTTCAGATCACATACATGAATAGAGACGTAGACGATGTTTAGTGAAAGTTTTCATTCATTATCGAAATTTTGGAAGAATGGTTCATTAAATCAATACTTCCAAAGATCATTGAAGACATAGCCAAAGGGAGGTGTTGTTACGAAGAACGAGGTCATAGCTCGAAGCACGGTACTTAGACCTTGTATACACGATCTGCTACTTTATATGAAAATTCCTAACTTGCCACATCCGAGTCCAATTATTGCAACTCCTTCTGGTTCTCATTATATAGATGGTGTAAACTTGGTACAATTAGTGCTAAAAAGGGTAAGAAGAAGTCATCTAAACCTACTTCTCCCATAATAAATTTACTATATTCACCTAAAAGGAGATTCTTCCCTTGAAATTTTTATCGACATTCACATTGTAGATTCATCCACAACTAAAGCTAAAACCGGTAAAAATAATAAAGAAAAGAACAAAAATAAACAAAATACATCTCCTAAAGATAAAACGGAAAAAATTGAACCAGGCGATGAAAAGTGAAACCTTGCTATCATTGTCTTATCTACGCTGACAAGGATCACTATGCAAAGATTGTCCCCATCGATCGAGGTATCCAAATTCGTCAAAGGTTCACCTACACCTTCTGTCTTGAAGGATCCTTTTCCCTCTCAATATATTAAAATGATCGGATCTTCTTCCGAATTCATAGGAATATATTTTAATGATGTCTAAGGTCATGGTTGCGACACGATCTCAAGACTATGGATCTATGATTCATATGGCGAGTAAAGGCGGCTCTAGTCAAACACCAGCCATACCTCCTTCGGTTTCCAAACCACTTAAAATCGAAACCTAACCACGGTTGGTTATTAAAGCACATAAAGAGTGTACTTCAAAAATTCAGCTTTTAATCCACATGCAAGAAGTTTCTTAGCATTACAACATTGTTGAAGATTTGGCAATATCCCCTTTAGCAATGTGACCTTAGAAGTGCTACAATCATGTCCAACACAAAGGGAAATTACTATTATCATCTATCGGATATATTGATCTCAAGACTCAACCTAATGGTCTTTGATCTCAAATTTTTTTACCTAAACTCCCTCATCAAATAGCTTTTCGAGATTCAGTATTAGTCGAATCGAGACGGAAGTTTTCATACTATAATTGTGAGGGGACATCTACATGTATAATTTCATTAAATTGTTGGAAAACCCTTAGTTCTCCAACTTATACTTAACCAATCCCCGACTATCCTTAGAGCCTTTGACGACGAAGAGAGTTTTCATCCATACGGAATACTCTAGGGTCTACCTATAAGTAGAAGAAAAATCATTAACCTAGAGGTGGAATTTTTTGATGCCCCTCTTGATTACAACCTTCTTTTTGGTTGTAGTTGGTATTACACAATGATTGTTGTTTTTTCATCGATGTTCAATTAATAATGTTTCCTTAGAAAGGAAAGTTTGTTAAAATCGATCGTTGTCATACTTTTCTTATGACCATGCTACTACGGATAGCATTCGGCATATCGGAAAATCGGTTATCCCATACAAATATGTTGGTGTAGGATTAATGAAGGATTCTTTTCTCATGGTAACTTTCGCTATACCCCACCCGACATACCACGAACAATTTCCAATATCAATATGATGTCATCGAAACTGCTTCATTTATGACACATGCCACTATGCCTTGAGAATCGAAATTGGGCTCCTACAATGGTGAGATGCCTTTAAGTTCTTTTGAATTAGCATATGTAGTAGTACAATCGTATTCCGACACCCCATCATTTTTTTCCGATCAAATGAATGTGATCAGCGAAAATCATATTCTCCAGAAGCTACGACCTTGACATCATTTTTAGATCCATTTCAACATGTATTTGTAACTAATGTTGTTAGAAATTTTGTCATCGGATGAATTACCATGGGATGATCGACATCATCAATCTTATTTTTCTTGATCTTGATAAGCTTGAAAATGACATCTATTTTTACAATTGATTATGTCAAGGAACCACGAAATCCACATCGATTACACATTCGAATTACGAGACAAATGTGGGAAATATTTCTCTGACAGTTCCTATTTTTGTATCGATTAAACCTAGAATTATTGAAAAAAATTCATATAGGTACTTCTGTTTGATGGAAGAGACTAACACCCACCAAAGCCCTATTTCCAATCATTCGGAGACATTTTTTCTTGGTCTTACGAAGAGATGCAAAGTATCGATCTTAATATTGTAATTCATAAGAATTAAGACATGCCGAATGCTAAGCCTATTAAACGAGAGATTACGTCCAATACATACGAAAATTTGTAGCAATCAAAGATGAGATTGAGAAGCTATTACAAGCGGGGATTTATTTATCCTATTCCTTTGATGGATTGGGTATCTCACATAGTTCCCATTACGAAGAAACAAGGGACTATCGAATTATGTGTCGATTATTGGGACATTAACAAGTTGTGTCCAAAGACAAATATCCTACACCCTATATCAATCAAATAGTTGATGATTGTATGCTGAAATGAATTATTCATTTATGGATGGTTTAACACTTCTGATCAAATCAACATACTCACTATCCCGATCAACCTAAAACAACATTTATATGTCCTTGGGGCACATTTTCATATTGCAAGCTACCTTTTGGACTAAAAAATGTTAGATCCAACTTTTTCAAAGATCTATGTCTTATGCTTTTCATGATATCAAACATATTGTACAACCCTTATTCGGATGACTTACCTGCCCATTCTTTACGCAAATAAGATCATCTTATACACTTATGAGCTATCTTCATGAGATGTAGGCATTACAAAATTCATTTGAATCCACACAAATATATTTTCTTGTGTCTGATACGGGACGGTTATTTGGGTTCATCGTTTCGAAAGATGGAATTTGTGTCAATCCATTAAAATTTAGGGCTATCATCAATTTACCTCCTCCTTCACTCTTTTCCAACTCCTGACTTTGCGGAAAGAAAACTTTTTATGTATATTTATACTAAACTATGTTTAGTTAATGAAAGGTTTTACCCGATTGTTGAAACAAAATGTTCCATTTATTTGGGATGAGATTTCCAATAAATCTTTTGATGCATTTTAAACGTGTTGACCCATGCACTTTTATTGCATCTTCCCAATTACCACTAGGATTACTTTTTTATACTTAGATGCCTCGATTCCATGATTTGAATGGTTTTGGTTTAGGAGGATGAATCTCACAACGAACATGTGATCTATTACCTAATTCAAAATCTCAACTTAATGGAAATCAAGTATTCACATGTGGAGAAATTGTCCTTGGCGGTAGTAAAGTTGTCCAACAATTTTGTCATTACATACATTCGTACGTAAAACCATGCGATATCTGATTGCAACTTTGATGATATACATATTTACAAAACAATTTATCGAGGGGAAAAATACTTCAAATGGATTTTTATCCTATAAGAGTTTTATTTGGAGTTTGATAAGCCCAAGTCAAAGAAATCACTTGTGTTTGTCGAAATTATGTGTGACTTTCCCAATATTGAATGTTTGAAACGGTGGCAGAGAATCATATTGCGGATGAATCTTTGTTTTTAATAAGTACTTTGGATCCTTGGTATGGTGATAATATTATATATCATCACACCCAAGCGTTTTGTCCAAAGCTTCACGACTAGATCAACGAGAAGAATCCGATAGCGATCCCAACAATATAATATTATTGCGGACACTCTTTATCGTCGTGGTGTGGATTTTGTTTTTCAACTTTGTATAACTCACAAAGAAGCTGAAACGGTTTTGAATGATTGCCACTCTAGAGCGTGTGGTGGTCATATTTACGGAGTTTTCCATTGAAAATATATTTCGCATTGGTTATTTTTGGTCGTCTTTATTCAAATATTGTATCATTGTGATTTGAAAATGCCACAATTTGCCAAATTTTTATCGAAGATGCATGCACCTCTAGCACCTCTTCACCTAATCATTTCTTTACGACCTTTTGCAAAATGGGGCATCAATTTCATTACATGTAACCCTCACTTGTGCGGGGGCATGGTATATTATTCTCATTGTAGATTACTTTACCAAATGGGCTTGGGAGATGCCTACATTCGCAGTGATGGAAAAAACCATAGTTACTTTCATATTCAATCATGTGTATGCTTTATTTGGTGTCCTTCAAGCTATTACTACGGACAATGGGAGCCATTTTTTGAAATATTATGATGATTTAACTTTACGATCAACTTGGCCTACACCGTAATGATAATTCTGTATTTCCCATAGGCTAATGGTCGAGTTAAGGCCATCGACAAGGTTTTAACCACCATGATTAAATGGATTTTCGAGACTCATAAATCTAATTGGCATACCATGATTTTTCCGGCATTATGGGCATATCGTAACTCTGCAAAGCACTCTGAGAGTTCACTCCTTTTCAACTTGTATGGTTTAGAAGTTGTGTTACCCATTGAATGTGACATACCGTCAACGAAATTAGCCATTGAATTATTACCAACTATCTGCGAAGAGGAGAAATGATCTATATACCTAGCACGATTAGATGAGACTCGATTACCCAACTAGCTGCGTGGGCACATTAAAGCTCGAGAAGAAACGTGTGAAAGCTCGGTATGATCAAAATGTTAACCCTCACATTCATTCATAAGGTGACCTATTTTTAATATATCATCAAGCTAACGACAAGCTAAGTAGTAAGGTAAATTTAGTACGATGTGGAATGGTCCTATATTGGAAAGTGTGTGCTTGCAAAAGGGAGCCTATAAATTAATTTATTATATGTGAGGTCTCTTTAGATAAACCGAGAAATGGTCTTTATCTTAAGAGATATTAGTATGAATTTTCATGTAGAGATCTCACTTGTACAATAGTTATATTTTAGAAAAATGTGCCTTAGATTAAGAAAGTGTGCCTGAATTAGTTTTTTGTTGTTACTACTATCGTTGCTTATCTTGATTACTCTTGATATTGCATATGTCGACATCCCTTCAAACTTACATTGGTTTTGCGTGGCAATAATAAGCGTTACATGGAACACATCTTTCGCGACTTGGGTTATTTATTCACCCATTGATAGGTTAGTTTCTATTCATGGGATATGCCTTGGTCGAACAACGAATAGTATTTCATAATATAACACATTCATTGAGTTATTATCTGATGCCATTACATTTGGTATTCGACGTTTGATCATTAGGTTAAATTCCACAACTCATTGTATTACATTTAAACAAAGTTTTATTCTATTAGAAATCTAGTGTTGTTAAGATTATTTTGAAAGGTTGCGTCTCTTGGAGACGACAATTTAATTATATCGAATATCAACATATTTCAAGAAATTTAAACACATTGGGCGATGCATTAGCTAATAGAGTTTTAAATAGTTATACGCAACATTAAAAAAGTAAATCAAAACAACATTCAATCCATGTTGAACAAGATACGCAGAGAGAATGAAAGTATTAATATCATTAGGATAGATAAGTTTGTGTCCAAAAATATTACATCATGTTTGTGGTCATAGGTTCAAACACCTTATGATCTAAAGAATCTTTTGATACAAAAAAAAAAAGTCAATCTACACATTGACCACCGGCTATCCATGATGATGGTTATAATAACAAACTATAGCATGTGCCACCTTGCACGGAAATATCCTAAGTGGACCTGGACCACCCGATCACATGTCTTTGGGGACTGAGGATATCATTAGTTCTGTCTAAGGAATATCAATGATCGACCTCTCAAAGTTGTACTCATCTCTGCCCGATATCTTTGTTGCATCATCGTAATAGGGGTACTACGAGTTTGTGTCTCTCGCCTTTGTCAAAGCGATGAAGCACTGCGGGTCGTGTCAAACCAACATATTCATTTAAAAATTTTGTCGGTATTGGACGATAAAGAGTAAATAAAAATTAGATTAAAAACTTCAAAATGATTCACGAACTTGTCTCATCCCACTATGTCCCTCGTGGAAAGGATGTTTGAGGATCACCTCGCATAGTGCATTCCCGCATAACGAAAATCTTCAATAGCGAAGATGCGGTTCACGAGCACATGGAAATAAGCGGAGTGAATTGAACCACGACCGCCCTCGCCATAGCGAACCATCGATGCTACCCATCGTACCATATAAGGTTCACGAAGACCTGGATCTGCTGGAATCAGTTGAGGAAAAGAAGTGCAGATCTCTCTAAGAAGAAATGAGATATGAATGGCCTTCATATCCAGTTTTTAACTTATTTTTCCTGTTGGACCCACTATTAGTGATATCACCACTCTCTTGGAATGCCCTTATCCTTGAAAACACTCATGCAGGTTGCATTTTTTCTTTAAGTAGCACGAAGATGCATCGCATAACTTTGGTCACTATGAATGCTATGGTTTTAAGTTCCAATCGCAATATGGTTTTGATGTCTATGTGAATGTCCTTTAACTCTTTGAATTATTGCTGTCTGAGCCTTGTAGCTAGTAGTGGGGAAGACCTCCTTGTCTAGTCCCAAATAACGAAATGTTTCTCCCTCTAGGAGGTAATCGGGTAAGGAAGTATATGTCTTGCGGCTCAAACTCAAGCTAAATTGGTCACCAATTATGAAACATTCATCTTGCACATTCCATGCATTCACAAGCGAAGTCATCGGCTCAGCTTGTGCCTTCATGCCCTGAATTGACCAAAACTTGTCGACCCACGGTTTTTGATACCATGGTTGTTGGATCATCCATGACTTCATTATCAAGAGCTCATGTTCTTGTTCCCGCCATTCCAACATTATTAAAAGGCCTACAAATCAACAAATTAAACAATTAACATTAGTTGGAGTAAACTTGAACCATTTTTATGAAGAAATACATTTTTTTCCAAAAGCTCACGGCACCTGCGCCGGAGTTTTGTGTGCGGATAGTGTGTTTGTCCACATGCACTCCACACAACGGCCCCGCCGATTTTTTTCTTTTAAAAAATCGTTAGGGTCACCGGTTTTCACACGGACGCACCCACAGGGTGGATTTTGAAACATATTTTTCTAAAAATCCATCAAAGCACCCCAAAATAAGAAATGAAACTAATGAAAATGTAGACAAGGATGATGTGGATTACACAGTTCGATGGTTCGCAAAATGAATGGTCGGTTCACGATATCAACTACGGGAAGTTTTTGGTCTAGCTCTCTTATGCCACTATTCTGAAAAACAAAAGGTGCAAATGACTTATTTTTATCCTTTTATAACAGTTTTTAATGAATAAAATATTTTATTTTTATTTTTTTTTTTACTTTTGAAAGGTCAAATCTAAATAATTTTACTTTTGAAAGCGGATATTTGTAATCTTTGAGTTTTTGTACTTGGGGATATAGGATTTTGTTGGAAACAATTATTTTGAAATCGAGTATAATTTTATCACTTTTTCGGGCTCTATAAAAATACGAAAAGTGAAACCTCAATTCCTCTTTTAAGCCCTTTTTGAACTCGCAAAAAATGAAAATATTTAAAATTATGATTGTCGAACTCGTTAAAGTAAATGAACATTCATCCATTCGGTATAAGTTTACCCCTTTTCTGACGGACGGGCGGGTAATTATGAAAAAGGTATACATTGAATAATCATGGTCAATAGAGTTCGCTCTTGAATTATTTTATCCTTTTTTCGAGGTTTGAGAGACTAAAATTATGAAAAAAAACAAACCATGGAGTTTACTTATGTTTTTCTTCTAACTCCCTAAAGCTGAAAAACATCGAGTTATTGCTTCTTTTGGACTCATTAAAATTGAACATTACGGGACTTGTCGATCATAACAAGACCGAACCACTCCTTCTTAGGGTTCAATTTTAATACTAAGATGGAATCATCCGAAGGATGAGCTTACAAAAATAAGCAAATGTTATCCTCCTCGAAGCTTGACAAAAATAAAGAGGTACTTGCCGGTAATGGTGGGAGAAAAAGAGAGAAAAATAATCAAGTTGTTGTCCTTATTTTAGAAAAGCGGCTGCAGTGATTCTTCAACACGACACTTTGTTACGGGTGGAAATGTGAAGTTGGGTTACACTTTTTGCCCTTTTTTGAGAAAAAATTTTCATTTTTTTCGGTTCTTCAACTTTTACACCAAACTATAACAATTTTTAAATTTTAGAATTTCGTTTTGCAATAAAAATAAGTTGTCGAGAAATTTTGTTAGCTTTCTGTACTTATTTTTTGAAACTTTTTTTATGCGATTTGATATGTCAACTTAGCGTTTCTTTGAGTGTGTGTTTCTTAACAATCAAAGGATTCAAAAGAAGTCATGTTAATACGCAATGTTGTATTCATTGAAAATTTGTGTTTTTGAGAAAACAAAATGTGTTATCCAATCTAGACACGGTCTACTTCGGTTTTGTCATATTTACAAAGCCAATGGATGCATATCATAATTACTAGAATTTTTAGAAGCTGGTCAATATGAAAAAATTATATTTTGGATATGTTTCATGACGCAACAAATTTCTTAACATATAAGTTATAAACAAGAAATATAAAAGCTACCCATTAGAGACGATAGATCAATACTGTTTATAATTTTTCAATTTTTTTTACAATGTAATTTTTGGGAGATCTTAATTTTTGATATCCGCCGAATCACGATGACCCTCAAAATTATTTTATATTTGTCAGAAAATTAATTAAAATTAGTAAATGTTTATGAAATTCCATAAAAGTTATATTTTAGAAAGTATATTCAATTCTGAAAATGCTTGTCTTAGTTCAATAGGTTAATTCATAATGTTTCATGGAGTTTAATCAATCCAATTGCGAGCGTCGACTACATGATCGGTGACACGCTAGTTCGACCAAAATTTGATTAAAGTTAAAATGAGAACTATGTTTTATCTTGAAACAACATGACCAAATCTAACGACTTAATAGTTTGGCCAAAATATTAATGAAATTCGCGGTGCTTACCCCTCCACAAGCATTTAACTGACAATATGAGGTGTCGCGAAATCATTCATAATTTTCGCACATTTTGCACATTTGATCTGATTTTATAAAAGGTCTTGGTTTGGGTTTAAAGAGATTTCTTGGAGGTTTGAGTTTAAGGGCATTTCTTGGGCGGACAATTTTGCAAATAATTGTTTTGGGTTTAAAGGACATTTCTTTGAGACGGTTTGATTTTGAAAAAATTATTTTTAGAATTAAAGAATTTTCTTCGGAGCGATACATTCAAAGGACATTTCTTGGAGGTACGTGATACATTTTTGGATGTTTTTTTTTTTCATTTTTGAAAGTATGGTTGTGCTTAATTTTAAGATTCTTGGAGATGGTGATTTGCAAATAATTGTTTTGGGTTTAAGGAATTTTCTTGGACGTACATTCAAAGGACATTTCTTGGAGGTATGCAATACATTTTTTTGGATGTTTTGTGCTTCATTTTTTTTTTAAGTATGGAGTTGGGTTTAATTTGAAAAAACGTTTTGAAAGTATTTTTAAAGTGACTTTTTAAAGTTGGAGAGCATTTTTTGAAGTGACATTTTTTAGAGTGTGTGTTTTGAGTTGAAGTAAATATTTTGAGCTTCGTTTCATTTTTTTATAAGACATTTTTTCTCTAATTTTTTTGAAGTAAGTGTTTTTTGGATTGGAGTATGTATTTTTTTTGCAAAAATTTAAAAATGATTTTTTTTTTAAATTAAATATTTTGTGATGCTTTTTCTAATTGAGTTGTTGTCTAATTTTTTGAAGGACATTTTTTGAACTTGCATACTCTAATATCATGGAGGAAATGAAGGACATGTAAAACATGATCGAAAAAGAGACCACGAGGCAGCAGAGAAGAAGGCAGAAGACAATCTCACAAAGAAAGATAGAAGCCCTCTAAAATATTGAAGGGAAAAATCCAACCTCAAAAGAAATTGAAGCGGTATGTAAATGTAAATATTATTATGATCTATTTTTATATTTAAAATTTCTAGTGTAAAATCACAGAAGCTTAATTTTATTTGATGAACTAATTTGAATTTAAATATTTTGTTTAATGTATATGACGAGAGATATTCTATCAAAACATTGATGATGAGATACAAAATTTTGAAAAGAGAAAGTGAAGAAGGTATTGAACCAATGATTGAAGATGGTGAAAATATTAGAAAAATTCAAATGAAGAAATTGAATCACAAGGTATATATATATATATATATATATATATATATATATATATATATATATATATATATATATATATATATAGAACACATACACGTATTATTGAAATTATAGATATATTTATTAATTTAGTTATTTATTGTTCATATACTAAGCTTATTGTATATATTTTTTCAAATATGTACGGATGAAATCGATGTCGATGATGAGATGTTAGAAAATGTTGACAAGCACATATGGAGATAAAAAGCAATATGTTATACGATATCGTGTTAAATGCATTTTTGAAAATTATTTCTTAAATGAGCGGGTGGCAGTTCAAGCTTAAATGTTAGAAAGGTCTCTATCATTAAGAAAAATAAAAGAAGCTACGACCTCTTAAAATTGTTGAAAATCAACCAAAGATAAAAAAATGAAGGAAAATGTGATACACAATATATACACAGTAAGTACTATAAATTCAATTAAGAGATCTGAGATAAAAATGTTTTAAATTGTACATGAGGAATGCATATGGAAATGGTTTCATCAGTACTAAAGAGAATCATTTGGTAACATCTATAGCACGAGCATTGGAACCTTGAAAAACTTTGCACCAAACATTGGAAATTTGGTACAGAAGTAGATGTAAATGATGAACTCACTTGTTGGAGAGTTATTTATGGCTTAACCATACAAAGATAGACTTTGAGAAAATGTTAAAAAAATAATATATGAATATTGGAAGAACAATTCGCGTGCTTTGCCAATGCAAGGCATGTGATGCGAAGAAGAATAACATGAAATCGGTACGAAGAACATGAAAAATATTTCTGGAAAGCACTCGGATAAGGTTATTCAGCAAAGTTCAAAGAAGATAATTTTCAAATTCATGTTTCAATCGGTGCTTTGTTCGACAAAAACTGTGGTATGTAGAAACCTATCACCGTACGCGACACTTGTTGCTGCTGGTATCATGTGGAATTTGAGTTATATTATGACACATTCCTTGATTTTGGTAGAAACATTATGGAAGGATTAACCTCCTCCTTCACTTATCCATGATTTCATATCTCAAATTCTATGTGAAAAGCGATGAACTATTTTACAAAAAGAAATGTGTTGGTGGTAAAAAATGTGATGATTGTAGGTGACTAGATTTCAAAATAAAATATAAATAACGCATTATAAATGATCAATCATTTTCCAACATGAAAGTGAAATAAAAGAGATATGAATATATTGGTACATCGATTCAAGGTGCAAATAGTGTTAAAAGAATTGAATTACTAGAAGACGAAATTTTTGTGATAGATTTTTTGAGAAAGTTTGGTAGAAATTTGTGCCCCCAACATTCCTCGACTCAATGGAAAGACACCTCAATTTAAAAATCTCGTGAATTTTTTCCACTAAGGACCATTTTATTAGGTGATTGATTTTGCAAAAAACTACACATTTTTTCCACAAAAAAAGAAATTCATATTGAATACTATCATTCTGACCAAGTCTCCATGCTCGTCCATATTCTATATAGACATGCTGAACAAAACGTTGATCATATAGAAATCACGAGTGAAAATCAACATATCATTAAATAATATCACTTTTATATCAGTGGCGATCATACACATGATACATATTTTGTACAACATTGTTTTGGAAAAAATTATGATTCCTTGAAAAATCATGGAATAACATTCAATGAACATTGGATATGGTGGGACGGATGCGCAGACCGGTTCAAATCTACACGATCATTCTTTTGGTTGTGTTGTCTTCATAAGAAAACCTGCATTAAACATTGTTGGAATTTCCTTTGAGGCGGCCATGGAAAAGGAGAACATGACGGTGCGAGGGAGCATGCATAAAACGAGCACTTTGAATATATCAAATGAACCCTACGCAAGCCAACTTGCGAACGCTAAATAGTTGTTCGATGGTGTATTGATGCTCTAAGCCATGAGACTAACCCATCAAGGTAAGTGCGAAGGTGCATTCGAATTTAATTTTTATTGGAAAACTAATTTTAAACATTGTGTACATTTATCGTGCAATGATTATCTTTGATTGTATTTTGATATCATAGTTACAAATTCTTCTTTTAATTTTCCATATAAATGTTTTTATAGCATATTGGGATCGAAGAGGAACATAGATAGATCAATTGGAAATGGCATTGAAACAATAAAAGGGACTCAAAAATTGCATTCAATTAAAACAAAGTCGTCCGAAATGTGTTTGCATTGGATAAAAGAAAATATTCTTTTTTTTGTGATGTTTGCATAGGCAACACAAAGCCCAATGAAGCTTGTGAAAACAACATGTATGTAAAAGATTGGAAACATACAGAGCTAAATGCAAAGGGAAAAATGTCTGTTATGCAGTGTTTGAAGAAATGAAATGGAAACTACAATATCATCGATGGTGATCAAGTTTTACGATCTTTTTGTTAGAGAAGGTAAACTTGTTTGAATTGCTTTCTAATGATTTAAATATCTAAATAAATTTAAATATGTATAATTTTACATTTAAAAGTTTTTATTATGGAGAAGATGTTTTTGTTGTAATTGCACCTATTGACAACGATGAAAATGTTAAGTATCATTTGATGCATTACACGAGCCGAAAAATGAAATTGTTAGAAAAGCTGTAATGATCACGGTTCAATATGACGGAGGATCTATTATCTTTTGAAGGTTATTTTTTCAAACAAACTAATCAAAGTGGGGACTTTGTTTACTTTGAAGACTATGAACTTTGATTCCATAAGTTGTCAATATAGTCACTTGGTGTGTGCAGCACGCATAAAGTTGATAGAGGTTCAATCAAAGAGAAAAACGAAAATTAAGAAATGGAAAATGTCAAAATCCGATCATGAATAGATTATTGAAGATGGCATTCCATTGGAATTTTTTTGATTGAATTGCCCAACAATTTATTCTCTTTGGATTAAATATGTTTTATAACTTCCAGTACACTTCAAACTAAAAATTGAGCTACTTATGTTATTTGTGCAAGTGTTTGCACATGTACAAATTGTTTTGGTACATGTGCACGTGCTATAGTATCAACTGAAAGTATCAGGGATATATACATGTGCATTGATGAAAAATGTTACATGTATCAAGGAGATATCTATATATATATATATATATGTGTGTGTGTGTGTGTGTGTGTGTGTGTGTGTGTGTGTTCTAGAATGCAATTAATTGTTTAAGTAGTTTTACTATGTGCATTGATGAAAAGTGATTCACGTGTACTCAATATATATGTTCTAGAATGCAATTAAATGGAACTAGTTTTTCTTATGTGTATTGATGAAAAGCTAGTCGGATTTTAAATTAACCCAATTATCCACAATATAAATAAATCATTGTCTAACGTTATAGTTTTTTATGAAGATTCCTTTCAGACAAGAGACTCGAAGCACTTCTCCAACTTTTGGTGGGATTTGACCCACATCTCTATTCCTGATTGAAAATCTAGTACGAAATTTGTTTGTCCAATGGTCGGATATGTTCAATGTACATTGATGAAAAATGTTATTTACATATTGGATATATATACATTCTAGAATGAAATTAATTTTATAAGTGGTTTTACTATGTGCATTGAAGAAAAATGATTTAAATGTGCTCAATATATATGTTCTAGAATGCAATTTTAACTAAAAGTAGTTTTTCTATGTGCATTGATGAAAACTTGTATTGGATATATACATGAACTTAATGTGCCCAATTTTTCTTGTGAGATTTTATGGTAAAAAGTATTCATGAAATGTAAATAAATCATCCACAGTATAGTTTTGTACGAAGATTCCTTTCAGACAAGAGACTCGGAGCACTTCTCCGACTTTTGTTGGGATTTGACCCACATCTCTATTCCTAATTGAAAATCTAGTACAAATTTAATACACATCCAATGGTCGAATATATGTTCCATGTTCTAGAATGAAATTAAATGAATGTCATCAATTTACCAAATTATAAATCAACAAGGCTACCTATTTGAGTGCATTAATGACATTTACCCAAATTCAACAAACATATATGTACTAGACTTATATTTCCAATCAAAATTAAAGGGATAATTTGTACATATATCTACTTCTTTAAACTCTTTTTTCAATTGGAAGCTCAATTGATACATGGTTAGTTGCATTGAAAAGTTATGTTCTTTCTATAGGAAATTTTCGGTATTCGGAAACAAGACTACATGTAGAGATCCAAAAAAGCAATCTTAAGATTCCAAATGTACTTCAACCATCTAAAACTTGAGTTTTAAAAAATTTTTTGATTAAATCAAAACAATACAAGTCACATAGGAGTCTTCTATATAAGCCAAATGTAGATTGAAACCATCCAAAACTTAGATCAAAATATTCAACATTAAATCAAAATTAAAGGGATTTACATATAACTATTTCTTTACTCTTTTTTATTAAATCAAAACAATACTTCACATGGGAGTCTTCCATCTAGGAAAAATGTAGATTGAAACCATCCAAAACTTAAATCAAAACATTTAACATGTTATATATTGAAACATTTAACATTAAATCAAAATTAAAGGGACTTACTTATAACTACTTTAATCTTTTTTTAATATATCAAAACAATACTTCCAATAGGAGTATCTTCCATCTAGGCCAAATGTAGATTAAAACCATCCAAAAATTAGATCAAAACATTTAATATTTAAATAACATTAAATCAAAATTAAGGGATTTACATATATACAACTAGTTCTTTACTCTTTTTGATTCAATCAAAACAATACTTCACATGGGAGTCTTCCGTCTAGGCCAAATGTAGATTGAAACCATCCAAAACTTAGATCAAAACATTTAACATTATATCAAAACATTTTACATCTAACATTAAATAAAAATTAAAGGATTTACACATATATAATAGCAATGAACATAATATACATACGAGACCCGTCTCACGAGTTGCACAACTAGCCAACACCAAAGGGGGTATGAATAAAAAAAATAGAAAAGGGGCGCCCATAGCAGGAAAAAGCTAAAGAGGACACAGAGCATCGGGGCGCTATCGATGTGTGTGGGGCGATTCTCCTCCACAATTTGACAACCATAGTCCATCCCCTGGATCATCATCTACTCCCTTGGAGTGCGGGAGGAGTTGTCCTTCTTTCTCGCGCCATCGCTGCTAGAGCTCGTCGAGGTGGTTGGCTTGGAAGAGCTCCCAACTATCACAATTGTCCTAGAGTTGATGGTGGGATAGTGGACTTTCTCCACCTTCTCCACGGAACTAGAAGCACCTTCATCTTGCAGCTCCTTCGAAAAGAGATGGAAATGGTTGACGTAGTCGCGGTCTGACCATAGCGCTATTGAAGTGAAGCTTCATTGCTTCCTAGAGGAGGGTGGCTACCTGTGTCATGGATGACAAGAGGAGGGTGAAACCCCGGCTTATCGCCCCCTCCATCCCTACCCCCACCTCCTTACGCAGTAAATAGTTGTCTTCACATGGGGTCTTCCATAGGCCAAATGTAGGTGGAAACCACCAAATTCTTAGATCAAAACATTTAACATTATATAAATGTTTAAAACATTTAACATCAAATAAAAATTAAATGGATTTACATTTTAAAAAAAATTTAACATCAAATCAAATTAAAGGGATTTGTGCAACAATACTTTACATGCCATGCCAATTATAGTTCGGCTATCCAATAGAAACATTTAACATTATATACCACATGTGCCAAATGTAGATTGAAACCATCAAAACTTTTAAGTTTTAAAAAAAAAATTGATTATATATCATGAAACATTAAAACATTAAACATTTGAAACATTAAATATCACATGCGAAATGTAGAGTGAAATCATCCAAAACTTGAGTTTTAAAAAACTTTTTGATTATATATATCGTGCAACATCACTTCACATGCCATGCCAATTATAGTTCAACTATCCAATAGAAACATTTAACATTATACCACATGCCAAATGTGAATTGAAACCATCAAAACTTTTAAAAACTTTTTGATTATATATCGTGCAACATTAAAACATTAAATATCACATGCGAAATGTAGATTGAAACCATTCAAAACTTGAGTTTTAAAAACCTTTTGATTATATATATCATGCAACATTACTTCACATGCCATGCCAATTATAGTTCAACTAGATCCAATAGAAACATTTTAACATTATATACCACATGTGCCAAATGTATATTGAAACCATCCAAAACTTAAGTTTTAAAAACTTTTTGATTATATATCGTGTAACATTAAAACATTAAACATTTAAAACATTAAATATCACATGCGAAATGTAGATTCAAACCATACAAAACTTAATTTTTAATTTAACAAAAAATTATAGATCACAACATTACTTCACATGCCAAATGTACTTCAAGCATCCAAAACTTAAATTTTAAAAACAAAACAAATTATAACACATCATTACATAACATGCCAAATTTAGTTCAGATGACAACATTAATTTATAGATGACAACATTACTAGTAGTTCAATTATCCAAAAAAGTTTTAAAAACCAAACAAATTATATAACAACATTACTTCACATTCACATGCCAAAAGTACTAAAACCATCCAAAAATTAACTTTTTGGAACAAAACAAATTATATTAACACTGTAATAAAATATGTCCAAAAATTGTAGATCTCACAAGTATCAAACTGTATCAAGTTATATATATATATATATATATATGTGTGTGTGACAGTGCATCTAGATAATATATAAAAAGAAAATTTAAGACTATCTAAATCTTGAAATCAAATCTACAAATCATGTCCATCAAATAGAGATGGATCTAGCGTCTTTCCTATCAGGGTCTCAATCCGTGCACTATCATGTGAAGCATGGGAAACCTACATACACAATGCACATGTACTTGAACATTAAAATTTGATGTTTTAAAAATGAGTGAGAATATATATAGAAATTCATGTAAAAAACAAAATATAACAAAAAAATCATGCAATACCTCATGAGGTTCCCTCTCCATTTGATCAACAAGTTCTGCCCCCATAGGAACATCTGCAACGATAAATTGTATAATATATATATATATATATTAAAAATTTTCAAATGAAAATGCACGTGTACATATATAAACTTATTTTCAATAATATTAAAAAAAAAGTTAGACAACTTGTTCAAATGGTTGAAATGGTGTGGATGTTCCTATCTCCGTCGCTAGAGTCCGTGGATTAAAGAAATCTTCTATAGGAACCTAAATTCAAAAAATTTAAAATAACTCAATATATATATATATATATATCTCAATTTTTAATGGAACTTTTTGAGGTGGAATATATATATATATATATATATATATATATATATATATATATATATATATATATATATATATATATATATATATATATATATATATATATATATAACTTAAACATAAATTTTAAAAGTAAAAAATTGTCCATACGTGTGGCTCATCTCCTAAGGAAGTAGAAGGTACATCTCCCAAGGAAGAAGAAGGTACCGCCATCCCAAAAACATCGGACAGAATCAAAATCTGTTAAAACATTTTATCATTATATATACATACATGTACATGTGTGCACAATTATTTATTTTAAAATATCACTTAAAAAACACTAACATTTTCCAACATATCTTGATGGTGAGACCCATCTGCATTGTTTGAACCAGAGGTCCCGAACGTGATATTAACATTTTCATCATTCATCATGCGTGACAACTGCAAATGGTGTTTTAACATATAATGATACATTTTTGTTAGATTAATGTACATACAAATAAATGTATACATGTACATACACATGTATTTATTACAAATTGTACACATGTATACATGTTAAAATAATTGAACCCTAAGGTCATTAACACGTACCGTTCCTGTGCCCTCTTCCTCATGAAGAATTAGGTCTTGAAAACCATTGCGACAATTTTTTGCATATATTCGGAGATCTTCAACATTCATGTTGTCAATCTCTTCATCTGTACAATACACAAAATTGGCACGTGCATTTTCACGTGCTCTTTGTCCATTTAAACAAACACCGACTCCACCCAATCCACTGTAAACATTGTCAATCATAACATCCCTTGCTTCTCGACTTATTTGAGAAGTCGCATCCATCTCTGACAGTAGAGTTTCGAACCGAAAAGGTCGACTCACCAATGGCGGCTCAAGGCGAGGCAACTCCACATCTCGCTTTGCGCCCTTACGGTCATATAATCGACCTTTCCCTTGGCCAAAAAATTCTGACGGAAGGTCATTGTAGTTGGGTTTCATACCCAAAAAAAATTCTGCGTAAAACATTTGTGCAAAATAAACAGGAACCTCGTCGTTCCATGGGAGCCTTCCATAGGCCGCAAGGTGCCTATCATACAAATAGTGAGCTATATTTGGGTGCTTGAAATATTGCACCTTCAACATTTTTCTTTTTGGCCCTTCCTTGAAATTAAACATTGACTTCGCCATATTTTTTGTAACTCTTTGTTTTACATCCTCCCATTTATCGGGACCCATTACTGTTTCCTTTCTCTTTCTCATCACTTCTACAAATGTATCAGTCGTTGGCCCAAGATTTTTGTACACATTTACAAGTTCGCCCAATGAATGTGTAACTATTTCGAGGCTTTGTCGACTCTCAACAGGTAGAGTCAAAGCCACGAGATCTCTCTGCAATTTTGCATGAAGTTTTTCACACCTTTGTAAGGTGCATTGCGCCATGTTTGTTTCCCATGGTATATCAGAAATGTCGGCCAGATAAGTTGTGGTGGGTAGACAACCTTCTTCTTGAATGTAGCATTTTGCCCTGCGTCTATTTTGACCAATATTTGGAACATTTTCTGTCTCTGCATCAATATATATGAAATTTTGTATATTAGAAAAAACACATGTAAACAAATTTGTACAAATTCAATGAAAAAAATATTGAAATTGATGGCAACCTCGACGTGGTTGGTTAGCATCTTCTCCACCCTGAAACTGTTGAGACCCAAAATGACCCTGCTGAGAACCAGCACCACCAGCCATTGATTGGCCTCTGGGGGAATAAATATCACCACCTTCACGCAACCTGCTACCACTCATTGATGGCCCTCTAAGGGGATTTGAACCACCACCAACCTCTCGAGATGAGAGAGAAGCTTCATAAAAAAATACGAATTTATAATCAATTGAAAAATACATTCATGTGTACATATAAATACATGTACATATTCATTGATTAAATTGCGTGAACCATACCACGACTAGGTGAACCATGGGCACGCTCCATGGATGGAGTAGAGACCCTTCTCTTCTTAGCTCCTAAAAAATAAAAAATGAAACTTTTTAACAACTAATTTAACTCACAAAGTTAATAAAAAATCAATTCCATATATACACACATGTATGGAGATTTAAGATTATATTTAAATACCGTGAAAATCCCCTGATCCTTGATCCCCCATATGGGATTTTGTTGATCTTCGTCATTCATCCTCCATGATATATATATCTATTGGTGGAAATTTACACAAAATAAATTTCAGAAAATCAATTTGTACTTTAGTGTACACAAATTATGTAGAACACAACTTTCAAAGCAATAATTGATGTGTGAAACTCAATTTAAGCAAAAAACAAATTATAAAAATGATAAGTTCACCAAATTGTGTAGAAATTTGCTGAATAATGAAGATTTATTCACCGAGATTATCCTGGTCACACACTAATTCAAATTCATGCATAACACATAACCTCTTCTACAATTGATCATCAATATGCGGAAATAGAAAGCAGTCGCATGCGCTCATTATAACATAATCAAGCACGCATCTCAACACAGTATGTAATGGGGAAAGCTTATAGTTGAAAACCCCCAGCTATTTTGTATATTATAATGGAAGAGAACATGTAACAATACATAGCACAATACTCCTCACAAGTACTCAGTACTATATCCAAAAGTTACACACAAACTACCTCATTTTTGAACAAGTCACGGGTTCAAAACTCCTCCACTGTTTGCCTGCCTCTACTGCGCAATCCAAGTGAGTAATGAATGAGATCCAAGTTCGAATCCCACTAGCTCCAATTGTGAAATCCTCATTGGCAATATCCTCCAATGCTTGTGCAAATCTCATGCACAACTAATGTCACAACTAATAGCAAACCAGCTCTTTCACCTATCTCTTCCACTGGTCTCCACTGAACTGTCCATGCACTGGTGTTAACTGATGTGTTATTTAGTTGAATAATGAGTTAATAATTTTTTAATTAATTAATAATTAATTCACACCACTCATCTCTAGTGTATTAGCCATTTAAACTAAATACAACTAGTTCAACTAAGTTAAACTGAACACAACTCCATCAACTCCTCAATCAACTCCACCAAAACTCTGCCACATGAGTCTAACTGAATTCAACCATGAAATAGCTCAACCAAACCCCTAGGAATAGCATAATTCCTTTGTCAGCTGCATGGGCCACATCCGTAGCTCAAACTGAAGTGCGCCAAGAGGATAAGATAATGTTTATAGTCCAAATATTATTAAGAGCTAATAATATTTGACTGTTCTATTTTTAGCTCGACAGTCTAAAAATAGAAACTGCCCAATGCCTAAAAATAGAGGTCCATATATTTTTACCAACTCGACAATCATCCATAAATAGCATCCTGCAACTCATATACCATGATCCATATGTCTAGAAATAGACAGTCTAAAAATAGACTTTGCACCAAAAATAGCCTGCGGGCCCACATAGTGAAGGCTGATCCACATCCGGAAGCTCATCCTTAGGAACTAATAGCTCCTCATCTGCATGCAATTGTGGCTCCCTCTCAAGTGAACACTTCATGGCTTTCTCCTCCTGAAATTTGATATCCCGTCGCACAATAGTCTTGCGACTGTTTGGCAAATACACACGATAGTTGTGGGGCGTATCAGTGTACCCCAAAAATATCCCAACCTCTACGGTCGGATCCAGCTTCTTTCTGGCATCCTTCGTCACATGCATGTAGACAGGTGAACCACCAAAAATCCTCAAATGGGAAATGTTAGGTCTCTTACCAGAAAATGCCTCCTCCGGTGTACTCATGCCAAGTATCTTGTGAGGAAAATGGTTCTACACATATACTGCAGTATTGCATGCCTCTACCCACAAGTGAAGGGGTAGGCCCTGGTCATGCAACATCGCCCGTGCAACACCCACGATCGTTATGTTCTTCCGCTCAGCAACCCCGTTCTGCTGTGGGTTATGGGGTGTGATGAGCTCTCTCTGAATCCCTTCTGCGCTACAAAAGTCCTTGAATTCAGAAGAGATGAATTCACCACCATTGTCACTCCTAAGAGCCTTCACATGCTTCCTAGCTTCCTTCTCAACCAGCACCTTGAACTCACAGAACTTTGAGTATGTCTCGCTCTTCTTCTGCATGAAGAAGATCCAGCACTTCCGAGAGAAATCATCAACAAAGACCACATAGTACTTGGGCTTTGCTTTCGAAGCTACTGAGAAAGGTCCACACACGTTTGTGTGAACTCTCTCAAGGATCATCGTGGCATGACTATCCTTCTCGTGAAAGGTGGCTTTCACAAATTTTCCCAAGGTACACCCCTTGCACTGATCTGACTACGCAAGAGTGCCCTTAGGAAGCCCAGTAGAAATCTGCTACAGTATCTTCAAAGCTCCATGGTGAAGGTGGCCCAATCTCCGGTGCCACAGCTCGCCATCATCCTGGCTCGCCACTTCTCCTGCCTTGCATACCATTGCTGCACAGCCATCTACTTGCAACTGATAAAGATTCTTGACTCGAACCCCTATCTTCTGGGTCTCTCTAGTTGTCTTACTGAGCAGGAAAGCCTTTCCCTTGCTGAAAACCACATCATACCCCTTGTCTTCCAACATCGCCACAGAGATCAGATTCTTCATCAATCCTAGAACATGCAATACTTCCTTCAATACGAAGGGTTTACCAGACTCCCTCTCAAAGGAAATGGTACCGATACCGGTCGCACTGTATCTACCATCATTTCCCATCTCGATGTGCACTCCAAGATCTTTCTCCTCCAGATCTGAAAACAAATCCCGATATTCGGTCATGTGAAATGACGCACCACTATCTGAGAACCATACTGATCCCATCACACTTGAGACCAAGCATGTGATCAGTGAAAAATCCAGCTCGAACTGGGAGGCCAATGCCTCTCCCGCTGCAGATCCAGTAGCATGCTTATTTTTCTTTTTCTGCGAACAATTTGTGGCATAATGTCCGTGTTGGTGACAGTGAAAGCACTTCACCTTGGACATGTCTTGCTTCTTTCCTTTCGCACCAGACTGAGAAGCTTTCTTGCTCTTCCCCTTCTTTGCTTTGGTAGCCAAAGCGCAATTTTCTTCATCAAATGCCTTTGATGAAGATCCATCCCTGGTAGTCCGCCTTATCTCCTCTTCCATGAGATCCGACCAAAGTCGCTCCCATCCCGGCAGCTTCTCCCGACCATTGACAGAGTCCTAATAGGAATGCCAACTCTTTGGAAGACCAAGGATAGCCAAGTCCACTAAGTCCTCATCATTGACAGTCACCCCCACACTTCCCATCTCATCTCTGCATTGAGTGAACTTCGTGAGGTACTTGGCGATACTGTCGCCTTTCTCCATCTTAATGCTTCTGAGTTTATCCTTGAGCGCCAACTTCCTCTGGTCGCTCTTGCTCTGGAATAGATCTTTCAATGCTTTCCACATCAAATATGGAGAAGATTTTCCATGCAGGTTGGATACAATGTGATCCTTCACGCCCTCCAATAGAATCCTTCGACATTTCGCCATCTTCTTTTGCCAAGCCTCCACTTGAGCAGCATCAGTAGGCTTTGGGATCTCAACATCTATGAACTCTTTTAGCACATTATCATCTAATACCGCCTCCATTCTGTCCTTCCATGCAACATAATTTGAACTGCCCTCAAGGGCATATTCCAGTCGCAATCCGTTGAAAGACATTTCAACTCTAGCACCAAGAAAACAAACTGCTGCAAAAATTCGAATTCCAAGCTCAAAACTCAACTGCTTCTGGATCTGTGAGAACAAATTATTTCTAGCACAGAGATCAACTGTAAGGGAATTTACTAGATATATCACCTTTCAGAGAAAGGATGGATCCAGAGGCTACCTGGCCCGTTACAGACTCTGTCTACCGAAATAATTGTAATCACTGTAATAGATCCCGATGATAAATTTTCTCTGATACCATGTAGAAATTTGCTGAATAATGAAGATTTATTCACCGATATTATCTTGGTCACACACTAATTCAAATTCATGCATAACACATAACCTCTTCTACAATTGATCATCAATATGCGGAAATAGAAAGCAGTCGCATGTGCTCATTAAAACATAATCAAGCACACATCTCAACACAATATGTAATGGAGAAAGCTTATAGCTGAAAAACCCTAACTATTTTGTATATTATAATGGAAGAGAACATGTAACAATACATTGCACAATACTCCTCACAAGTACTCAGTACTATCTCCAAAAGTTACACATAAACTAGCTCAGTTTTGAACAAGTCACGGGTTCAAAACTCCTCCACTGTTTGCCTGCCTCTACTGCGCAATCCAAGTGAGTAATGAATGAGATCCAAGTTTGAATCCCACTAGCTCCAACTATGCAATCCTCATTGGCAATCTCCTCCAATGCTTGTGCAAATCTCATGCACAACTAATTGCAAACCGACTCTTTCACCTATCTCTTCCACTGGTCTCCACTGAACTGTCCATGCACTAGTGTTAATTGATGTGTTCTTTAGTTGAATAATGAGTTAATAATTTGTGAATTAATTAATAATTAATTCACACCACTCATTTCTAGTGTATTAGCTAGTTACACTAAATAAAACTAGTTCAACTAAGTTAAACCGAATAGAACTCCATCAACTCCTCAATCAACTCCACCAAAACTCTGCCACATGAGTCTAATTGAAGTCAACCATGCAATCGCTCAACCAAACCTTTGTCAGCTGCATGGGCCACATCCGTAGCTCAAACTAAAGTGCACCAAGAGGATAGGATAATGTTTATAGTCCAAATATTATTAAGAGCTAATAATATTTGACTGTTAAATTTTTAGCTCGACAGTCTAAAAATAGAAACTGCCCAATGTCTAAAAATAGAGGTCCATCTATTTTTACCAACTCGACAAATCATCCATAAATAGCATCTTGCAACTCATAGACCATGATCCATATGTCTAAAAATAGACTTTGCGCCAAAAAATAGCCTGTGGGCCCACTTAGTGAAGGCGACTTCATTTCACTAAGCTCCATCATCTTGTTGCATTTTCAGCAAATTTCACTTTACATGGTGGGAGAAAAATTGGTATAAAATTGAAAAAAACACATGGTCATTAAAAAAGAAGTGAAACTGCATTTAAACAAACTCCATTTAGACAAAAAATTGTTGAAGTCCCCGCATTTTAATTTTATAAAAATGTGAAGTTCACCACTTGTTGCAAATGTGAAGTTCACCAAGTTGCGCTTTACATGGTGTGGTGGAAGCACACTTGGTATATAATTGAAAAAAAACACATGGTCATTAAAAAAGATGCATTTATAAGTACACAACACACACATATCCAAGATATGTTACAATGTCCATCAGTAAATTTTGAAGGAGAGCATCTCAACACTAATTCATCTTTGAGAGATGAATCTTGAATTTTTGAAGAAGATTATCTCAAAACCAATTCATCTTTGAGAGATGAATCTTGCATTAGCATTGCTCTGTATAATTCTAATTCATCTTTGATAGATGAATCATGAATTGGCATTTCCCATGCAATAGATCAGTAGACATCTTATTCAAATTTTTACAATGCCTTATACTAAAAAATTGAAATTGGCTAACAATATTGTTTTCTATTCCATGCAGTTCTTTTAGCCTCTCCTTCTTAACTTGGCACATGCCATTCATCTAGTTGCACACAAGTTCAGAATTGGTGAAAACTAGAATTCCATTTGATCCATACTCCATCGTTGTTCCCAAGCCTTTTATCAATCCAATATAATATGCCTCGTCGTTTGATGTTCTTCCCGATATATTCATTTTCCTTTGGACAACTTTGCTAGTCGCAATATTGGAAAGCACATATGTAATCACTGCTTTCCCTGGATTAGGATAGCAAGAAACTTCTATGCATAGTTTCCATTTTTCAACCATATTTAATGGTTTTCTTATCCCTGAAAAAAAAAACAAATTCAATATATCTATATATATATATATATATATATATATATATATATATATATATATATAGATATAGATATATTAAATCGACATTTATTGCAAATGCATGGGAGAAATAACACAAGATCATGAGGTAAATGACATGTGCATTTTTTATCTTAAAGTTTGACTTAAAAAGTTTATGGTAGAGTTCACATCTGAAATTAATGGGAGGAAGCCTTTAGTTTGTGGGAGAAATGACACATGTACACATTTTACCTTAAAGTGGCTTTGTTTTTATGGATATTATAGGAAGCTCTTATTTTAGGAGAAATGACAAATGTACACAACTTTACCTTAAAGTGGTTGTGTTTTATGGATATTAAAATGAATAACTTCTATTTTTAGATCCATTCCGTAGATTGACTGTTATTCCGTAGATTGACTATAGGGGCATTTACTAGATATGTCACCTTTCATTAAAGATGAGATCCAGAGGCTACCTGGCCCTTTACAGACTCTGCCTATAAAACTTGAAGAAGTTAACACCACTTGTCCCAATTTTACTGTGTGAATGGTGTAGAGGACCCGTGGAATCACTCAAACTACTTTACGTAGACATAAGGGTGTATAAGAATGTGAATGTGTTTTACATTGAATATTTTAATCTTATATTTAAATGACACTTGATATATGAATAATATAGAATGAATCATTGTACATTATGAGAAATCTTGTATTTAAATGAAATTTGATCTATGAATAAAAAATAAAATGGGATCATCTCTTCATATATATATATATATATATATATATATATATATATATATATATATATATATATATATATATATATATATATATATATATGTGTGTGTGTGTGTGTGTAAGAGATAAATAAAAAGCAAATGTAATTCCACCAAGCCTAAAGGAGCATGTCCTAATACATTAAATTATGACATAATACATTAAATTATGTTTGTCTAAAAATGAATATGGAACATGAATCATTGAACATTATTATCCTAAATCTAAAAATGAATATGGAATGAATTAATGTGTTAAATTATGTCATAATATATTAAATTATGTTTGTCTAAAAATGAATATGGAACATGAATAATTGTACATTATTATCCTGAAACTAAAAATGAATATGGAATGAATCATTGTACATTATTATTAATCTTGTGTTTTATTAATCTTGTATTTAAATGACATTTGATCTATGAATAATACGGAATGAATCATTGTACATTATGATAAGTCTCAATTATTTAAATGAGGTTTGATATATGAACAATATGGAATGAATCATTGTACATTGTGATAAATCTCAAGTATTTAAATGACATGACATTTGATCTATGAATAATATGGAATGAATCGTTATACATTATGATAAATCTTGTATTTAAATGACATGAATTTTGATCTATGAATAATATGGAATGAATCATTGTACATTATGATAATTACGTCTATGCACAACTGGGAATGGGTTCCCCAACCCCAAGGACTAGTTCCTATTGAATAAACAATGTTGCATTATTCATCCCACACTATAAGCTTCTCACTTATTTCTCAATCTTTTGTGATATTATGTATTAAATTGAGAAATGGAAAAAAATTGTCAAATGTGAGCTATCAGCAACAGACCAGAGAGCAGAAGACGCACGAAGCAGGATATGAACAAACAAACATTTCTATTATATATCAAGGTAAATTTTAAATGGGACTCAATTCATCTGCTACTAATAATTTAACATATTAATCAACCATTCACCAAATACTTTAATTTAATTTGATCTATAATTTAATGTATCTGGAAATGCTCAGAAGTCAAACTGTTAGATAGATTCTGTTTTGTAATTACAACAATTTCCAAAATGGTATCAAAAGAAATTTTCATCTAAATCGAAATTAGATACAAAGATACAATAGAATAGTAGAATCCTACTATTGCACATTTAAATGAGATGTAGGTTGCATTGAGCTTAAGGAGGCATATATATAGTGCCTGTAAGATCAAAAGCTAGTTTCATTTAATATAACACAACTGTAGAAAGTTGTTGTTTGACATTGATATGAGATGAGAGAAATCTGGTTTCTTTCTCGTAATGCCCTTCCAGGTTCTCTATTAACTGTTACATAGATTCTGTTTCGTAATTACAACAATTTCCAAAATGGTATCAAAAGAAATTTGCATCTAAATCAAAATTAGATACAAGGATACAACAGAATAAAAGAATCTTGTTGTTGCACATTTGAATGAGATGTAGATTGCACTGAGCTTAAAGAGGCACATATATAGTGCCTGTAAGATCGAAAGCTAGTTTCATTTAATATAACACAACTGCAGAATGCTGCTGTTTGACATTGATATGAGATGAGAGAAATCTGGTTTCTTTCTCGTAATGCCCTTCCAGGTTCTCTATTAACTGTTACATAAATTCTATTTTGTAATTACAACAATTTCCAAGATGGTATCAAAAGTAATTTGCATCTAAATCGAAATTATATACAATGATACAACAGAATAGTAGAATCCTGTTGTTGCACATTTAAATGAGATGTAGGTTGCACTGAGCTTAAGGTGGCACATATATAGTGCCTGTAATATTGAAAGCTAGTTTCATTTAATATAGCACAACTGCAGAAAGCTGTTGTTTGACATTGATATGAGATAAGAGAAATCTGATTTCTTTCTCATAATGCCCTTCCAAGTTCTCTATTAACTGTTACATAGATTATGTTTTGTAATTACAACAATTTCCAAAATGGTATCAAAAGAAATTTGCATCTAAATCGAAATTAGATACAATGATACAACAGAATGTCATTATAAAAATTTATTCATTTTATTCAGATTGAGAAGCAATTAATAAATTTCATAGCTTGCCTGGTATTCTAGTGAGATTAATAGTCTAGAGAGAAAGACGCAAATCCCATCCCTTGCCCGCTATTCTGGCCATATTATTATAGAAAAGGGCAAAGACACACAGAAAATATATTTGCAATTGATGTTGAGGTTAAAATTACAACAGAATGTCGTTATAAAAATTTATTCATTTTATTCAGATTGAGAAGAAATTAATAAATTTCATATCTTGCCCAGTATTCTAGTGAGAGTAATAGTCTAGAGAGAAAGACGCAAATCCCATCCCTTGCCCACTATTCTGGCCACAATATTATAGAAAAGGGAAAAGACACATGGAAAATATATTTGCAATCAACGTTGAGGTTAAAATTAAAATAATTTGATGGGACTCGGAGAAAGAAGTGGAATCCAATGCATGCCAATTAGTCATAATTATGATAGATAGATTTTTTTTTTTAGCTTGAAAAAATACATTTGGTTTATATTCATGTACAAGAGAAAAAAAAGTTTTCATTCATTAGTTGTTCATCATCATTTCCAGATTAAATTTTGAGAGGGAAAACCCCATACTTGTTCAATAAATAGAATTGGAATAACATAAAACAAACAAGAAGCAAATACATAGCATTTTAAGTAGGAAAGTTTTAACAGTTATCTTTTTTTTTGGTCAAAACAGAGCCCTGTGCTCCACCCAGTACATCCCCCGATTCTCACAAAATTGTAACCCAACTTCACAATTTATCCCAACGAGCTAAGTGGCATGATAACCTTATCAAAAATAAAACATTCCAGAGAGGAGATTGGGCACTTCTCTTTGACTCCAGATTCAAATATTTTCCAAGGAAATTACAAACAAGGTGGCTCGGTCCATACGAAATTCAGGAAGCACACAACAATGGTACCCTCACCTTGACCACCATATTCATGTTTGGTTCTACATTTTGAGTCAACGGGCATAGAGTGCGCCTTTATCACAAACCTCTTACGAGGGAGTGTTTCTACCAGCATGTACGCAACGATCCTACTATCCAAGTTTTAGCAGAAGGGGTTGATAACCCCACAACTTTTAAGTACATGATAGCTTTCTACTTCCTTTTGTAAATATTGTATATAATTTCCCTGCAATTTTTAGTTCTTATTTTGTTGTAAATTCTTCATACTCACAGTTGTATCCTTTCTCTTCGTCATCCCTTGTGTTTATTCTTTGTTATTCAAGTCGGATTGAACAACCATGCTTTTTTTCTTTTTTTATTCTTTTGTTATTCAAATCTTTTGAACGACTACCGTTCAATCCAATTGAATATATATTGTCTTAACCTGGGATTTTTC